>OX375884.1:62322234-62747234 GCA_947359465.1 Metellina segmentata
GGAAAATTTCACTTTAGATCGATACCTAAAAATATGATTTTCTTTCAATAAAATTTTTTTTAATTGAATATATCTTTAACGGATTTTAAATCTGCGGAAAATTTTACACCAGATTAATATCTTACATCACGGCGTTGCCCGTGGTGTTGGTTTGCACGGGCACGGGCAACGCCAGGCTAGCCACTCAGTGGCTAGTATAAGAATAATTTTGGTAACTCAATTATTAATCTTAGCAAGTGTTGACGATCGACTCCAGACGTGTGTATTCGGAGTGAAACCTCTGAAATGAAGCTATTAAAATGGTTAATGAATTCTTAGAGGTCAAATGGGTCAACGCGTGTGATGACATCAACAGAATAACCACGAAATAAATTTTACTCGTCTTTGAGCAATCGAGATGTGTATCAAAGCAAGAGCAGATAGCACAACACTTCTGTTGTCATTCAAAGGCCAGGTTCCGCTTGGCTTTCTGAGATAATGCTTACTACAGGACTTCAGGAAGGCTCAACCTCGGCGGACATGCCTCAGCGAGCCTTCAAATAGAATGGAGATTTTCTAAACAAAAATGAATGCTTCCATTCGGGACAAAACATAACACAACGTAAGACCTGTTTCTTAATATTGATCTGGTATCGTTTATCACAAACACGATGCTGTGAAAGTCCAAGGTCAATGAGATCATTGCTCCTTAATGAACTCGTACAAGGCATGTAATATCTAAAAATAAGTAAATTTGAGTTCGCAATCTTTCTGCTCTCCGACGAAAGCCGATGTGGTAACTGGGTGTGAAACGTTACGAAGGTCCTTTTAGGTCTTATCGAGTTTTACTACGTCTCCGGACAGGTTACTGGGTGTGAAACGTTACGCAGGTCTTTTTAGGTCTCATCGAGTTTTACTGCGTCTCCGGACAGGTTATTGGGTGTGAAACGTTACGCAGGTCCTTTTAGGTCTTATCGAGTTTTACTGCACCTCCGGACAATCCAGGCAGCGCGAGCATATACAGCTCCCTGAACAGCTCCATTGTTGTCGAAAGAATAAGCGTATACAAAAATATAAAGTATCAGTTTGAAAAACCAAATATTTTTGTTATGAGATGAACATACACTACCCTACAATAACATTTTGGACAATCAGGTTCTTCCTACGCTCTGGCAATTTTATCGAATGGACGAATGTTACTTCCAGGACAACAACGCTCCATGTCATGTTGCAGCTTCTGTCAAGCAGTGGTATCAATATATAGATGTAAAACGTCTTCTCTGGCCTGCTCAGAGTCCCGACCTAAACCCCATAGAAAATTTGTGTGACGAGTTAGAGCGACGCTTACGGACCAGGGAACCACGTCCGAAATCTACCGCTGAGCTGGCGACATTCTTGCAGCAGGAATGTACATAAATACCCATAGCTGTGTATCAAAACCTTGTTGAAAGTATGCCCAGAAAGGTTGGTAGTGTAATTGTAGCACGTGGGGGTCCATCCCCTTATTAAAACACGTGTTCTTTCCCTTATACCATCACATCTTGCTGTCCGGTCCATTAATGTAGGGTAATGTATATGTATACGTTGATAAGGTCGGTTGATAGTTGAATTAACGTCGCACTGGACACAATGGGCTATTGGCAACTGTCCGGAATGAACCCCGAAATGAAGAGATTCGTGGACAACACCTCGTAATTTTTAACCGCGGTCAGATGACGAGTGTGCGAAGATGAAATAAAATTTATTTATTTGTAATCCCAACCACTGATCTCTTCAGTCTTCGGCACTGCAAAAGGCTAACTGACGGCTGTTTGTGAAGAAGCACCCAGCGAGTGATCTGCCGTTAAGCCACTAACAGGAACAACCACCAAAACCCAAGCGCTTACAAACCGAGATTAACTAAATTAAAATATGAAAAAAATTTCGAACAATAATGTTGTTTTAACGATTTGACGAATTTTCATCAAGCGCACCATCCAAATATTTTCAACTAAAAGGGGTCCAACACTTAAAAAATAAAAAATAATAATAATTTTTTAGATTTTACTGTTTATGAAAACTTGAATTGTCCTTTTTATAACGATACCTCATTTATAGAAATGTGTTAATTGGAAGTATTTTTAAATATTTTTAAAAGTAATGCACTATTACCGCGACTTAAGTCTTACGAAGTTTAGAGCCTTATATCTCAGAACATACTTTTTCATGTTTGTTGGCACATTACTAAAAAACTATTAGAGATGCATTCTTGAAACTTTTTATGATTGTTTATGAAGCACTTTTAAACACTTTAACACAAGGAATAAGATTTTAAATGCATATATATATTTAATATTTTATATAAATTTTTTCAAGTTTTTTGTCATTTAAAAAAATATAACTGTGATTTTTTTTAAATTAAAAAACTCGTGTTTAAGTCTTTAAAAGTATTCAAATATTACACTGTAAAAATTTCAGATTAATTCAGTAATTTATGAATAAATGAGATGCCCCGAAAGTTTAACATGTGTGCCTATGGAGGTGTTGCATCCCCTTAATTCCACTTTTAAACAAACTTCCTATTTTAGCATTATTTTTCTTGGTCCCTTGGAGTTAATTTTTTTTTCTAAGAAACCCTTTTAAGCCTAACTCCTAAACTAAAATAGCGATTTTTTTTAATTTGCAAAACATGGCTAATAAATAGTTTATATTATAATGATTTACCTTGCATTTAATTTCGCCTTATTGGTGGAAATGCAGTAGTTATTTCTTATGTTCAATGAAAAAAAGATTTGACTATTGGAAGAAAACTGAAATTTTGCATAATCACACACAATTAAAAAGTCCTGAATATACACTCTATAACCAGGGGTGAAAATCTTCCGCGTTTACGCGGATTTCCGCTTTTTTTTTCTTCCGAAAATTTCCGCTTTTTATTTTCTTCCGATAATTTTTGTTTTTACTACAATTTTTTCTTTAGAATTAAATTATATCATGGAATTACAGCCAAAGAATAAATGTAAAAATAATAACAATAAGGAAATTGTAAATATGTCCTTACTTCCGACTTTTCGTAAATTTTTGAGAAAATGACCGATTTTTATCATTTTTTACGAAAAATTCCGAATTTTGCCCTTTTTGTTCTATAAACGTAAAATGCGCCAAATGAGATATACATCGCCAACGTCCAATATTTTGCAAGCTGATAAGTCTTGCAAATTTCTTTTTAGAAAGAATCCTTTGTGAAAAGCTTATTAGTTTAGTGGCAAACCTGGACAACTTGGATTTTGAACTAGTTAGCTTACGTTGTTGTATTTAGTCGGGGAGCTGATGACGAATTTGGGGAAGGTATTTTAGGCACTGTGAAATTGTAAAATAGTAGTATATCAATGGTAGTTGAATAGGGAATCGACAGTCGGGAAAGGCGTTTGGGGTTATTTCGCTACTGCGAAGCATATGACATTTGCAAAAAATTCATATCACCGAGTATACTTTAGGCACTTAGAAATTTTTTTAATCTCTTATTTTAGCGTTTATAGAATTCAGGAATAAAATTCCTAGACTGTTTAGACGGTTTTAAAGTATTACCCGACTGCCCTGAACTTGTATTATAATAAACGCAAAAAATATTATTTTGGCACTTTGAAATTTTTATAGCATGTTTATTAATTATTATCCAAAATATGTGCAAAAAGCCAGACGAACACGGCGCTTTTATATACCTACCCGATACAAATAAAGATTTTACATGAATGCGACAACAAAGTCTTATTGGTAGATATGAGTACGAGAGAACTTTTATCGGCTGCGCCGGCAGCTGCCGGGGCCCTGGCTCGCTGAACTTCTTGAAAGCTGTAAACTTATATTTTTGACTTAATTACTCTTCTTCATTACTCTCCGATGCTTTATCGTCTGTATGCTCATCCTCAATATACGCCTCTCCGTCTTCATCGATATTTTGTTCGTTGTCTGAAAAAAAGGTTAATTTTCATTTGCGCACAATAAATAATGAAATTTCGTTGAAAAAAAATATCGATATTTACCTGTATTATTTTATGTTTCAATTTCTACTTTTAAAGCATCTAAAACAAAAGGCGGCTTACAATCTCTTTCTAACCAGTAAAATTCATATTTCTCATCTTGCAAATTCCCATCCATGCCTTAATGGCGATATGCTACTTGGCAATCGTAAATGTGCATTTTGTCAAATGCTTGTTATGTATTGAATGCGTAAGAGTTGTTGGTGTAACTCAGCTTTACACGGAGGTAAATTTGATGCATCATAGATTTTCAAAAAGTTTTTGAACGGTTAATTAGCATTATGAGCTTTATATGTTGAATAAAATTTATGGAATCTAGCAATATTAATATCGGTTGAATTTTTGAAGCCATAAATTTCATAGACAAATTTTTCTAATACCGAAAACGTTCGTATCGCAAACCTGACACGTGGGCTGCTCCAAGATAAGTAAAAGCTTTTTGATAATCTCCGTTAGATTTTAATATGGCTTATTCTTTTCTTTTTTGAAAAAAGAAGTGTTGTAATCGCAACCCGTATTGGCATGAAACCCAGACAAGCGGGAACACACTGATGGTCCTAATTCAGTAGACAATTGTGACATGTTAATAAACCTTTTTTTAGTTCCGTTGCCATACTCCATGACAATTGTCAGACTGCAGATGATCCATATTGCCGAGCATAAAATTAAAAAATATGTATCGCAAGATTTAATTAGGTCGCTAGTGACGAAATCATTATTAATTTTACACACATTATGTACAATTTTTGTGTCTGCTACTTCGTGTTCGTCACAAGACAATTCATCATTTTTTACCATAATTACCGTATCATTTTCAATCTGCAAGAGTAACACTGATCATAACTTAAATTAATGTTTGTGTTACCAATAAATGGCGCCATTTCTGGTGTAGTCCAGTGGTCTATTAAAAATCTTACGAGAGCCCGCTTGAATTTAATGTTTTTTATCTCTTTACTGAAATCTGTTGGACGTACTTGCATTGGACCGGTAATTTTAAAATCCATGCTGTTTAATTCATTCCGTAGTGAACGTTCGTATCTTTTAATCGATGAGAAAACATACTGGTCAAAAATTATGTCAACACGAGGAGCTTTGGTCGCTGTTAGAGTTTTCATAATTTTTTTGGAAATGTTGCCGAATGTCGCTGGCATATCACGCATGGTAAGTAAAAAATGGAAACCATCAACTATTACGATATCAAAATTTTTAGGTATGTTTCCAGGTTTGTGATTTTTTTCAAAAACTTCTACTATTGCTGATTTTTTTTGGTTTTGCAAATGGTCCCATAGAAATGGCATAAAGAGATTTGAATCGGTATAATTGGATAACGTAAAATCTTCTCAAAATCGACATTGTAATCCATTGATATACCCAGCATACTTCCAAACAAATCCTGTTGCATCCGTATTTCTTGTACATTATTACCACTTTTATTCCTTTTTTTTATAGTTTCAGCAGAAATATTCATAATGCGTACTCTTGTAATTGGATGTTTCAAATCTCTCCCAGTAAAAAATTTTCCACGTTTTCTGAAGTTGCTTTTCCATTAGAAATATTGAAAAGTAAACTTTGCTTAATATTTGATCTAATAAATCCATAAACTTTGAAAATCCACCAATAAAAGTTTTTAACGATTTGATATCTCTCTTGGTGTTATGCTCTTCCAAATCGGATATTACGTCCTGTTTCTTTTGTAGATCGGTAGTTTCATATGTTGTTGTTGTTGCACATCCCCCTGGTGTAGGAAAGCCTACACCAGGTCCAGAAGGCCCCGTCGTGCCAGATCCCCATATACCTGCAAAAAGTCCTGATCAACCAACAGCTGCTTATACGAAGCGCCAAGACAGAGAAGAAGGTGATCAGGACTGGCAGGTAGGGAACAGGAACAAGGAGGGAAAATTCTCTCCCCGTTCTGAAATTTGATACTTTTAAGATGGCCACTTCGAAATCTGGCCATGGCCGATTGAAAAGGCCGAGGGCCACAGCATGTGATTGAGAGTCCAGGGTGATTGCCAGCATACCAATGGTGGGATGGCGTACGGCGCCACAAGGAAAGCAAACGTTGTTTTCCCAGGGAGTGGACCTCAGTGGGAGTGAGGCGATTCAAACAGTCCATAGGGAGATCACAGCCATTCTTGGCGAGTACATCGGCTGTCTCGTTGCCATACACCCCGATATGCGATGGAATCCATTGGAGGCTTATTGGTGTTTTCAGGCCAATCTCGCAGAGAAGCTTCAGAATATCCTGGTCTGGGATGTCAAAAATTTGTGGCCAATTTTTGAAATACTGTATAGCACTCCTACTATCAGTCAAAATCCAAATACAATTTTTATCATTGGACTGTGCATAATTAAGGGCTGCACCAATTGCTATGATCTCCGATCTAAAGACTGAACAATGGTCAGGGTTTCGGATGCTGCATTTGACCTTGTCCTCAGCGCTGTTGATGAAAACACCACTCCCGGTTCTACCGTCTTCAAGTTTGCTACCGTCCGTATAGATGACCAATGCATCAGAAGGGATGCTATTGACAACCTCCAGGGCCAACTGTTTCAAAAGGTCTGGGTGATCTGTCTGTTTATTGGCATGAGTCTTCAGTTCATCATTAAAACTGACATTCTCAAGGGACACCGTCGGAGGCAAGCAGTTAAAAGTGGTCGAAGGAATAACCTCAAAATCAATAAAACCCTCCTTCCTCACAAATTCCATCGGGGTGTCTCTCTTTAAACGCTGATTACTCCTCCACTTCAAAGTGAATTCAGCAGTCCTGTTAAAATCACCAAGACTTGACAATTTATTAAAATATTTAAAAGAACCAATCCTATATCTCGTAGTCAGAGGTAAAATGTCAGCTTCGTATAGGACCACTTCACTAGGGCAGCTATTCCTTAACCCAGTGATTATTCTTGCTGCACTCAATTGTACTCTGTCCAAGATCTTTAAGTTAGAAGCAGAAGCCGTTTGAAATACCTGGTAACCATACTCAAGAATGGGACGCACGAGGGAACAAAAAGTAAGTCTGAGAGTGGAAGCATCAGCTCCCCAGTCTCTACCTGAAATATACTTCAAAATCTGTAGACGCTTTCTAGCTTTATCTGCTATTTTCTCTATATGTTTCCTACAGTTTATCTCAGGATCCAATGTAAAACCCAAGTAAATTGGATATTTGTCACAGTCCAGTAACTGATTAGAAAAGTACACTGCAGGAGAATAATTGTAGAGGTGTCTATTAGTGGTGAAGAAGCTACTAACTGATTTTGAGGGATTGAAGTTTAACCTGTGAGAGTTTGAGAAATCACGGACAGCTTCTAAGGATCCGTTTAGATTAGATTCCAGTTTTCCTATGTCTGAACCACTAGACCACAACACAATGTCATCTGCAAAGATGCCAATCTGGCATGGTGATACAATTTTTTCAATTCCTGCAATAAACATGGAAAACAGGGTAGGACTGAGTACGGAACCCTGAGGGATTCCCTGATACAACCTGTAAAATCCTGATTGGTTTCATATGTAAAGGATATAACAGTAAATCGGATTTATTGGCTCTTACACCAACGTTGACGAGCTGAGATGGAATTTGTAAAATTCATGGACACAGACTAATCTCTTTGCAGCATCAGCATTGATTGTTTGTTCCAGAGTCAGATCGATTGGCTGTCTTGAAAAAGATTTATCAGTTCTCTGGATTCCGAAATATCCTGCTTCTGCAATTTCAGGACGCGTTTCTTCATTTTTCATTAAGTTGTTGTGATATTTAACCAACCAACGAGCATAATTCGGCAGGTTAAAAAAAAGTAGATTAGACAATTTTGGCAAGATGAATTTAAATAGTACAAAATCCCTGTTCTGATACTACTGCTTAACATGTGATAATAGTTAATTAGGTATAAGTCATATAAAATTGTGCTGTTTTTATAAATGATCCATTCAGAGAGGCTTCTCTATGTGCAAGAAAAGAGGTCATAAGCTCCGACATATCTTGGTTTTCCGATACAGTCGTGAAAAACAATCTACCCTTATTAAATTGCAAAAGTTTCGAACGTAACTCGTCCCCGATTGTGAATTCTCCTTTTTCGAGAAATAATTTAAAGTTCATAATTTCTAACCCCATTGCCATTAATAGGTGTAATCTTTTACATCTATTGGAATGTTTGCCCATGAGGAATGATTCAACAGATCCACTAGCTAACAACTCACAATCAACAGCAACATTCATTAATCCGCAACCACTAATAAATTTCCCAATAGCTTTGAAATAAGCAAACATAAAAAGGAACGGTCCTAAATGAATAAATAAATTGTCATGCAATGGTTCCTGTATTGATTAAATTTGCATCGCAACTTTGGCAACAGCTAAATCATATGTCACACTTATACTAGGTTCTCCAAGTTCTTGGGTAATTTCTTGACCTTCTTTCATCGTTTCAAGAATTACTTTCTTTAATGTCAGCTTTGTCCCACGAAACATAAATTTTTAAGTCGAGAAAATCAGTTGTATTATTGTCTAAATTGGTTTTTATCTAAAGAAAGGTCCTCTGGATAGATAAATTTCCAAATATTAGAAAAGTTACTATTATTGAATCAATTAAATCATCAATATATCTATAGGCAGAATTTATTTGAAGGTAAAACAATTATTATCACTATAATAATTAATTATTACTATGTATGCATAGTTATATACGAGTGCAACTGTATTTAAAAACCTCAAAAAACAGTATAACAATGAACTCAAAATAATTTTCAGCGTGGTCAATTTGTGTGAAAAAAAAAACTCCTCTAAAATGCTTTGTAAGCAGCCTCAGCTGCACACTAAACTCGAGTCATGTGGTTCCTCAGCAACCAATCACAGACCGGCGAGCTAGGGCCCTGGCAGCTGTCGGCATCCAGCCGATACTTATGTAATAATTTTATTTGCGTCGGGTTGTTATTTAAAACCGTCGTATTAGTCTGGCTTTTGGCACATATTTTCAATACTAATTAATAAACATGCTATAAAAATTTCAGAGTGCCTAAAGAATATTTTTTGCCTTTATTATAATACGAGTTCGGGGCAGTCGGGGTATACTTTAAAACCGTCTAAACAGTCTGGGATTTTTATTTCTGGATTCTATAAATGCTAAAATAAGAGATTTAAAAAAATTTCTAAGTGCCTAAAGGATACTTGGTGAGATTAATTTTTTGCAAGTGTCATATTCTGCACAGTAGCGAAATAACCCCAAACGCCTTTCCCGACTCTCGATTCCCTATTTAACTACCATTGATATACTACTATTTTACTATTTCACAGTGCCTAAAATACCTTCTCCAAATTCGTCATCAGCTCTTGGACTAATATTTCGTAGGTAAAGCTACGGTTTCCTAAAAAAGCGGAGCTGTTATCTAGCGGCCGTGAAACGTCTTGATGCGGCAGAAAAGGTATAAATGAAATACACAGTCCAGTCACATTAATGTGACCACCTGTCAAAAGCCAGAATAACCACCTTTGGCAGAGCGGACCGATGCGAGACGTGCAGAAAGAGAGTCAATTAGGTTTCTGATGATGAGTGCACCCAGTGAATGCCAGGAAAACATTTCCCAAACCATAATGCTCCCTCCTCCAGCCTGGATCCTTCCGGCAATTGTTGCAGGGTGTTTGCTTTCAGACGTTTCACGCCGTATACGCCAATGTCCATCTGTCAGATGGAGTATAAAACGTGATTCATCGGAAAAAGCTACCTGTCGCCACTCTGTGGACGTCCAGTTGCGGTACTGGCGTGCAAATTCCAGCCTTCGTCGCCAATGAACAGCAGTCAGCATAGGTGCATTAACCAGGCATCTGCGAGGCCCATGCGCAGCAACATTCGCTGAACCGTTGTTGAGGATACACTCTTGGTAGCCCCTTGGTTCATCTGGGCGGTCAGTTGCTCAACAGTTGCTCGTCTATTCGTCCGAACGTATCATCTCCGTAGCCATCGTTCGCCTCTGTCATCTATAGCCCGTGGTACACATATGCCACGCCGCTGATTTTGGATAGTGCCATTTTGCCATGCACGGTATACTTTTACCACGGCGGCACGCGAACAGTTCACAAAATTAGCCGTTTCCGAAATGCTTCCACCCTTGGCCCGAAAGCCAATAATCATGCCCTTTTGGATTTCGGATAAATCGCTACGTTTCTGCATCACGAAAACGATTGAAATGCTTTCCGATGTCCTAGGACATCCTTTATATACACTCCACTGCAATGTGCTGCTACCTGCCTTTTGTGGTTGGTTATTTCACGTTGACGTCACTATATAGGATAACACTCCATTAATCAACCCGGGAAAAACATCATTTTTTCTCTTTTACAAAATTTGAGTTTAGGCGTAAAGTGCTCCCTCCCCTTTTTCCAAAGACAAATTTCATTGTTTATAGTGGACTTTGTAGAGCTTTTAAGCTAAATGATAGGCAAAAATACATGTTTACCATAAACAGATATACTGTACTAGTGGCGCAGCCATGGGAGGTTATGGGTTAACCTTCCTACTTCCAAAGACAAATTTTTTTAGTGTTCTTTATAGTGTTTTATCAGACTAAAAATTTGCCACCCTGCTCAGAAAAAAATTCTGGCTGCACCAATATTCTATACACAAATATAGTATTCTTATTCAGCTATTTTTGCAGCTCAAAATAACGCTGAATATATTTTCCTCTTTTTTGCATTTTGACTATTTTCACCCCTGTATAACAAAAAAAATCGACGCACCAAGAAGGAGTTGTCCGATGGAGACAAAAATTGGTGGATAGGAAAATTATGTACAGAATAGAAAATGATAAAAATTTCAGAACAATTGAATGATTTATTTCAGAGTTACAGTAACGAGCTCGATAAGGTGTTGACCCGCCTCTAGCCTGGATGCAAGCTGCCACACGGCGTGGCAGACCGATAAAGCTCCCGGATGGTCTCCTGCGGTATTTCTTGCCAAATTTGCTCCAATTGTCGGGCTACGTCATCAACATTCCCTACCGGATGCAGTCGCCTTCCCATCATATCCCAAACTTGCTCGATGGGAGAGAGATCTGGTGATCTGGCTGGCCGAAGAAGTTTCTGACAAGCTTGAAGACAGTTTATAGCAACACGTACCGTATGTGGTCTGGCATTGTCTTGCTAAAAAATAAGCCCAGGGTACTGCGGAAGGAATGGTAGCAAAACAGGTCTCAGAATGTCGTCAACGTACCGCTGTGTAGTAAGTGTACCTCTAATGACGACCAAAGGGGTCCGGCTATCGAGGGAAATGGCACCCCAGACCATAACTCCATGTTGAGGGCCCGTGTGGCGTGCAATAGTGAAAGCTGAATTGGCACGCTGCCCTAGGCGTCTCCAGACACGTCTTCGATGATCGTCAGGACACAGTTGGAAGCGGGATTCGTCGCTAAAGACTATATGTCCCCAGTCAGCATCATTCCAGCCTGATCGAGCCAAGCACTGTAATCTGGCTCGACAGTGTGCAGTCTTGAAAGGCAGGTGGCGTAACGGTCGGTACGAGCGTAGATTTCGCTCTCTCAGCCGTCTGTGAATGGTCATGGTGGACACTCGTGTGTGGATCGCACGACTGATGGTTGATAGCGACGAATCAGGCGCTGTGACAGCTGATCTGACAATCACTCTGTCCTCGCGATCTGTTGTGGCCCTACGTCGACCACTACCATCATGACGCTGAAATCTGCCATTGCCCACCCACTCTTGACAGCATCTTCTAATCGCCGCATCGCTTCGACTCACATGACGAGCGTTTCTCCGATTTGCCCAACCTGCCTCTTTCAATCCAATGATACGACCTCTTTCAAACTCTGAAAGTTGCTCGTAATGAGCTCGAATCCTGCGGCGAGGCATTTTTTCAGTCGTTAAAAGGTATCCTAAATCGCAATGCAGCAGAAATTTTTAACAACAGTTCAAGAACAACTCCTTATATACATCTGCTGGATGCGCAGTTCCGATGCGCTGAAGATTGCACTATTCATTCATTGAACACCAAATTTTAATCATTTGTATATTTGGTCAAAACATTTTTGCATACGAAATTTCAAAGCAATCGGATGATTCCTTCTTGGTTCGTCGATTTTTTTTGTTATAGAGTGTATTTCCATTAAAATATCTGAAGGTTACAGTTAATACTTTTTTAGAATATTAATTTCGTAGTTAATATTGTGTACTAATTCAATCTTAATTGAATATAATTGTGTACTAATCAAAATTGATTTTAAAAGAAGATTAAATTCTGACTAACGTATATTTTAATTGGGGTTGTTAATAGTAGCATAGTAAAATATATTTGCGTGGTAGGAAAATTAATTTAGAAGATGTAAATAAAAGTCTGGGAAACTTATTAGAGGTAATGAGAATAATATTAATAAGATGCTCTGAATTTTCCATACTCATAAACCAAAAACGGTTGGACCAAATGACTTGAAATTCGGTTTGCGATAGTAAATTTTTATATAAATTTGGCGTCAAATTTTGACTTGCTATTGGATATTCTGAAGTTTGAATGTATTCAATTTGAAGACGGCTTTCTTAAGCAAACTTTACACTCGTGAATTTTTAAAAGACATTATTCATTTTTTAATAGCACCTTTGAATTTGCTCTTCTATGCCGAAATAAAAAAGGGTGGCTTGATTTTTATTGCAGATATATTATTAACGTTCTGGACATTTACAACAACCTTTTAGCATTCCGAAGAAAGAAACATGGCTTGTCTGTGTAAACGTCATTTGTCATGATGCCAAATTTGTTTTTGCCGATGATACTGTAACATCGTGATAAAAGAAATAACCTTTTTTAAAGAACTAAAAAAAAATTATTTACACCTTGGTAGCGATATCACAGTTACAACTACATAACATCATACGCAGAAAACATAACGGCTGAAACATGCCAATCGAATACAGCACCGTGTCCACACTTCAAAGAAACATCCAATCGACTACTAAAGCAGTTTTCAAAAATAACATTTTACCAACGCGCGCGTTATACATAAAAGAAAAATCCGGGAAAACCATTTAAGCCGACATAAATATGTCAAAAGAAAAGATATCCTTTCCAAGAGTAATAAGAAGTATAAATAAACACAGGAAGTATCGCAATGTATTGGAATAAGGAAAAAGAAATACTATCATTATATTTAAAAGATATTCCGGAAGTATACGTTACAATACTATACAGAGAGCCAAATGGAAAATTATAATGTAAATCTAATAACAGGGATATATATGCCAATAAAAAAAATTACACTTCTTTCAAAATTCAAAAATAAGGTTTCATGCATTTTACTTAAACAATTTTTCTCAGGCAGCACTATCTCTTGCTAGGTGCAATGAACTAATTTCCAATTTTCGGAGCTGAACGCAAATAGTCACGGGAAATCAGCCGGGAAAATATCTATTCCGAGAAGAAGTACTCAAAAGTTATTTCCTAATTACAACAAATCAGTTCCCTTTCCGGTTATTTAAATCGCCTGGTGTTTAAAATTCAGGGATAAAAAGTATGCACCAACATTGCATGACCTCCTTAGCGAAAGCTTTTTTTTTCTTCTGACAGATGGAGCCACTAGTATCTGAGGCAAGCTTGAGATATGTTCATCATATGGTTTTGTACAGATGTTTGGGAGCTACTGCCAGGGAATTGGAACCTCATGTTCATCACACCGGACATCCTTGCTACGTTCCAGATACACCGCATACCTATTCAAAATGCGAAAGCATATATGCCGCTTGGGGAATTGGAGGAACGGTAAGTCTGCCAACCTACCTTAAGTTTCGCGGATAAAAATTTTATGTTAATCTTAAAAGTTTTATGTTCAGTATAAGTTTTTAAGAGTTTTATGCTTAGTATATAAAAGTTTTATGTTCATGGTCACAATATAAGGGGATTTCCGGGACAGGGGTACAAAACAGAGAGGACCCGGGAAATGGGAAAGTTTTTGTACTACAATGTTCACTTTTTTTTTTGTTACATTTTTTACTCGTTATTCTTTTAATAATAAAGTTAAATTAAAGGAAAACAATAAAAAATAATAAAGAAAATATAAGATTTAAACATTGATGGAAGTCAGGATTGAGTACTTACTATAATTATGGATTTCCATGAAGGTCTTGCCATCTAACCTAATCTCGGGGTTCGTCTTGTAGCTTGGTATGCCCCGAGTGAAATTCCTTGGATCAGAATAGTTTTTTTACTTAATGTTTTAAGTAGAAGGCTTTCTATTGAATACCATACCACGAGTGGCTAGGCGCCTCTAACATGTGTTTACGTCCAATTTTAGTTTAGAGAAAAATGGACCAATTTCACCAAACTGCTTTGAAATTTAATTGTATTTTTGCAATATCATGTCTATAGGGAATTAAAGTTTCTGTACATTTCGATTAAGCGATTATTCAGCTACCTCAATAAACACGGTTGCTAGAAATGCAGCTTGTGATTATTATTAATACTTTATTGAAATTGTTATTTGTGTATTTCTATTTTGAAATATTTAATATATGCTTAATAAAAAAATTAATAACTGTGTATTTTCATGTTTTCGAATATCAATTGTGAATATATGCATCATAAATTATTTTGAGTTGTTTAAAATAGCAAAACATATAAGAAAACGTAAAGATGAGCAAAAAAATATTTTTTTGTAGATTGTACCACTACACGAAAAAATTTCAAAAACACTGACTTATGATCATGGTGGTAACGTACCAGGATGTAAATCAACAATACCACCCGTGTAGCGTGAAACATGATTGTTTGGAGATGTTGGTGATATACCCGAAGTTCTCTGTAAAATTTTTGTGAGAAGCATACGTACAAAAAATTACACTTTACTTGAAGCACGGGATGAATACAGACGGTGGTAACCCTATGCATGTTTGGAATTTCCAGCTAAAACTGAAAACTATGATGCTCTCAGCTATTTGAATAACATAAAACAGCTGAGAGCATTAAGGATACGTTTACCACTTATAATCATCGTAGGAAACATGTAGAATATTTTACCTTAATGAGCATATACTGGTTTATCATAAACCAGTCTCTTTAAAAGAGACGTGTTGAGTTGTCGAAGTTGAACTATCCGAAATGACTCGGTGTCATTATACTATTTTATCTAAAATATTTTTTTAGTCGAAATATTTTTTTGAAAAAAAGTTTTTAATGTTTTATTAAATTCGCAACTGTCACACATTCTTCAGTGTAATAAAATTTGTGTACTTCATTAGTAACATATCAAATCGCAAGAGCGTGGTGATAAATTCAAAATATTCGATTGGCATATTAAGCATTAAATTAAATCAAAACAAAAATGAAAGAGTGATGATATTTACAAAAGAAATTTCTCTAATTTCGAAATCATCTCGCTCAAGCAGAAAAAAAATTTAAATCGAGAATGCGAATTTCCAAGAAAAGTGTATGCACTCTGCCAATATAAAAGTCTCATTTTTACTGTTTGCTTTTATGATTTTAAAAGTTGGAATATTTGCTTTAAAATTGTGATCTTTACATTCTTGTCTCGCATCTTTAACCAGGCCCTAGTAATGCCAGAACTGGCAGGATTACCTCTTGGAGACAAACCTAACCTCTACTTCTTGCTGGAGGTACACTACGATAATAATGAATTCATACCAGGTAAGAAAATTCATGCAAACACTTTCATTCTTCGTAAGATAAAGTTGATGTGATCATTTGGGTAGCCCGAAAAACACCTTTTTTCTTCGCTTAGTACTAGTGCCGAAAACTTGGGTATTGTGTCACAAAGATCTGACGAAAATTGTTAGAGATCTAAAAATATCTAGTCGGACTCTACTCTGGCCTTGAAAAAAAAATCGAAAATTTGACTTTGTTCAAAATCAGCTGAAAAGTAATGGGATACGTGTGCTGCTACATAAAAAGTTTTGGCGGTGTACATAAATATTTACCGGGGTCCCTCTGGCCTTGAAACAATCTGAAATGGCCACCCCAAAAGGTTTTTAATACACTTGATTTAACATCACTGGAAAAGTAGCACAATTTGTCTCCTTGTAAACATATAATTCAATCCTAATACTTCGATACTTTACATCTGTGTGTCACATATGTGGAAAACACTTTCAAGGTAATTCCCATATCATATTAAAGAAAAACATATCACCTTTCACAATGATATGGTCAACTAAAAAACTACGTCAAAAGCAGAAATAAGAGAAAGTGGCTAGGTTAAATTTTGAAAACAATTTTCTTGAAATACTGAAGAGAAACAGTAGTTAAGTTTTGTGAAAAGACGACACGAGATGAATATATCCGAGCAAAATTAGAGGGAAGGGTTTATTTGTCGTTTTCTGACAGTAAGGATCAATACTACTAAATAACCAAATTATTTCTTTTAGTAAAATATTTCTTGTGTTTAAGTATTGTAAGTCATATTCTTTGATATATCAACAGCTTAAGATGCATCCTTGTGCTATCTCTTTCAAATTACACACTATTTTGTACTGTATTAAAATTATGTATACAAAAATACAGATTCTGCAATTGAAATAAGTTAAACTAGTCTTGGTATGTTACCAAATTTCTAAATTGCATGTATTTTAAGCCATTTAAACGCTGTGCTATACCACAAGTAAACGCAGAATATGTATTGGGATATAATTTCAATACAGCATTTCAAAATATTTCATACAGCATCTCAAATTATCCAATACAGCATTTCAAAATATTGCATAAATTGAATGATGGGATAAAGTATTGCCTTATTTGAATTAGTTGTCAAGGATACAGTTTAAGCTGTTAATATAGCACAACCTATAATTGACTTAACATACAATTGTAGTTCGTTAACTGATGCACAATACGTAACGCGTGTTACAATACTTAAACACGTTGATACAGTAATTGAAATCTGTTCAATTTCGTGTTATTTTCGAGAAAGGTTTTTAACACGCATGTATCTTATAGCAGTCAAAACAATTCTGCTATCTACAAATATTTGTTACTGGGACCTTCGGGTCTTGTGGAAAAAAATACGAATTAACAGAAAATAAGATCTGGGATTTGCCCCTTGGAGGAGTTATCACTTTCCATATATGTAAATTACTAAATATCGAATATTTGAATTGAATTATGTGTTTAAAAGGAGACACACATATCTCGCATTTTTTCCAGTGAAGTTAAGCAAAAATGTGTATCAAAACCCTTTCTTGCCCATTTGTCATTGCTTCATGACCCGGCTAGATATTTATCTATATCGCTGAGTTTTTGTAATACAAATATTCAACTTCAGTGAAAGATAGAATAATTTAGTATTTATAAACATTTTTTAAATCAATATCAATCGAAACATTCAAACCGGTTAATGTAAAAAATAATTTAATGCAAAAAGAGATAATAGAATTTTCTTTCACACACACACATTTATCATTACAAACTATGTAATCATACAATTTATTCCACTTTTAATATTTTTAGATTTTATTGATGAGTCTGGTTTCAAAGTATTCTTCACACCTCATTTACGGCGTTATGATGCTATGACACTCATGGTCGGAGCTGCAGTGGATCCATGTGTTGTTGTTCCTCCAGGAAGGAAAAAATTCACTATAGCTGGACATGCAGACCCTCGTTGTCTTAGGCCGGTAATTTTTTTTTTCAATCAGTCTTTTTCAAGCACTTTCTATAAACCTCGTAATCGAAGATTTTAATGGATTTGACTACGAAGATTTTCAAGGAAATTAGTTAAGGTTGTTAAGACTCTTACTATGTTCTTTAAAAATATCCACATCAAATGTTTCTTGATATTTTACAATTGAATATCTACTTAAAACATGAAAGATAGTCACATGTATTACTCCTCAATTTGTTGCTTCTAATTCCTGACCTGTAATTTGGGTAAATCCCAAGAAAAAATTTTAGACCGATCAATGAGCTTCAAACTTACTATAGCATATTTTCAAAGTACTCTACACCAACCTCAATGCAACGTCTCATTTTTGTAACCAAACTCTGAACTCTCGATTATGCGCAAATTTCATATCGTCGAGGCATCATTACAAGGTTCCCACGGGCCTCAAAGAGGTCAGATTTTTTTTTTTTTAATGCTCCTTGAAAAGCATTAATGGTTTGTTTTCTTAAAAATTCCGATTTTCTTACAATTACGTTGCATATTTATTCCGCCTTCATTTTACAATCCAATCAGTGCTACTTGTCCAAGGTCAAATGAGGGTCAGTGACTTTGGTACTAGAAAGTTAATAAAAAAAAGGCCTGTAATGGTAAGGAATTCTGAAAACTCTTACGGTACAAACTTTCAGAGACTGAAAATCGTATTTTGAAAAGATCGTAGGATAAAGCTGAGTAAATGTTCCCTTTGTCTTTGGAACTACTTTTTGTGAGATTCGACGAAGCATTTCATGCATTGTAATATTGCATGATACGAGGACCTAGATCTTATTGAAAATGTGAACCTCGGATTGCTCTTCCACAAAACACGTTTTCTTTGCACGGCTCGCAAATGATTGATCGTTTTCATAAAACTATCTATATCATAGAAATTCTGAATTTTTAAATCTAAAAATATAAAGTTCGATTTTCAGAATGCAAGAGTAGACTTTGCTGATTCTTTCTCCATGCTCTTCAAATGTAATCTTAAAAATGAAAGTAACTATATAAAGGTCTTTAAACGTTATTCATTTTCTTTGCTTTAAGAGTAGGAACTCTGCGCTGAGACACACTAGTTAGTCTTCCATTTTGAAATCTCCAATGCTTTTATTGCAACTGCATCTTTTAAAATAACGAACTTCTTAGCTGTCTATTCTTTCCTGTAGGTTGGTTGGTTTTATGGCGCAAGATTTATATTTGGCCAATTCTTCCCTGTAGAAAAGACGAATAAATTACAGGGGACTACTAACACCGTCTCACACACTCCACAATGCCTGTATCAGTTTGAATAAGATTGCTAACGCTGGGGTTTTATGTGAATTGATAAGCAGTATGATATAGGTGCTCTCCAGGAATCTAAAGAAGTGCTTGATCGTGCATGGCAAAGCATGGTCGTGATGCAACTAAGTCCCTCTGGGTTACTTTCCTGTAATAATTTTAAGTAATTCAGTAAAACAGTTATGCATCATTGAGTGGTGTTTTTCCTTTGGTACCGTCGCAAAGTGACTGGTTGTTTGAAAAAAAGTCATTGCTATTTCTTTCAATGCTTTGGGGCATTTTGACTTTCACAACGCTGTCGCATCAGAAAAGATTCACGCTATGCCACGCTTTCTGTCTGTGTTAAATTGGTAAACAATTCATCTCTTATCTCAACACAGTGGGACACAGAGTTTTTTAACCCGTATAGGTTTTCTTGGCATAGTTCCCACACTTGTCTGTGAGATTGTCTACTCTTCTAGTAAAATTGTGTTATCTGGTTACAATTTTTCTTACACGAAGGTAAATTATCGTTGAAATCATATGCTCATCTATAGTTTCGTATATGCTTTGTAGAGTACCCAAGGTTCATCGTAAACTATTTTCTCTACAAGTGTGGAGTCATTACAGCAGTATTTTGTCTCTGTTAATCATTAACCAAAGTTTAAACTCTTTTAAATCCTGTAAGCAAGTTGAACAATGCAGTGTCGGAGAGAGCAACATCCTTAAAGCTTTAATAAAAAGCTCATTTGTTGCAACTAATCTTAAGCCGATTTTGTAATCATCTAAAATTATGGTTGAAATCAACGACCCTTCAACGCGTATCCAGCAACAGTACATCTGTTCCTGCCCATGGAAATCATAAAGCATACTACTTGTGTTTAAAACATTAATTTGCATTCTGTTACCTGTTTTTACCATGACTAAAAGCTTTCCTAGTCGTATTTGAAGTCACAAAATTGACTGTTTTATCCCTTTCTCGGTTCTCATATTTGTCTGAGGGTCTGGTTAAAAATCATTTGATTACTTCGTTTACTTAGCTCACTCGATTAGACTGATCTGTGAAAAATATATTGTTAAACTATTTACACTTCTAATTCAAGACAATCGAAACACTTAAAAATATTACTTTGTTTTATCTTATATATAATATTTTATGGGTAAATACGGGTAATACACTCTTCAGTGTCATTTTTTAATTGAGTTAAGAATGTTATTGTGTCATCCTTTATTTATTAAAACTCAATATTTCAGTTATTTCTTATTTCCTGCAGGCCATATCACCAGAAGGTATAAGAATTTTTGCAGTATTCTTACATTCGCATCTTCTAGGTAGGCACTGGAAAATTTTCAAATTGTTTGTTTTGTTTTAATGAAATAAAATCTGTTGTTTATTATTGGTGAAATTAACTATTAATTTAAAAATTGAAAGATGAATTGTCTTCTAATCGATAAATTAAATAATTATTTAATATGGGAAATATGAATTCTTTAGATACAACTGTAAGAAAATAAACATTTTTAGGAGTTTAAAGCTGCTGTAAATATTTTCTTTTCAGAAAAATCTTCTATTTTTAAAAAAAGTCATTTGAACTAAGATTATTGATTGATTTTCAGGTCGACAAATGAAACTAAGACACTTCAGGAACAACATCGAACTACCGTTCATTGCCTCAGATCAGAAATATGATTTTAATTACCAGGTAAGCTGCAGCTTCGTACGAAGAATTTTAAAGCTTTGAAACGTGGCCTTTTTATGTACGTTTCAGACTTATGAATTTATATTATGAATGATTGCTAATTTTTGAATGTACCACTTCTAAATTTTCTAAAATGAAGTAGATAGATCGATGCAGCAGTGAGACGTTAATTCAATTATTAACCAACCAACCAAAATGCAGTTGTGAACCGTCATCTGAAAAATCACTTATGCAACAACTTTATTTATTTGGCCAATTTTTTTATTTTTATTTTTATACCAACAACTTTAATAATGATGTATCTTTTCAGTAATTCCTAATTAATAATTGATCTAATACTTTAAATTTTTTATATTGCTGCAGTTACATGACATTTGTTATTTTTTAATTGTTTTAAGCAATTTAAATTCTGAATTTTCGTTGGTTAGTTTTAACTAAATTTCTACTTTGAAGTATCACTGTCTATAATCATAAACCGAATCAAATGTATAATTGACAAGAAGCATGGTGTGTTACCAGAATTTCATTCAGTCGAGATTTTCAGTATTTTTTTCTTGATATAGTTTATATTGCTGAATTATATAGGAGTACTAATTTTTAGTAAAAAAGCATCACTTGTTTTGCATCAAATGCCCTTTCATGTCATTTTTGTTGCAAGGTATTTATAACTATGCCCTATAGAACAAAACCTTTTCAAACCTTTTAAATAAACTTCCCTGGAGCATATAAAGCGCACTTTAGTTATCTGTAGTTAAAATCACTTTAATCACACTGTCGTCTTTATTTAGTGAACACTAAAAATTTTCTTTAATTGATCCATTTACTTTTCAAATAGCACGTTAAAGCATTTCGTAAGCATTAAATCACATTTCATTACTCTTATCATCAACCATGAGGCATAAAATCCTAAAATCTGTACGTTTATTAATTACACTGAGGACACCTTAAGCATGATATGTGAAAAAAATAAATTGCAGATGTATTCATTACACTACAATTTGTAATGGAAATCATTTGAACTAGTTAAAAGTAGGGATGGATAAAAACTTTCACGATAGCAAAAGTACTTCATGTTATTTAATCACCCATTGCATTTTTATTTTGAATTTAATTCATTTTAAATAATTTTCAATTTTTAAACCTCCCTATTCTATGAATTTCAAGTTTCATTTGAGCATGTTTGAATTTTTTCGATATATGAAAGACAAAAATGAATTGGCCGCCATCTTAACTGTTTCAGAAAAATTGTATCTTTAAATGTTTGTAAATATAATAACAGTGAGAAAAGGCAAGAATAATCCAAAGTTCATAAAATTATTTTTAGATAAGATTTCTATACTATAGTGTTAAGACTTGCTGGTAACATTTTTTGTTTGTGAATGCATTCATAAATATCCAGTCAGGTATTTATGCATTCATAAATACCTGAATATTTATCCATTCATAAATATTCAGGATCATATTTAAAATAAAATTTAAACTGCTGCGTCAGTGCTTTTGAATATATTTTTAAAGTTATAAATTTAACATGTTGTTATTTGTGCTAGTAATCTCTTTTAAGACTGTTTAAACTTTAATACTTTTGTATATTCCTCTAGGACTACAGATATTTGCCACAGGAAGTTGTTGTTAAACCCGTGAGTATATGAGTATACTGATATCACATGCTCTTTCACTGTTGAATTGTTTTTAACGTTTTTCAAACATTTCTCACATAACGGTTCCTTTCTTAGTTATGTATATTAACCCAGTCATCTATTTAATAGCTTTAAATAATAGATTAAATATCTTAACATGAATTTTTTGAAAGTATTGCTTTCTATCCCAAATGTAATGAAAATCTTGATTTAACAATAATAGTTTTAATCGATATATTTTTAGGGTGATCATCTTACAGTTGAATGCACTTACGATTCAACGGGAAGAAACCAGACAACATTTGTAAGCAACAATCTTTTCAGTATATAATATATATAGCTATATATTTTTCTATAATAACTCTTCACTCTATGGACAAAAAGTTTCTCTCTCTGTCATTGCCATATACTTGTAATATATCTTAAAATTATAAATATATTTGGGAATGCTTTTTATAATTATTTCTCTATTCATAAAACATCAATTTACATTTGAAGTAATTTTAAAATAACATGCATCAGAGATATTCATACTTTTATAAATTGATGACTGTGTTGAATAAATTTCTAACATAGCTAATTTTTACAGGAGAAAGCAATCTGAGCAAATTTTTCAATATTTTTTAATCTGTTTCGTTTGATTTTAGAAAATAATTTTAATTTTGTTTTGATAAATCAAAATTATAGATGTATAAAAATTGCAATAAATGTTTATTTTCATTTTAGAATGAGATTCGTCGAGATTTTAATATAACCATTCATTTTTCTCGTTTTGATTTTAAGGGTGGGTTTTCCTTAAAGATTCTAAAACTTCCTTTGAGTGTGAGAGGAAGAAAATACGAGATCTAGATATAGATATTTAATATGAACTATCTTCATTTTTTTATCTTTGCCATTACATAACATAGAGTTCTTGAAAACAGGTATAGTTAAGCAAGATAAAGTCTGAAAATCGTTTGATACAATCGAAAAACGAAAAACTCCTTTTTAATTGATGCTTCCAATAAAACTCGAACGAAGGTAATTCCGACATTTCAATTAAGCCATGCTCTGTTTTAAATTAATAAAATTGAACTTCTTTTGCATCAAGAAGAACAAATAAATGGTTTTTTAGATGATGAAATAATTAATGTTACCCCATTTTAGTATAAATCTCCATTTTCCTTTCTGAATTCAGATAAATAGAAAATTGTTTTCTTACTTTCATTAAAATAACCAAATCAAGCAATTGAATGGTACCATAAAAGTCATGTTTTGAATGATCTGAGCACATGTATAGAATTGTTTTATTTTGATTTTTAACTTAGTTACGTGCGTCATATCTCAACACTCTGAAGTTAACATGTAACTCTGAACTCGGTAAAATGTATGCTAGAAAATTTTAACACAAAAACTCTTTCATGCTTTTAGCATTAACTATTCAAAAACATTTTGTTTCATACGATGTTGATAAAATACTTAACTGTGCGAGCTTGATCAAGTTTTTTTCTTCCATAAGCATCTTATTAGAAATAAAATTAGTAGAATTGATCCTGTGATGTTGATGTTGTTTACCACTGATATATTTTCAGGGTGGTCTTGGTACTGGACAAGAAATGTGTTTAGCTTTTGTTCTGTATTATCCTAGAATAGCAAGAGCTCGCTCTCTCAGTAGTGCAACTTGTGACTTGGTGAAAAGTTTGGCAGGAATGGACCCAAAGTAAGATTACCTCCATATTTTTGTACGGACATTCCTCTATATTATCAGAAATGATAAGGATATCTCTAATTGGTTGATTGTATTGTTATCTAGGTCTTATCAAATATTACAAGGCTAAACTGACCTAAGATAGCTATCATAAAATTAGAGTTAACATGTTTTCATTGTTAAATTAAATTTCCCTTAAAATATATCTAACAAGTACATATTGTATGCAACTCGCAAATTGTATGTGGATTTACATTTTATTTTCATTAACATATTTCAAAATAACATTTGATTCTATATGTTTGTTTAGAGCAAATTTTGTCAAATTTCTGAACATGAAACTTCCCAATTGTAAATGCACACACATATGCGAAATATTTTTATATTTATTTCGAGTTTAAACATAGGTCTCTTAGATGATAGACTTGACAAATAGTTTGGTTGGTTGGGTTTTATGGAGCAGAAGTGATTGACATATACTGTAATGTTGATAACAAAAGAGCTTACGGAACACCGCTCCTTCGTATTGCTCTTGAAACATTCCGTGTGCATAATTACCACGACGAGTTTTATTATAATAAATATTAACAGTGTTTATATGCTGTTTATGCATAAGATTAACATATCTCCATCTATTTTCTCCTTAGGATTTTAAACTCTGATGATGATGATAATTCAAACTTTACATTTTACCAACATTTCCATACTAACAACCCATGGGACTCGCATTATGCTAGCATTGCTGAGGCGGCGATGAGGTTTGGCTATCACCAAACGCAATGTGTCCTTGGTGACGGCAGAAGACAACCGGTACCGACTTACTGAAAATAAATAACTGAAATCTATACTAAAAGTACATAAAGTTAGATATGACCATTTATTGCAATTATTTATTTTCAGGTATCCGGTCTCATTACGTATCCAAGAAACATTAGACCATACATTGAACCATCCAGATGTACCTATGCATCCTCATCTCAAGAACAATGGAAGGATAATTTTCTCTATACATCCTACTCAGCATCTTCCATAAATACAATACACGCATTTACTGTGTGTGTACGCATTTACTGTATTCTATTGTGTGGCTTTCTACTGTTAAACACTATGTCACTCGTTAACGTTTTAAGTTTGAAGTTGTAACATTTAGAATGTTTGTGTAGCTTGCAAGGGTTTGTGCATGCTCAATGTATTTTTAAAATGTGCTTCAATTTTTACTGCATGACACATTTTAATATTTTGTTAAATTGAGCCTATTTGTTGTTAATCGGCTTTAAACAGGGTAATTTCAGTAGAAGTAATATATACATCATATATTACGCTCTGCGCTTTATTTATTGCAACGCACATTCTTTACTTAATTGTTAAAAATATATGTATGTGTGTTTTCTGCTGAAAATAAAATAAACCTTATTTCTTAAACATGCCTGTTTTTCTCTGTCTTGTCCAAAAGTAGAAAAACAATTCATTTCAATTTTTACAATATACTTTGTCTATGTAAGTTTATTCCTGAAAATTCCTTCCTATATATGAATCATGTCCCAACGCTTATACTCCTGGCTACAGACATGCCCCAATGTCCAATTAGTTGACGAGTTCCTCATGGAATATGGAATGCATCCCAAATATGTCAATGTTTCATTTGAACAACTGTATAATTTTTTTGTAATTTCCCTTTGGGGCACTTGTTGTACAGTCACGAAAAAAAGCGAAACCACTTCTCTTCATTCGAGCAATTTGAACAGTAGAGAAAATTCAAAGATGACGTTTGACAGGAACTAACGTCTTTTATAAATTTAAATTCAGAAAACTTGCATAAGAGGTCATTATCATATTAAATTGAGCACCAACTTCATAATTTCCAATAGGAACCCTCTATTTCGACACACAATTTAAAATCTTTATTATAATTTAACTTCAGATACCAAATTTCATACCATTAGGTCTTACCATATCGAAGTTATGAGGACAGAGAGATTGGACCTCCTAATGTTAAATCAATTTATTAGACTTTCATGGATATCTTCCTAAATAATATTTCTATAGCGCTGATATTTTGTACCATGTTACTGTTAAACAACCCAGAAAAATCCACTTGATGTTTGATTTTGAAAATAGTTTTTAGCATGTAATATTAATTATTAAATTAGCGTTTGAAAAATTATGAATTAGAACCTTATTATGTTTAGATGGGTATTTATTCAGAACTTCTAGTATGGGGTAATTCTCAAAAGGTGGGAACAAGACACATTTCATTTCTTTAAGCTTTGACAGCAAGTAAATTTAATTCTTAAATTTTTTTTTTCTCAATGGGTTTTAGTTCTGTTCAGTGACAATAATTAGTATGATTTATTACAACAATTTGGTGTAAATATCATAAAAATTAAATTCTTTAGTTACAAATATCCTATTTAGGACACCTATAATGTTAACTGATGCAGTATATCCCCAAGAAAATAAATTTCAATGTGTTTTCCAAAATTGCAGAAAAAAATAATAAATAAACAGAGTATAACGATAGTTTGTTTACTATTTAAATCAATAGATGGCATCATTAGTTTAAAATTTTGAAGAATCAACAAAGAAACAATACTAAAGCCATCTAGCATGTTTCTCTGTCCAAAAGTAACGATCGATATAGCTCTATACCTGAAGTAAGTACTTTAAACTGCATTTGTTTGCCTTTAAAATAACTTTTTAAACGTTTTTAATCATTTTTATGTGTTTTTGTGCATTTTCTTTACCGTAAACGTACTTTTCTTATTTTTAAAAATGCGATGTCAAAATCACATAACGATAGAATTGCCGATTTAATTTATGTTACGAAGGTGCCTATATTATACCAGATACAATATTAATACCATTACTAGGCTCCTGTCCAGAAAACGTGTACAATCGATATCAAATGGCGACGGCGTCGATCGTTACTTAATTTTGGACGTAATGCAGCAACAATCTCAAGAAATTGTAAAAAAAATTCGGTTTTTTTTTTTTTTTTTAATAATATTTTGTTTCTATTTTTATTTTCTGCTTTATGGCTGTAATGACCCTTTAAATAAATTTTTCAAGATGAAACAGATTCTTAGAATGTTTGTTTCCTAATTAATTCAAAAGGAATTATAACTTTTCAAGGATAAAGTTATTTTTATTTTATGATCATGTTTTCCTTTTTGTATCACGCGTAAATGCGTTATTTAAAATTTATTTAAAATTATTTAAATATTATTTAAAAAATCACAAAAATCAACCAAACCCAAAATTTTTGGAATTAGTAATAAAATTTTACAGAATTAAACAAATCTATGATTTGAAAATCTGGAAAAACAAAATTCTAATTTTAAAATATTCAAATCTGCTCTAATTTTAAAGCAATGACAATTCATACCTAATGACTGATGTCATATTTTTATACCTATCAGTAGACATTAATATATATATATATATATATATATATATATATATATATAATTTCAAGAACACAAGAATTTCCAAAAAAATGTAACAGAAGTCTTAAAAAATAATAAAAAATGAAGAAATGTTGGTGGATCAGGGCGTCATCAGGGAGGAGCCTGACCCATTAGTGGTTTCTGTTTTTTCTGGCTTGTCCTCGTAAACTATTTCTGCAAGCTCATTTCTGACTTGAGTATCTCGAATGTGGTTCAATTCCACTTCTTCAGTATTCAGTTGGAATATCTGCCCACACCAGGCTCTTGTCTCGTATTTAGCAAATTCTACACCATCATTGGTAAATTTCAGGGAGGCTTGCTCCAAAATATCGGAACCTATGACTGCTTGGAAATTTAACTGTGATTTAGGCACCACATGCCAAACCAAGGAATAATTACTGTCATCTAAGACGAAACTTAGTTCAAAAGAGCCTTTCGTGGAAACTACTGAGTTTCCTATTCCCGATAACATTATGTTATCTTTTGATAGTTCCGCTTTACCTACAATTTCGTTACTTACATCTTCCCGGATCAGACTGACTGAGCTACCAGTATCTACGAGTGCTACTACTGTTTTGCCACCGAGAATTATTTTTCTCGTCATCATTCCCTCTTGCGGGACAACTGAACATGTTTGCACTGATGCGCTTGCAGTATCTGGTGGTTCTGCACCTCTTCTCAGCTTGGGGCAATTTCTGATTATGTGACCAGGAGCATTGCAATGGTGGCAATTAATCTGTCTTCTCCTCTCAGGGATTCTACTTTGATAGGATTCAGCAAACCTTCCCTCGGGTTTCGGTCCTTCATTCCTAGCATTTTCAACTCGTCTATTGGGATTCTCATATTTTCCTAATCTAACTTTTCCTTTAGATTCTTATCTTCCTTTGGCAGGATTACCAAATGACTTCGGTCGAAGTGTTTTCCTCGCGTCCTCAAATTCTTCTAATTTTTCAGCAAAGTCACCTGGGGTGGTGATTGCAACCCATTCGTCTAAGTAGTACTCTTTAAACTCAAATGGAGCTCGCTTTTTCATTTGATCAGTGATAATGAGATCACGCAATTGATCAAAAGTTCCAATTTGTAGACCCGACGTCCATCCATCAAAATAACCTTGTAATTCATAAAAGAAATCTCTCCATGTTCCATCAGCGTTTTTCTGGTGTGTAACAAATAGTTGCCTAAATTTTTCTGGAGTTAATCTGTACCTCTTCAATAGTAGACTTTTCACATGATCATAATCATTTCTTTTCTCATCAGGTTCTCTTATGATTATTTTTACTATATCTGCAGGTAACAGGTTCGACAGGTGCGTAACCCAATGTTCCTTCGGAAGGGATGCTGCAGTAGCTTGCTGCTCAAAATATGCTAAATATTGACTAGCATCTTCCTTTCCATCAAACGCACGCATTTGTTGAATTAATTTTTCAGACGGTGCCCTACTCCTTTCAGCAGGGTTCCCTTGATTCGATTTGATTTGAGCTTCCAATCTCAATTTCTCTAGTTCAAATTGCATTCTTTTTTCTTCCTGTTCCGCAGCTATTCTTTTCTCTTCTTTTTCTGAATTTATTCGTTCCTTTTCTGAATTTATTCTTTCTTTTCTGAATTTATTCTTTCTTTTTCTGCATCTCTTCTTTCTTTTTCTGCATCTCTTCTTTCCTTTTCCTTTCGTTCCTCAATGATGTTGTCAAGTATCCATTTAGATTCCTCCTCATTATAATCATGTTTAGCGAGAACCGTGCTCTTCAATACCGATATTGTCATTCCGGGGGTGACTTTCAGACCTAACTCTATCGCTAACTTTGTTAAATCTTCCTTTTTTGCTCTAACTAAAAAAGACATTTTCGAATGAGGATAAGGTAAATATTGCTTTAAATTTCAATTCAATTTCCAAACAAATAAGGCCTAGCTCTAAAAGCTTGATGGTTTTGAACTTTTCTTAAAGTTGAATTCAATTTAAGTTATTACCATTTCATGTAATAAATTCTTAATTCATAACACTCCTCAAAGAATAAAACCGAAAAAAAAATCAAAACATAACACTTAAAGCAATTTGAAATCAGAAGGAAAACTTTAAAAGCGTGGAATATTCCTCAATAAACACTAAAGGTATCAATGCAAAAATTATTGCAAATAGTTTCTGATACACTTATTTCTTGAACATTCCAAAAAATTAATGACCTAAATAACCTTTACCGTTCTAAAAATCAACCATAGTAATTCTTTCTTTATAAGAAATAGAAAAGCACAAATAATATCTGTAAAATGTTCTCAATTCCGCAAAAAATACTATTGTAAAAATATATAAACAATCCGAAAATATAGCAAACATCAAAATGACCTTTCAGAATAATAGTAATTAAAATGCTAAGTCAAAAAGAATTAATAATCTTATATCAATAAGAACACTTCTTACGCAAAGAAATAAAAAGATAAAAGAGCATAAATTTTGTCAATAAGAACCCTTCCTCTCAAAGAAATAAAAAACAAGTATTACAATTCAAATAACATCAATTAAATACTCTCCTTCTGAAACGCTTTTTTTCAAGCAGTATTCATAGAAAAAGGATCATGAAAATAATTTATCTCTTTCCTAAATTTTCGCTAGTATGACTCATGCAATGAAAAATAAATGGAACACATTACTCAATCAGAATGCAGATATGAACTCCGCTAAAAGAATTCGAAATACCTTATGTCATAAACATGTCAAACATACCAACATTTTTTGCTCGTATTAATCGTATTTGCTAAATTATACGTTACTTTCAAAATGAATATTCTAATAATATCGTTTTCAATAAAAACAGAATTAATTTTCTGTTAAAATAAAAAGTCAATATACACAGGAAAATTATGAAAAGAAACAATTATCTAAACAATGTTGAGACAAATTTTCAAATAAAAATTGCTGGAAAGGAAACACAAATATTTCCGACTTTTTTGAAGAACTCGATTTCGTGATTTGCAGATATTTCACAATATACTTTTGCTACCGATGCACCTCACACATCGTATCAAAAGAATTTTCACACTTGAGCCGTTGACACTTTTGATTGATCGATACACACGCGCACTAAATAGAAGGAACACACGGAGATGGAATACTTTCGTTTCTTGATGAACTACACACAGCTGAGTTCACATCCAGTGCCGGGTGCACTTTGCAAAAACAAATTCCAGGGCAGGGAGTTTTCCAGTGCCGGGCGCACTTTGCGAAAACAAATTTCAGGCCAGGAAGTTTTCTAGTGCCGGGTGCACTTTGCAAAAACAAATTCCAGTGCAGGGCGCACTTCCTTGAAAAATCACCAGGACAGGGGCGTCCTGCTTCGACTTGGCTTTCAGCTCGTCAGCTGAATCAAAACGAGATTTGAGCTCCTCAGCGTAGCAAACCTAGCTACTCAAATTGGACAGGTTATCCGTTCGGTTTGGACTGGATGTCCGCAGCAACAAGTTCTTGTTCGCAAAAGAACTTTTCACACAGGGCAGGAGAGAGAGGATAATTTTTAAAGCAAGCAAAATAACTGAAATTCAGATCCAGGCCGTAGCCCTCAAATTTATGTGGATCGGTGTCTAGGGGGTATGAATTTACTGCTTAAAATGACAACAAACTTCTTAAAAAACAACAAAACATTTATTCACAATTAATAGTTTAGGGGGGAAATTACTACAACAGATATTTACATAAAGCGTTATTATCTTACATTCGTTTCTCTCTCTCCTTTTGCCGACCAACCGGTATAGTGGTTAAGGTGTTATCCTCTAGATCGGAAGGTCCGCGGTTCGAATCCGGTTTGGATGTTTGTAAGCGTATACCAGCTCAGGTGTTGCTTCGTTATCTGAACATGGTTCAAAATTAGAAGTAATTGTTAGGGGCAATGATGGCCCTCCCACTGGGTACTCCTTCACAAGTGGCCATCACTTCCGGCCTTGTAGTGGCCAATGACTTCGGTCAAATGTGCCCGCCATTAGAAGAAAAAAAATCATTAAATCATTATCTTTAATTTATGGACGTGAGTGTATCTGTTATTTTGCAATCGCGCGGGGGGAGGGGAAGATTTTTTTTTTAAAACAAAAAATGTGCAAATAATCCGAAATTTGGAATGGTTCGAAAGTCATTAGACTTGGGAAATGTCAAAGTTGTGTAACATACAGGGCAGCAATGTCCAAAATCTGTAGCCTACAGGAAAGCAATGTCCAAAATCTGTAACCTACCGGAAAGCAATGTCATAAATCTGTAACTTACGGATATTGATATTAAGTCTTTTAATTAGTAATTTTGGAGAACAGTTCCTGTCTTTGAATGACTGTATATTGTATTCTAGGCCTATAAACAATACACTAAAAAAGTATTGATGTTAAATTTTAAAATTTTTAAAATTGTTCATAGTTAACATTTAGTGTTCCCACATTTTGAGAATGTCCCTATGGCCATTCAAGCTGCTAGTATACTATATGCTAAATTATTTTACTTCGAATATTAGCGTGCACTTTAAAAATTAAAAAATAATACATCAGATTAGATCCAAACACTTTTTGAAAATAACTAAAAGTCGTTAATTATGATATAATAATTAGAAAATTAGTGTTTAAAATTAAATTATTAAAGCGAAAATTAAGCTCAAGAGTGGCAGTATGTATTTAGGGATGTTTTGTAGTGTGGCTCTTCGATTATCTTTCAGCTTTGTCATTTACTTGACGGAGTGGATTCCTGAAATTAAGTTAACAAATCGAAATAACAGCTTAAAGTACTGGGTATCTTTGTTGTAAACTTAATTTTTTTTAAATTATATTATATTGGCTTAGGAAATTCTTAAGAATTAAAATTTTAAATCTGTATTAAAACACAATAGTCAACTTTTTTAAATAAACAAATTTTAAAGAATTTTTGAAATGCTTTTGAATCAAAGCAATTTTAATGATTAAATGAGGCCCTTTTGATTTAAGTATGTATAAATTGTACCATGCATGTTCAACACCAGTCGAATAAGATAAAAGTAACGAGATTAACAAATCTGCTATTTCTCAACGAAGTTAGGTACTACATGCATGATTATTAATCAAAGATGATTCTTCTACTAGATTTCAAGCGCAAGAGCAGAGTTTGTGTAAATTTGTTTGGCTCTCGGCCAGTTTTGGCTACTTGAGATACAATAGACCTAGACCTTCGACCTATCTTAAGGTAGACTACGAACATCCATGCCAAGATTGGAACTTGAAACCAAGATTCGGTTGAACAGAAGGCCAGATCACTAACCACTCGACTACCATCCTGGCTTTGAGAACTAATGTAAAAAGTTCATTGTAAAAATCTTCAAAAAGTTTACCCTCGAACATTATACGTCTTCGTAAACGATAAAGCAGATATCAGGATCTCTAATTGTATCTTTTTTCAAATTTATTTAAGAAAATTATTTTTGGAGAAACTTTTGAAGAACTCATAAAATTGCTTGGTAACTTTCAATTGTTTTTAGATATGTGGTATTTTATTCCGACATGGGAATATTGAAAATGTGTTTTTTTTCGGGGGGAGGGTGTGAATTTCACCAATTTAAATTTAATTTATAGTCTCTAATAACAATATAGCTGGGTGTCGAATGCGATAAAAAATAGCCCGTTGTATTGCTTCAGAGTGACATAAATTCAACTACCTACTTAACTGCCTGCTTGCATTGTTTAAACTTGTTATACACTCATGTCCAAAATTATCTTTACATACCTCAAAATAATTATATTCCATAAAATACCCAATCGATGTAATCCATTTTTGCAGTGAATGTGTGAAAGACAAGCCTAATTAGCATTATCCAATCAAAAGTGATCAAACGGTTTCTGATATGCAAACCAAGGCGTACGTCATCCGACGGTGAATCAAGTGCTTTGCGCAAAGTGAATATCTGAGTGAATTTCTGAATAACAAGTTTGATTTCAATGTGAAATCACTCAGAGCTGTTTTTGTGGCTCCGAAGTATCATCTGGAAGAATCTGTGAAGTGGTTCATTATAGACCGTATAGCAACAGAGAAGACAATCATGGAAGCAGTGAGATGTGTGAATATTTCACGACAGACAGTCTCTGCGTTATAGAAACAATTTCAGAACTTTGGAACTGCTGTAAGCTAGCCTGGATAAGGTCGTAAACGTATAATAACTGCTTCTCCAGACTGATATATGGCAATAACTGCCCGTCGTAACATGAAGTCTACTGCTCTACAGTTACGTTCAGAGCTTGCATATACCACGGGAACTGTTGTATCAGTCTACTTATGTTTCACTTCTACGGTGCAGCACACTGATCCACGTACCTCCATGATTGCTTTGATAGGAAATTGTATTTTCGTTTCACTGGAGCAGCACAAAAGTGTTTTGGAAAATTATAATGTCTGAATCGAGTGAGGTAAGTAACGTTTAGATAATAAAATTGTTGAATTTGAAATAATAAGAAAAAGTTTGTAACGTTTAGAAGTCAAGAAAAAAATAATTCCCTTCAGTCAGCGTTACATCATAATCTTCGATTCTTTCCAGTTGGAAGAGTAACGAAGTATCAATCGGAAGGTTGTAATTTCGAAACTCGACCTTACCATAGATCTTCGTACACATGAGAGATGGTAAACGTTAAATGTCTTTAAGTTGGCGTGGTGTGGAAATTTGGAGAGAGTGGGGTTCCAGCTTAGGTGTTGACCTCGCCATCTGATCTTGGTTCAAAATTAAGTGGTGTTGTCCTTGGATCTTTCTCTTCGAAATTTATCCCGAACCGTCACCAATAGCCCTCTGTGTCGCTCAATACGACGTTAATTAAAGACCTATCCAATTCTTCACAACTTTCAAGATATTGACGTGTTATGACGTCATATATGAGTACAATTTCCCCCACTATTGGCGCTACCAGTTGTACGAAACTAGAAGTGATAGACTCTTGACGCATAAAGAAATTAAACTTCTTGGGTAATACTTTTAAGAATTTTAGTTTTTAAAATGCATTGGAAACACATTTCCTTCTCATTTCTATTTTGGGAATAAAGTTATGTAGGCATTTGGGTAACGTCGGCACTGGTGCAACACAAATATATTAAAGGAAACGAAAAGGAATCGTCCAATAAGTGCGTTATCCTAAAGCTGAATATTTAACTTTGATTATTTTGTATCTTAAATGCTCTTCACCTCGCCTAGTAACTTAAGGAAACCGCACAAAACAATTGTTTTGTTATCAAGTATATGGATTTGTAAATACATATTTTTCTTGGGTCTTTATTGCAACTGTCTCAATTTTCTAAGGTTTATAAAGCAATCAGTTAGAGTCAAACTATCCAAGGAATAATTGGTTTCGCATTTCTAAAAGTATAAAATTTCCATTTGTTATTGTTTTTTATAATGTTGCTTTCCTGTTAATATAGGTAATAAAAGTTATCTAGATTCAGTTTCACAGTTTTTAAAAAGTATTCAACTCAGTTGAAAACAAATTTTTCCATTTTTCAGTTTTTTTCAAATATTTTTCCTAATTAACCTTTTATTTGGAATATTAAATTATTTCAGTCAAAAATAAACTCATCACAGAAGATTGCCAATAGAGGGCGCTGCAACCCAATTTATGTTTCGTTTTCTTTTTCATTTAGTGTTTGTCTGATTTTAAAACAGTTTCAACAAACACGGTAAAGCACCCAAAAGTGTTCGACAAATGCTTTGGTCATTTTATAGGTCATGTAATGTGGACGTAAGAGCATTCATCAGTCTTTATAAGGTCAATATCCGACTTTTTGTCGACCACACGAAACATTTTACTGCACGCTTGAATATAAAATTTATCGTCATGCTTTCATGCTAGCCAATCAGAACGCTATGTGATCGTCGCGTTTTTAACTTATTTAGGGGTCGTGAACTCTAACCTTTAGGTTTGCGATTTGTGGAACTTAACGACGTCATCCCTTTTATCCACATGAAAGGTAGCGATACATTTTACCAACTTTAGCATGGCTTCTTATTTCGTTGTGCCTTGCAAAAAATCTTGTTTCTATTATGTGCAGTTAGTTGCTCTGGGTTATCTGTTTATTTTGGAAACGCATGTATCTGCAGATGCTGTAATGATCCCTAGATTTAATGCATGCTTTCTGTGTGTTGTCAATTGAATAAAATGTTAATGCTAAGTATTGTTGTACAATCGAAAGTTAAATTGTCTGTCGTGTTCATTTGTTTCTTCAAGAGTGGTTTTGATGCGTGCTAAATTATGCATTCTGCTGTTTGTTTACTTTTGAACGACTTCGGTCATCCTACTCTGCGGGATTTCTTGTGTTTTTGTGATTAAATTATGTATCACGTGTTTTGACATGGATTTTATGCATGGTAGGTATTTGTAAATATCATATCTCCAGATGATTGTTTTTCCTAAATTGCATTTCAAATGAGGTTCCATCGCCTTCAGTTAATACGAAACAATGCAATTTTTTTGGAGCAATTTTTCGACAGTGATAAAAAATTAATACTAATTTTGTAAACAATTCAAAATTGATGATTAACAAATTGCTGATTTGTGGGGAAAAAAAACACTTGTTTTCCCAAACAAGACTATGCAACTACCATCAGTTTCTTAATTTTTTTTTAAAAATATTTGTTTACAATTTCATTTAGTTTTGTGATTTATTGGATGAGCATAGTTTATACTATCTGAAATCCAATTATCAATTTTCTTATAATTTCTGTTTTGTGTGTAGCCTCAATGATCTTGTGATATAATCAATTTGACTAGTGAAGGTTTTTGCTTTTTAAAAATCATGGTGTAATTTCCAATTGTTGGCATGTAATATTTTTGTAAAAGGATTAAATTATTTAATGCAGTGTAAATTTCTTGAATCAAGTAGGTATCAATGTTTAATGTCTTCCACTTCATACACACTTTGCTATTGAAAGCGTGTGGATTTCACTTAGCAAAAGGACCTTCACAAGTAGTTTTTATTAGAGTACTTCAGAAACTTGATTTCTAACACTATCTTTAATTTCTTTTAGGCTTGAACAAATTTTCATTTTTAGGACTTCTTTAATAGTTTGACTGGATTTCGTTTTCTATTAACAAAATCGATTCAGTTTAATGCAGTGTTCTATGGTCTTATCATTTGATTTCATGCCATTAGCTTGCTCCATTGATGTTCTTGCCACATTCTAATGTCGTAAGAGCACAGATTTTACTTTAACGGGATCATGCCAAGCCTGCTATAGCACCCTTATTGAGCGTTACTGTCCAATTTGGATCTTATAACTTTCCTTACTTATACCAACCTTATGACTACGGTATGTATAGATATTAAAAAGCGAGATTCTTATAACTTTCAAGGTACAACTGATGTACTGGCCGTTGTCTAAATTCTTGGTGCGATCATGGTACAATTGCTATAAGTAGCCATATTGTATTTACCATAGTCTAAAATTTAAGGCCTTGGAGGTTATATAATAAAACCATACTATGTAACTAGTATAGGCTAAAATTGTATTGCACAAATCCATGCTTGGGTTTCAGTGTTTATTTTTAGTGATGTTGTCCCTTGCAAAACTAATATTTGTTTCATATAAAACTATTGCAACTGTCTCGTCTGTTCCAATTGATTTTTCCAAGACACCAGTTCGAATATTTTGAGATTTTTGTTCAAGTTCAATATCTGAATCATTGCTTACAAATTTGACTTTAGCCTGATACTTTTAGCTTAATATATTGTGATTTTCATTTCTTGCATATAACAGTGCTAACACTATTATAAGTTAAGATAGTTTTTATCAAATACTTAAGTGGATAAAATTCAGTTATAAATACGTGGATTTTTTATTCAATACACGAAAATGGGAATGCAGTGAAGAGGTTAGTTTGATTCATAACTATTCCATCTCCTTTAAATGCTCAATCATGTACTTAATCGTTTTTCTTACAAAATCAGTAACTTGATATACTGTAAAAATTATGCTATCTTAAATTTGTATTTAGAAAAATCAAGCAATTGCTCTTTCAGTAATGTTTCGTTTCGTCATTAAACAAAAAAATTAGACGCTTTTGCTGCTTGTTTGTATATTTTATCTTTTCCTTAGAAATTGAACTAAATGTTGCAACAAAATACTACTATAACAGTACATATTAAGCATTGTTTCTTCTTAAAAAATAAACTGATGACCCTTTTAGATAAGAAAAAATATTAATAAAACAGAATTGTACAGTAAAAAACATGATGTTTATAAAATACTGGTGTTTAAACCAAATATTAATTTGAAACTACCATAATTATGTTTCAATCTTCTAACCACTGCTATTTTTTCTGATGCAAACTTTGCTGACCAAATTACTGTATTTACAAAATAAGCTTTAACATGCTTGTAAGTAACTTCAAGACATCATGAAGGTAAGCATTGTCCTCTGGAATGAGTATCAATATAGCCTGACTCCTTCAAGTAGGTATTTGTGTCCTTGGTTTTGTTCGAGGACTCTAAATTTAGGGCAGCTTAAACGTAAACAATGCATTCACAAACTTTGCATCAGAAAAAATAGCAGTGGTTAGAAGATTGAAACATAATTACCTATGTCATACATAATGTTGTGCATGGCAGCTCTTCTCTGGCTGGTTTAACCACCTTTACAAATAGATTTCTCTAAAGTCATTTGTCTTTTTGCCAAAGTTTCACTAGTCCAAGAAGGGTGATTTTGTTTCACAAGATGTCTGCGATATTGTCAACTATTCAATGTTCATAAACGCCTAAAAATGAAATGCAATAAACAATTCATCCCATTCAGCATAGCATGTGTATGACATTGTCGAATGCATCCCTTTTCTCTCGGTAACTGGGACTGCCATGTTATAGTAGATTTGCCCATAGAGATCTAGCAACCCACCAGTTGTAGGTAATGCAGGTTTGTTTTCTGTAACACACAACCTGGGTGTATTTCTGCATTCTGTGTCAGTAAAAACATTCCTGTTATATGTACGTCCATTATTGCACTGTCTTGCGTTTGGCACAGCTTGATCAAATACGACCCTTGCCACGAGACAAAACCACCCTTGGTAACTACAAGTAAATAGCCATGAAATCGAATTTGAACATGCTAGAAAACCCGCTTTAATTCTTTTCATTGATCCAGTGTGTTTGAAATGCTTCAGTCTCTGGTGTCGAATCAACAAACTGAAGAGGAATTGATGGCAGGCTATTATCAGTTCTTAGCGCTGCTATCAAAGACAAATGTTGCTTACAAGTATATATTGAGTCATTTTAATTGGATAAGATAGAATATTCTACAATAAGCAGTGGTGGTTAGAGCTCTGACTTTGAAACCTAATCTTGGTATGGATGTACAGTTATGAATCCACTTTATGCCATAGGTCCCAGTTTAATTAGTTCTTGTGTCAAACAACCATTTCAACACTAGACAAGTAAAATATCTTGCTTTACTTGTTTACGAGCAAACAATTTAATTCGATGAAAGTATGGCCATGGGCAGTTGGTATAAAACAAAACACTTAACATTTAATTTAAAGATAAATATTTTCCATATTTTTAATTTGTATTACTTGGCATTCTTTCTTATGATAAATGTATCAACTGATCATACTTTGCATTATTTGACCAGACGTGTGTAGCCTCTCCAAAGTTAATAATGAAACAAGAGAGTTACTTCAACAATTTATTTGGCCAATATAGTTGATTTCACATACATACGGTGGTCGACTTTCTCCTAGTGTTTAAAGAAATATGTTTTGGTCGAAAGATCCACTATAGTATACAAATACTTATGATTAAATTGATTTGAAATATGTGTTGCTGTCCTCTTTTATGCCAATATTGTAAATGTTGCTGTACGATTTTCTCCACTATATAGTGCCAGTACGTATTTGTTATATCTCTAGCATGACTGTTTGAGTTTGATCCTCACAATGAGATGAAATCTAGTACTATCCATTGTCAGCCAGACTAAGACTTACTGTTGTCTTTTAAAATTTATATCTTCCCATTCTAATATTTATATATATTATCTTCAACTGATCGTACTTTGCATTATTTGACCAGCCTTGTGTAGCCTCTTCAAAGTTAATAGTGAAACAAGAAAGTTACTTCAATTTATTTGGCCAATATAGTTGATTTCACGTACATATGGTAGTCGACTTCCTCCTAATGCTTCCAACACCTGGCTTTTATATATTTTATACTCAAGACGCACATGCCACGAGCATATTCACAACAGGACCATCGCACATGTTTGTTGCTGCATTGCAACCTTTGATGTTTAGTGTCTTGCTAATTTCTGGCCAATCTGATGTTTTTGTTGTGAGATTTTAATAAACATATTTTGATTTATCAAGACCGTAGTACTAATGCCTTTTTGTTGATCCATTTTTATTCTCAATTTAGTTTTTATTAATTCTTATTAAAACACCATTCAGAAAAACTAAACATTCTGAATTTAATTAATTGTAACAAAAAATTCATCTGCATTTTCATCTTCATTCATCTGCAATTCATGTATAGATTTCAGTATTACCCTGTGTCTTGATATGATGATACATTAATGCAACATGGCAATAAAGAAATCATCTATTCTTAATGTGTTAGTTTTCTAGAGACTTGTCAAAGAGGCGATTCTACTATCCTCGAGGACCTTTACGTTGTCCTTCGTTTCGATTAAAATGTATTGTTTATTTCAGTAAAATTAATATAAATTAATGTTCGTTTTCCATTGAAAGCGTTACTAAGAAAATTGAACATAATTTTGATGTTAAGAATAAACTTTTCTGCACTGAACTGGATGAATTCATCATGTTTTCTAGTTAGCTGGTTGACAGTCTTTCCCAAGTCTGAATTCTTAATTAAGTTTCTGTTAAATTTTATTTCATCCTTAGATTACTTTCAAATATTAAATTCTACTTGATTTGATTTACATCCACTCTTCATCCCCCAGTTTTGTGCCAAATACATTCTCAGAGTTATTGATATCAACTCGCACACAATAATTTTACCATTGTAAATAAAATGCCAGAAAATTAAGTAAAATTTATTAAAATTCACCTGCAACAAAAATAGGACGCATAAACAAAATCGATTCTCAAGAGTATTGTAATTAATTGATTAGAACTCTCTTGTACTACAGAACGCTGTATAGAAAAGTTAAAAAAAAATTAGGAAAGGTTTGTGAACATGGCTAATGTATATAGAAGGGCTTGCAAGTGTTTTCACAATTATTCTTTACTGCAGACAATTTTATAAAAGTACATTTAGGGGTTTGATCATTTTAGATCCGTTTTAAAACAGGCAACTTATGTAGTACTTTTGTGCATAATAACATTCTTCATTTCTTTCTCTTATGAGTTCAAAATGAAGAAAATTATTTATCGAAATTTGTATTTGTTTGATTCTAGTTTATGTTCTGAACAATTTTTATAATGCTTATTTAAATGGTTTTGAAATGACTTGTTCATTATCAAAAGCTGAACACAAATAATTGACGTAACATTAAAAATATGCACTAAAGAGCTCGGACGTTTTGTTAATATACTTGAAGCCCAAATCGATTTTTAGTACTTGGTTTTTATAGTTGAATTCAGTAAAGCCCAAAACTCAACCGTTTCTCTAGAACAGTGGTTGTTAACCTTTTCAGAATATCACAGAACACTCGTAATTTTTAAAGGAGCAGTCTCGTAAAATAAAACAGTATATATACTTTTTATATTACATAATGAATAAAGAAATCACATTAATAATCAGTCAATAGCAAATAACTATCAGTAAGTGAAATTAAAAAAAAAAAAAACTTTTTATAGGATATTTGGGTCTGATGACTTTTACAAACGTTTTCAATGTCTGGTCTTATGTGCAAAATAGCTACTCTCATTTCCTCTTCTATATTTGTCAGCATTTCACATTTCTGTCTTAACATTCGTTAATGTTGAAAAACCAAGCTCGCATCCGTACGATTTTGGAAATTGTAACAAAATTTTAATTGATTTTCAGGAAGTTAAACTGGGTTTGAACAGAAATCCAAAATTCTTCAACTGTGTTATTTCGGAAAATTTCATTTTGAGAGCGATCCGTTGACAACGTTTTTCCTTTCGAAACGAAAACTCAACTTGATGTGTTGACTGCAGAAAATGGATTTCATATTTTTCGCTATTCAATGCGGGAAAGTATTACGTAATTTTTCTCCTACTGCTAAATGTTGTGTTGGGAATTATTTCATTCATATTGTTTATATTTCAGTCAAACTCAAAAACCGCTCAGTACTTATCAACAGATGGAGAAAAAAGGCCTTCGGTCTAAGTTCACCGGAGCACCCGTTATTTCGTTTTCATATTGTTATTTTGGACTGAAGGAAACATGTCTACTGTCCTTTTGTTAACTAAGCGCGCTCCAAAGTGATATATTTTTTAAATGCTTATAGTTTGTCTATAGATGTTAAAATGCTTTCGTTTTTCTACCTTGCATATCGGTATTCCTATTATTTAAATTGAAGATATCAACTAAATATTCCATTTAAACACCAAATATCGCTTGTAAGAAAAGTTTTTAAAATATCGTTCTCTTCGTTTTGATAAAACGTTGAGATTGACTTGGTTTAGAAGAAAATGCCGTTATAATTTTGCTGGTACCATTGCACTATTGCATTTTCCCCACAAACCACGCAAACGGGGAATTTGAAAATAATTTTCGTCAAGTGAACCCAAAATCTAAATTACCATTGGAATATTGTCTATTGAAAATTTTTATTTTCTCCCTGTTGTGAATATCATTGATATCACTAGGAGGCGCCAGAATCATTTTTGTTTTAGAAATTTGTCCATTTTGCCGTCTGAAATAATTATTTTTTATTCTTTGTGGGGTAATGAAAGCTTTTTAATTTCTAGAACAATTTGTCACAGATAAACTTCCACCTACAATTACAAAACAACACATTTTATGACACGGACAATCTGTTTAAAAAGTTGGACTTATTTGAGAACAAAAAAACTTGTTTTAACTTTTAACTAACTTTTAAGTTAAGACAATAAAACTAAAAACAATGACTTGGTTTTTTTTTGTTTTTGTTTTACTTCGTCTTAACCATTTTAATTTTTCACTGATTTTAAAATTTTGGCGGAATACTTTCACCACTAGAACCACTGTTCTAGAGCAACACAACGGGCAATTGGCGACTATCCGGGATCAATCCCAAAGGGAAGAGCCGAAGACAGCGCCACGTAATTTTGTACCACGGTCAAATGACGGCACAGCTGAGCACTTTCACATCATGCCAGCGTGTGGAGATTTGAGGCTACAACAGACTTAACGTGCACTAGTTTGATAACGACGGTCTTTGGATTCGAACTTGCAACCCTCCTGTTTCTCTTCCTATCGGGCTCACGGAATATTTTAATCGGTAGGTATTTTAATTAACCTACTGGAGGAACACAACGGGCTATTCACAACGGTCCGGGATCAATCCCAAGTGTCGCGTGTTACTTTAATTTATTATGTTTTCATAACTTTTATGGCTGTGTTGCTCTTGTTCGACGTTAATTAAAAAATTACCATAACTTTTTATGTAAAAATTTTGTGCACTCTACATTTAATTAACTAATTAATTTTTGGTAATTTTTTAGTTAACGTCGTACTAGAGCAACACAACGGGCTATTGACGACGGTCCGGGATCAGTCCCTTAAGGGAAAGATCCGAGGACAACACCTCGTAATTTTGAACCACGGTCAGATGACGAAGCAACACCTGAGCTGGCACCCCACTCTCCAAACTTCCACGCCAACCCAACGTGAGGACTTTCGGCCACGACAGATTTAAGGTGCACCAGCCGCCTCTACACCATACGTTTACAAACATCCGGACCCGGATTCGAACCAGGAACCTTCCGATCTAGAGGCTAACACCTTAACCACTATACCGGTTGGTCGGCACATTTAATTAACATTTTGAGTTTATGTTATGCAAATTGTTGTATGGGCAACAAAAAAAAATACATAAAAAACCATTACATTCAGAGTTAATTTCGCCGACCAACCGGTATTGTGGTAAAATGTTAGCCTCTAAATCTGAAGGTTCCTGGTTCGAATCCGGGTCCGGGCATGGATGTTAGTAAGCGTATGGTGTGGAGGCGGCTGGTGCACCTTAAATCTGTCGTGGCCGAAAGTCCTCACGTTGGGTTAGTGTGGAAGTTTGGAGAGTGGGGTGCCAGCTAAGGAGTTGCTTCGTCATCTGACCGTGGTTCAAAATTACGAGGTGTTGTCCTCGGATCTTTTCCTTAAGGGCTTGATCCCGGACCGTCGTCAATAGCCCGTTGTGTTGCTCTAATACGACGTTAACTTATAATTATCAAAGTTTCTTTCTATGATTACTCCATAGCCCGTTGTGTTGTTCTAGTGTTACGTTAATTAAAAATTACCAATCTATGATTTCTCCTATATTTTTACTTGGGTTTGGCGTGGAAGTTTGGAGAGTGGGGTGCCAGCTCAGGTGTTGCTTCGTCATCTGACCGTGGTTCAAAATTACGAGGTGTTGTCCTCGGATCTTTCCCTTAAGGGACTGATCCCGGACCAGCGTCAATAGCCCGTTGTGTTGCTCTAGTACGACGTTAACTAAAAATTACCAATTTTATTACCTATATTTTTACGGGCCGCGGTAGTCTGGTGGTTAGAGCATCGGATTAGCAACTGGAGGGTTGCGAGTTCGAATCCAGACGAACAGAGTCGTGTACAAAGGAGCTGGTGCACGTTAAATCCGTCATTGCCCTCAAATGTTTTCACGTTAGCGTGGTGTAGAAGTTTGGAGAGTGGAGTGCCAGCTCGGGTGTTGCCTCGTCATCTGACCGTCGTTCAAAATTACGTGGTATCCTAGGATATTTCTGGCCGACCAACCGGTATAGTGGTTAAGGTGTTAGCCTCTAGATCGGAAGGTTCCTGGTTCGAATCCGGGCTCGGGCATGGATGTTTGTAAACGTATGGTGTAGAGGCGGCTGGTGCACCTTAAATCTGTCGTGGCCGAAAGTCCTCACGTGGGTTGGCTTGGAAGTTTGGAGAGTGGGGTGCCAGCTCAGGTGTTTTCTTCGTCATCTGACCGTTGTTCAAAATTACGAAGTGTTGTCCTCGGATCTTTCCCTTAAGGGACTGATCCCGGACCGTCGTCAATAGCCCGTTGTGTTGCTCTAGTACGACGTTAACTAAAATTACCATTACCATCGGATCTTTCCCTTAAGGGACTGATCCCGGACCGTCGTCAATAGCCCGTTGTGTTGCTCCAGTACGACGTTAATTAAAATTTCTACCTACCAATATTTTAACTTGCTATGAATCAGCAGGACAATTATTCTTTTGATGGTTGTCGAAAATAATATTTTTAATATAGTACCAAACGGACACAGTTGACCTTTGACACACAGGCATAGTGGTTAACCAGAAGCATTGATGATTCGATGGTTTACTTCTAGATTCTTAATCTTAGAGAAGTTTACACAGGTGCTGATAGTATGGCGACATCGCAATAGAAAATACGCGCTATTAACAAAATGCTGAATTGTAGGTGTCTCTTAATAGAAAGGTTTCGTGATAAGGAATATCAAAAGAATTAATAAATAGTAAACATTTTTCATAAACAAAGTAGTAATTTTAAACATGAATAAATTTCATATCCTAAATTTAGCGTTTAAAATGTATGAAAAATACATGTTTCCTTACTCTTTATCAATGGGGAATAACTTCTACAACTATAAAAAGCCAGAATTGATTTTATCAATTAAAAATGGCTTTAAATATCTTCCTACTACTCGCACAAAGACCATAAAAACAACCACAAAAATTCAAATCCTTAAGCCAAACCACAATTCAACTACTTTTTAGTCATGAAAAAAGCTGACTTAATACTTAAAAAGTTAGTCGTTTTCTCTCCTGACTGATAGAAAAACTTTAATTTCTCACTAAATCATGTAAATACAACAGGGTGTGAAAACAAATTGTGATGTTTTTAAAAATCAAACAAATCGGATTTATTTTATTTAAATCTGATTTTTTAAAACTTCAAATCACATATAATGTGATTTTAATTCGTTGCTCTTATATTTTATATATATATATATATATATAAACCAGCTAAACATGAGACATACAAATCACTGTAGTTTCTAGATCAGGGGTGGCCAACCTTTTTGGGAAGAGTGCCACTATCTGAAGAAAAAAAATTATGCGTGCCACTTCCAACTTTTATAATTCACTAAAAAGATGACAAAGTGTTATTTATAAGCTAATTATGGTATTTTTACGCAAATAGTAAATTTTTTTTCATGTAAGTCTGAGTAGTGGATATTTAAAAAATAATATAATACATAAAACAAAAGTACAAACTTAGGTTTTACTGTAAAAAACATTTTTAAAGGTTAAGTCAGTTCGGTATGTATAAAATAAAAATGAATAACTGAATTCTAAATAATTATTAAACAGTAGTTATTTAATGTGGCTTTTGAATTTGTAATTTTTTTACCAAGTCATCTATATAAGGATTAGTTCTTAAAGATGCTAACAAAATTAGGTGTTTTAGGGGCATACCAGTTAATCTTGAACGATATTTTGATTTTATTATGTTCATAATAGAAAACATTTGTTCACAAACATATTTTGATCCAAACCTACAATATCTGACAGCCAAATCGTGTAAATTTGGAAAATTGCTTGTTATAATTTCCAAAATTCAATATAATTTGGATCACTTGCAGTTGAAATAAATTCCTTATACTTGCTTTCAGTGTAGTATGGTGTTGTATGTCAATAATTTCGATTTGGATACCAGGTGGGTAATAATTAACGTCTTGCAGAGAAATTGAAAAGGGATTTGTGAAAGGATCGGCATTTTTTTTATCATCCTGAAATCATCAAACTTAGCACTGAATGAATCCTGCTAAATAGTTACTAAATTTTTTTAAATCTATCATAGTTCGGAGAAATATTTACTTTGGTCACTAGTTCCTGCATTAATGTGAAATGTGTTACTCTTTTATCTCCAAAATCGAGACAAAAAGCAAAAGTTTGTTCACAAAAGAAGATATATGACCAACTAAGGTAGGAAAAATACAATCTTTTCCCTGTAATCTTAAATTTAAATTACCTAAATGTCCCATAATATCCGTGAGTAGCAAGCACTCACTGGGCAGTTCACTGTTTTCTTCCAGATATTTTATAACATACTCATTAAAATACCAAAATTTCGCGAGTGCACTTCCTTCGGAAAGCCAGCGCATGCTACAATGAATCAGTTACTCGCCATCCTCTTCCGGGAAGAGCTCACAAAATTGTTGTCGATTCAGAGCTCGAGCTCGTATTTTGTTAATACAGCGCTCTACAGGGTCAACAACAGAAGACATTTTTAAGTCCTTGGCGCAAAGAGCTTCTTGATGGATAATACAATGATAGTTAAAAACTTTTCTTCCCAAATAATTTTCAATCAATATAACAAAACCTTTTATGCTGCCAACCATACAAGGCGCTCCATCTGTGCAAACACTATCTAATTTTGTCCACTCTAATTTGTTAACTTCAATTACATTTTGATGTTCTTCAAAAATGTCCTCACCTGTAGTTAAAACTAGTTGGCGCAAATCAAGAAGTTTTTCCACCATATCAAAATTATCGTTCGTGTAGAGCACAAATATGCTTAACTGCGCATTGTCTGCGATGTCACAGCTTTCATACCAAAGGTAATGAAAATTATTTGCATATTGTAGTCCAGAGACATTTTGTGTACCAAGCCAACATCCTGGCCCATGTCATCTATACGACGCATGACGGTATTTCTAGACAAAGCTATTTTATCAACCATATTTTTGACGTTTATATTGCCGACATTTGGGCAAAAGGCTATTTTTTATTATCTCGTCTCTTATCAGAATAGGGGTTTTTTTTTCTTGTGGGCTGACATCAGAGGAAGTTCATAAGAAGTCTTCGCATAGTTTCCATTTCTCTTTCTGGAACAAGGATTGTTGGCCGGCCAAAGATATCTTTTTTTTTATTGACAAATTATTTTCGCTAGTATGATCCGACAGGATATTTGCTGTTGAAATCACTATACAGTTGTTTGAAATATCGGTCCACGTTATATTGCTTCGGCACTGCTTTACAAATTTCACATATCAAACAAACAGGCTTGGAAGTATTTTGATGCGTAAGCAAATATTGTTCTTCCCAGACAGTTTTAAAATCATGAATTGCAATATCCTCTTCATATATTCTTTTCGATATCGAAGATATACTCATGGACCTAGTGAAAATAAAATTTTTAAAACAACGACGCTCCTATGCCAAAATCTAACAACAGTTTTAAAAAATCTTAACGTTTTGCTCGGCAGTTTAAAATTACCTGAGCCAGACAACCAGTGTCACACTCGATCGAGAACGGACAACCATAGCAAGACACAACAGCGCCAACTCAAACCTTTGGCCTCGTCCCATGACCACGCTGTCTTGCCGCATCATTGTACTGGTGTCAAGCAGTGCCGCTTTTCCGGCGTTGTTGTATTCACTAGCGTATGAGTAGGGTTTTTACGGATTTTGACAAAGTTCATGAGGACAACATTATTATTTTTTAATTTTTCAATAAGTTTTTGCGTGCCACTGTTAAACTCCGCCGTTCCGCGGGCTGGCCATCCCTGGTCTAGGAGGTAGAAAAAAGAACTAAGTGACACCAGTTAAATAATCATTCATCCGCGCAAAATCAAAACGGAAACGAAAAAAATAAATTTAGAAAATCTCTTATGATCTCTTTTATCAACACCTCCTATAACATGGGTTGCATCCATGCTGTTACATTCAAAAATGATTAAATTTCGTTAAATTCATTTTAAAATGTTCTAGGTTGAATTTTAAAATTCGCCTCGACCCTAAATGTGCAAAAAATTCGGACTAAATGTCTGCCAAATCCTATTACTGTAAGTGCCATAGATTCGTCAGGACTTTGATCACAAGAAACAAACAAACAATCGCTTCCTTTTATGATATTAGAGATACATACAGCAATAGCGTTAAGACTGAATGATTTTCTTGTCTTCTACACAAACACTAATATCTAAATTGGTTTCCCTATTCCAAGGAAAATACACGAGACAATGTGATTCTTTATGAAAAATCAAATTTATTTGATTTAAATTGGATCAAAAGAATTGAATTGAAACTTGTTACATATATATGAGAGATGCAAAACAGTAGTTTCTAGACATTATTGAGTAATAAAGAAAGTATCCGAGGGTTTAGGAGTTGCTTATTTTTATATTAGAAATGGTGAATTCCTTCTTTAGAGGGCATCAGTTTCAGTTCATACAAACTTTCCATGGGAAAATAGTTTCAAAATTACCCGAAATCCCTTTGCACAATGTATGGACTGGTCAAGTTTATATAAAATAGAACCCGCTGACAGATTTGGGAGTGGTACTTGCTTTCAGTAAACAGAAAGAAATATATGTAGGTCAGTTCTTATTATCATCCAAACACAAAGGCTAATTCCTAGGAACCCAAACCCCTTTATGTCCCCTAAACGGGAGAGGTAAATATTTCCAATGAGAACAAATTTGTTCAAAAAGACACATACAGCAAACAGTCCCTATCCCCTTGGAACCTTTTAAAACTTTCATGTTGTGTTGGGCCCAGAACCCACAAACACAAGGAATAAATATACAAATAATACGAGTAACCAAATATGCAGAATGGTTCTATCTTATAATTAGGACAACTTTTTTGTTACAGTAAAACTGGGAAAAGTTGCATTTATCATTCCTTTTAGTTGCATTAATTTTTGATACTCTAAAATGTAAAATAAATTATTCGTAAAAAATTATTGACAATTTTAGTTGTGACAACTGGACAATTTTAATTTATAATACATCATTAAAGTAGCACAATTCTGGATAATAAACCTTGAGTGTGTTTCCAGCCGGAGTCATATAATATGCTATATCGGATAGCAGAAGAGCAAAATCCTTTCGCTCAACATTCAGAGATTTTAAAATGTCATCTACAAGGCGAACAACATGATCGACACTCACCTCTCAAACTCTGCAGTCGATTACGCAAGTTTCCTCTGGATTAACAAGAGTGCCAACCAATGTGTTAAAAGTACCTCTTGCCAATTATTTCACTTTCGTCTTTAGGGCGAACACCTTCTTTCCATAACTTCTTGTTTGATCCGCAATACATTGGCGTTCGCAAGATCAGACACACTAAATCGAAGAGGGCAAAAATTCAAATAGTAATTTCATATTAATCAATTTTAAGCTAAATTTTAAAAAGTTGCAGGTGGTTGCATTTATGTTGAAAGTTGCATTTATGTTGCGGTTATAACTCACTTACAATACACCCCATGCAGTAGGAATTTTGGTTTTAGTACTTTACATGCAGTATAGAACGTGTGAAAAAATGTTGCAAAAAGTTGCCCTACTTTATTAGGTCGCTTATCAGAAGGGTCGCAAAGTTTTAGTGACATGAACTCCTTGGATCCTAGTACTTTTTATGGTTGGAGCTCAGCCCACCAACAACAGATAATTACCGATAATATTGTTAATGATTTATAAAAACAGAATAAAGAGAGTGCCTAAACATATATGTATAAAGCAAATGATTTCTCCAAGTTTGTGCCACTCCATTTCCAGTTCAATACTGTTTCTCCTCAAAAGTAGAAAAGCCAGTTGTTTTCAGCAAAAAAAGGGCTCATAGAAGCATGTTTTTAAAGCTATTTATTACAAGGCATTCTGTCGCAGGTTATTTCATTTTCAATGTTATTAAACATAAAAATAAAATTTTAAATTGTTTAAATAATGGTTTTGTAAAAACATTACTTGATTTAAACCTGCTTACCCTGATATATAGCTACGAAGGTTTGCACGTTTTCCTTAAAGTGTAAAATTAATATAAAGAATTGCATATTTTTGGTCTTTTTCGGGATTTTGGGTTCTCTTAATCCTTTGTGTAAAGGGGCCCGAGCCTTAACTATAAAAATATCGTGGCCAACGGTGTCCATGCCTCTGATTTGTCGCCAGTCTTCTGACATTAGTGAAACGTGTAATGGATGAAAGAGAGCCACCCCTCCGTGGTTGAAGGGATCGGACAAGCTTATAAGACGGGTGTTTTGTTGAAACAACTTTGGGTAAACAATGGTAGTATTTATCCCTCCCGTTTAGGAGCTCGGGCCCCCTCCATAAATTTATTGGGATACCCAAGTGGGTGTAGCCCTAGAAGTTGGCGTTCGTGTTTACAACAATAAAGGAAGAAGCTTTATAAATTCACTTGCAGAAAGAAAATCTGGTTCCCAAAAGACCCGAGAGAAAAAGCCAACGCATTTTTCAAAATGGATGACCGACTTTGTGTAGAATAAAAATTCGCTGCTTCTAATTTACCTGGCTATCAAGTTAGATATTCCTTTTTTCGTTCTTCGGAAGTGGACCGGAAACACTAGATAACATTTGCGATTCCCCGAGCCACTTTGTTGTGCATTAAAAAGTTATCAATTCATCATTCGTTCTATTTCTAAAGTTACGCTGAGAATTCGCGCAATGGCTATCATCCAAATACTAGTAAAGGTATAATTTGGCTCTGTAAAAATTTATGTTCTGATAGAAACCATGTGTTTATGTATGCTCTTGTAGAAACCTCAGTCAAAGAAGCTAAACTTTTCTTGTTAGATTTTTCTTTATGGAAAACTGGGGTACTTTTTTTGTAACAAAAACGCGAGAAGACCTCAAATAATGTGATGTTAATGATCTAAAAGTTCCGTAAAAGATGATGGCCAAATACGGCTCTTGCGCCATAAAATATTGGCTTCGAACATGCATAATTAAATAAATCGCGGTATGTGCTGGGTTGTTTAAAAATTGCTTCACATCCGCTATCCAAATAAAATTATTTCAACGGATATTCAGGGCCACGTTAGCTGGGTTGGAAGAGTAATGGACTAGACAACCGGAAGGTTGCGAGTTCGAATCCAACCAAAGACCGTCATGTACATGCAGGCTGGTGCGCGTTAAATCCCCAAGTTGGTGTGGTGTGGAAGTTCGGAGAGGTGGGGTGTCAGCTCAAATGCGATCTTGTCATTTGACCGTGATTCCAAATGTGGTATTGTCCTCGAATCCCCTTAGGGCAAGGATTCGCAACCGGTGGTACGCGGAAACTTTTCAAATGGTACTCAAGGATGATACGAACGACCCAAATATTCTACGAAGTTTGTTTGATTTTTTAGTATGTACAACCACGTTATAGGAAAAATGGGACAAAATGAAATCAATTTGGGATTAACGCTTTTATTACATTGTAATACACAACGTTAAGAGTAGCACATTATTTAAAGATAAACTTTGTTACTGATAATCTATTTCTATTCAATGGCTATCTCGGCGAAATTAAGTTGATATCTCTTCATGTCTTATGCCATTTGTTACTAGTTACTTGTGTGAGAGTGGTTTTTCTGAACTTCTGTGTATAAAAAATAAATATAGAAACAGAGTAAGTGTTGAAGAGGTCTTAAGAGTGAAGTTAAGCTCCATTGCTCCTGATATTGATATTTTAATAAAAGACAAACAACAAGTTTCGCACTAAAAATTGATTTTTGATTATGTTAATCTTTGCTTGCTTACTTTGTAGTAATTATTTCAAATTATTTGTTTTTAGACCTGTGAGTAAAAATTCAAACTGTAATTTTCAAAAATCGTTTTATTTTGTCCTTTATTAAAACATCACTAATACGAAATACAAGTGCATTAATCATAAAATATGAAGCTTTCTTAGTTCTTTAATTAAAATAGAGCAAGCCATTGGCACTTTTCTGACATTAGGTATATGTTCCTAAATAAATATAAGACTGGTGGTACGCCAAAAATTTCTAAAAATCTCAAGTGGTACTCAGTTACAAAAAGGTTTGGAACCCCTGTCTTAGGGGATTCATCCCGGACCGTCGTCAATAGCCCGTTGTGTTGCTCCAGTGCGACGTTAATGAAATACCTACCTTCATATATTAAATTTTTCTGAAAAAATTGTTCATTTGTTTCTGTGTGACGTAAATTGACCTAATCTGGAATAGAAATCGACCAACCAGTTATTTTCTACTTTAGCTGAAATGTTAATTAGCCTTAGCATCATTTAGTCTTAATTTTTCTTTCGAAATATTAAATGATTTTTTCTATGTTTTATATTTTTGTTCTACAAAAGTGTATTGAATATCGAATTTAAGGTATCCGAACACGTTAGAGACCCTTTTTTTTAAATGTGGCATAGAAACATTTTAATGATATTTTTATAGTTTTTCAACTCAGCATAATTATTCTAGTTTATTCCTTAGACAACATTATAAAGAACAAGTTCTCGAAGTTTTACGAGAATCCATCAATAACTTTTTGTATTATAATGAATTGTGAACATTTGAAGTGAGGAAATAATGCATGGATGTTAATTTAGAGTAAAAAATAGTTTGAAGTGTAACGTTTGCTCTCTCTCTCTCTCTCTCTTGCTTTTAATGTATGTGTAAACAAATTTGTTCTTCACTTCTTAAAAGGGTTCACAATATTTCCAAATCATTTAAACACTTGAGAAAACTTTCTAAAATTATATTTGCAAAATAAAATTTTTTTTTAATTTTGAGAGGTTTTGGGTCTTTTAACGGCCATTTCCGGTTTTCCCCCGAATTGATTAAAATCGTAATATCTCTGCATCTAACTAACTTACGGAAAAAATCAAATATATTTTGGAAAGTCAAATAAATACTCTATCTTAAGATCAAAAACCTTTTTTTTTTGGAATTTTTGATAAAAATTACATTTTCAAAGTGTTTGGATACCTTAAAATATCTGAGAAGATTCACCAGTCTCCTCGGAGAAAACGGCTTGATCACAACCAGTAATAGCGCCGTTGGTATTTGGTATTTTTAACGTCACACTGGAGCAATACAACGGGCTATTGGTGACTGTCCGGAACCAATCCCTGAAGGGAAAGATCCTAGGCGCCATTGGTCTTATGCTTATAAAACCTCAAAATTTAAATCTTGTCATTTGGATCTTAACATCCGTGGAAAATTCAACATGGAAACACCAATCCTCTTGGATTGCATCCTAATTCAGATCCTAGACGCCATTGGTCTTATGCTTATAAAACCTCAAAATTTAAATCTTGCCATTTGGATCTTAACATCCGTGGAAAATTCAACATGGAAACATCAATCCTCTTGGATTACATCCTAATTCAGACCCTAGACGCCATTGGTCTTATGCTTATAAAACCTCAAAATTTAAATCTTGCCATTTGGATCTTAACATCCGTGGAAAATTCAACATGGAAACATCAATCCTCTTGGATCGCATCCTAATTTAGATCCTAGGCGCCATTGGTCTTATGCTTATAAATCCTCAAAATTTAAATCTTGCCATTTGAATCTTAACATCCGTGGAAAATTCAACATGGAAACATCAATCCTCTTCGATTGCATCCTAATTTAGAATTCATAAAAGCTTTCCCAGATTTGTGATTCTTCAATCTTGGATCTGCCCCCGCCCATCTTAGTCTTCAAAATCAATGTCAAATTACTACTAAAACACATAATACGCCTTTGCTTAGTTATATCCTCATAGCACTAGTGTTGCTGATAATCTATCATCATCCATCACAGAAAATTACTTGACTTAATCATTATTCAGGGAATTCTAATGAATCGCTGAATTTAATTTGATTTTGCTATTTTTAATCGCGTTCGTTTCTTATTTGGTTCATTTATCATTCGGTACGATAAAGGACATTGGTGTGAGGAATTTGCGGAAGATATAGATTTTTCTCCGTGCGATATAACTTTCTAGACAAGCAATTTCTCGCTATTCAATCGTTCATGTGTTGGGAGACATTGTACATTTGAGAAGTTTCTTTTTTGGCATTGGAATGCAGGCGTTGTTCATCTCTTAAATTAAGGAATTGGGATTTGTTTTAAATTTATTGCTGTGGGTACGCTATTTGTTTCTTACACTTTGATATATCATTCAATGTAATAGCTCTTGCGTTTAAATGCCACATCATTTCGTGCTAGACTTTGTGAAACTCAATTCTCTTTTCTCTTCTAAACAGGGGAGGCGGAAGCCCGGTTGACGGATTAGCAACAGGAGGGTTGCGAGTTCGAATCCAACCTAAGACCGTCGTGTACGGAGGGGGTTGGCGCACTTTAAATATATCGTGACCTTCAAATGTCTTCACGTTGGCGTTGTGTGGAAGTTAGGAGAGTGGGGTGCTAGCTCAGGTGTGACCTCGTCATCTGACCATAGTTCAATATATCGTGGTGTTTTTACAAATAATAGTATTTCAAAATTGGGTAATGAACATAAAAGGCAGGGTTTAGGAGAGGTAGGAATACAAAATTAACCGTATTGCATACAGATGCCATGCAAACCCACGCATAACATCTGCTCTACATTTTCTTAATTGCTTATATCTGTTGATGGCAAAGAGTCATTATTCGCATTTCATATCATATTTCAGTCAATTTAATGCATATAGTATCCAATTCTTATAAGGCTAGTCCTCCACTTACGATTTCTAGTCGCGGTGACCAAAAAATCGCTGTCGCAGGAAATCTACAAGGTGTGTTGAAATTCAAATGCTGACCAGAGGGCGCTGCGTGCACTCTGACGTGTGATAGATGTTGAAGCTCTAGTTAGAATTGCTTTTGTGAACGATGTGACGTCATTATTAATATTCTGTGTTGTCTTTGATGTTGTGTTTGTGTCAAATAAAGGATGAAGCCTAGATTGTCTTTTCCGTCTGACTGGTAAGAGAACCTTTTGAAATTCATTTAAGAACCGTGCAAATCAATGCGAATTAGAAGTTGTATCAAGGTGCACATACTTTTTAAGGTGCAAATACATGAATTAATTAAATTATGTTTTTTATTCCCCGAATTCAAGTTTCTATCTTTGCGATCGTTGAAGATAGAGTGAAAATTTTAACGGATTTCAAATCGGCGCAAAATTATACGCCAGATTGATACCAAAAACAGATTTATTATTTAATTATTTACCGTTTGATTATTTAATTATTTATTAAATAATTATTTATTTATTTAAAGATAATCACATTTATAGTATCAGTTTGATATATAATTTTCCGCAGATTTCAAATCCGTTGAAATTTTCATTCTATCTTCAACGATCGCAAAGATAGAAACTTGAATTAGGGGGAAAACATAATTTAATGTACGTATAAGAAAAACTGACCTTGGAAAACGCGCGACCTAAACTATTGCAAGTGTGTTCAAGTCCATGCCAGTCTGTGTGATTCAATGGGTAGCGCGACAGTCGCGTCGCATCGAAAATAGGACCGGTTGCAACTTTTTAATCGCTGAGATTGTTTAGTCGCAAGTGTGTGGGTGTGCACTTGCATTTGAAACAATGAGTTTTATTTTTGCGACTGAAAAATCGCGCGACTAGAAATCGCAAGTGGAGGCTTAGCCTAAAACGAACTCCATACCTTCAAATAAAAGTATTCAAAATATGTAACATTTCGTTTCCTTTTACCGGTGTTTAATTTATATATTTCCAGCGAAATTCCTGCCAAAAAGAACCTGCCATGTTACCACAATTAGATTCTGAACGTCGACTTCAATTTCATCTCGTTCCCTTGTTGAAACGAGATACAGAATTTTTGACACTAAAATCTGTTTTCATATATTTTATCTGAATTCTCATCGCTTTCTGTAATCAGACTGCTGAAGAATTTCAATGGAGTGATGAACTCTTGCACGTGTAGTTTTAACAATATTATGGTATACCGTATAAGTAATTAATATTATAATAACCATTTTAAGAAATCAGAGGTATTTAAACTAAGCGGCAAAATTCGCGAATGAATCCCGTAACGCTCTATTTTAAATTAGCATGGGAACAACATTTTTATTCATCCTAATTTTACAGTTTGATAATAGTTGTACGCGTACAATTTCACACTTGGTTCCCAAAGTTGCGAACAACAACAATTTAGCACGCGTCGAAGCATGGATTGCCGCACAAACTGGTCAATTTCCGCGCCCTCGAGCAAATCCAGCTTGGCTTCTCGAACTTACATCTCGTGTCTGTATATGGTTTAAAATTTTGTGTTATTAACTACTAAAATATTTTGTGCAAGACGTTTAAAAGCACTTGACATGCATACTTATTTGTTGAATTTTCTGCCAGACGAAAAATCGTACTGTTAACCTTTCACATAGATGCTTGATTTGCGACTAGTTCGATTCACTTCAGCATTTCTGTAAACGACCTGATCTTTCACTTTAGCCACTGACGTCAAGAACCACACGACTCAAGTTATCTGTGTTCTGGGAGCTTTATTCTTGCAGAAAGAAAAACTCAGATTGATACTGGGAAAATTCCTGCTTGAAGTGGCGAAACTAGTGTGGTAGAAGACTTGGGAAATTGCGATATCCTGACTAGAATCAGGATGCCCCTGAGAATGCACATTCAGACCATACAGTCATAGAAGTGCCTATAGTTATCACCCATTGCGTTATACGTATACCACAGAGCTCTACATTTAATTATGAAATGTACAAAGAATCAAAGTATCTTCCAGGCTAGGGTCATTCAACTAAGAGCTGAAACCCCACCCCAGAAAAGTTTATCCAGCCAAAATAATCTTTGGTTACTTTTGTTTTAAAAGCATAAAGAAAGACGGTTGTCCAACTGATGGTACTCCTGTATGACAATGCAGGCCTGTAGTGATCTTGTGCGTGTATGTATGAACATCTTGTTCTTTCAGAGCTTGGAGAGGTCCTTGAAAATTGGTCAGATCTTGATGGACAAAATATCCTCGGAACCATTTGGAGGGTTAATGTGAATTCCTTGTGAAAACACCTATGTACCTGGATCCATAAGGTGTTTAGGCCTGCAGATTTTGATGGGAGTCGTCCCGTAAGCCTCAGTGGAAATGTTTTATCATTTCCTTCCCCGAGCTGTTCATGAGCTATGAGGAGCCCACACGCAAACCTCAGCAAGCCTCCCCTCTGCTCAAAATTAATTTTCTCAACGAACGGCTTCATCGAATACGTAATCGGAAAATAATTTCGGATTGCCTTGTCTTCTTTCTCTGCCGGTTTTCTAAATACCATAATGTTAAATGAACACTGTGTTTAATGATCTTTTTCACTGTTATCAGGCTGTTGGCGAATTCTGATGTATATTTTACCTGCAATGTATGAAACTTCGATTTCCTGTTTTATTACTAGTTTCAGGCATGTGTGATATCTTTTTTATTCCAAAATCGTTTCGGAAAGAATTAGAGCCATGTTAGCTTTCCAACCATTCCCCTCAAAACATCCCTGCTTTTGATGAGTGCGTTTTGAATATGCTAATGTAAATTATGAACAAAATATGCTGATTCAAAAGGATCTTTTATTGTAACCTTTGAAGGAATTTAAAAATCGAATAAATGTAAATACTGCGCCTATCTCTTTCGGCCACCCCTCTTTTTCTGCCAACTGTGCTTTTCATAAGAACTGCACCAGGAACAAAGTCTGCTCCTGTCTGGTTGCCGTAGAAACGGACCTATCCTATTTTTCATGGGCGAAACTGGAACAATTTTTTCAAGTTGTTCACATTGTTACACTCAAATGTGCCTCCTTGTCACTGCCAAATGGAGATTTGGAGCCTCATTAGTTGCATTGTTGCTCGGAGCCCTCAGACTAGATCTTCCCTGCTAATCCGCTGTGGGTTTTCAGTAACTCGGTACGGAGGGGATTGTTTCCATTCAGAAGAAGAAGGAGCCCTCAGACTGACTTCCTGGGGTTATTTTCCATTTCAACCTAGCTTCCTACGTCAACAAGCAACATATGGTCACCGAACATATCAGGCACAATTGGCCCTAGAAGTTACTTACAACCTTCCTAAAAATGCCATTAAGATTTATACTGATGGCAGCTTTTATAGATGGTCATGCAGGTATTGGCATTTATATAGAGACCCCACAGAATAAACTGTCCGCTCACCGCCGTAACCCAGGCTCATGTTCGGTTTTTAGAAGCGAATTGATAGCTATTGATCTGGGATTTGAGGCTATGCTAACCGAAAAGGACTTTGGTGAACTTTCGATTCTATCTGATAGCCGCAGCTCTCTCCAACACCTTTACAACTGGACACAGACCCCCCAGTATTTCTATCATCCATAAACAAAAGCAGCTTTCGTTGCATCATGAGATCCACTTGCAATGGATTTCTTCCCACGTGGACATTCACGGCAACGAAATGGCAGACAAGCTCACTAAGGAAGGCTGCGGACTTCCCAAAGCCTCTTCTGCACTCACCTACCTGGAACTCTTTTCCCTGAAAAAATCCCGTTTAATGACGAAGTGGCTGGAACCTCCTGTTCACCAATTGGTATCTGGGTATAAAAGCCTGGACTGATACTGTCCTTTGCTTGCCTAGTCTGCGCTCTCTCGCCTTGCTAGTGGTCATCTTAAGAGCCTTTCGTTTAATGAGGGTGAAAAGGTTTTCGCCACATGTACCAAGTGTCTCGTACTGCCGGCCACTGCTGAGCACATCTTGGCTGCATGGGCCTCTATATAGTAGGGATGCGACATCGATGTCGATGTTTTTAACATCGATGTATTGGAGTCGATGTTTTTGTAACGTCGATGTTTTTAAGTTGTCGATGTTTTATTTTTAAATAATAAAAGCACCATTATAAAAATTTAAAAAATAACCAAGTAGCATAATTTTCATAATCAGCAAATTGAACATACTTTTAGACCAAAGTGGCCAAGCCTGAAGGGTCTGAAAAGTAGGGATGCGATATCGATGTCGATGTTTTCAAAACATTGATGTTTAAAAAAAAAACATCGATGTATTGGAGCCGATGTCGGATCACTAGGTGCTAATCCAGTTTTAAAAAGTGGGGGGGGGGAGTTTAAATACACTGAATTTTAAAAACATCGATGTTTGGGGGGCGATGTATTATCAACATCGATGTTTTTATTTTGAACATCGATGTTTTACTGTCGATGTCGCATCACTACTATATAGAGGATATTTACTCTGATCCCCCTTATTGAGCTTGATTTTCTGGGAGTCAATGGATTTATGGACCTTGTCTAACTTCGTCAGACACCGGAGGATTAGTAACACAACATTGGTGCATCTAATGAAAATTTAGGAATATATTTGTTCATTTTTTTCCTATCCTGGAAAATCTACCAGATATTTTCCGCCCCCCCCCCCCCCCAACATTCGCAAAAAAAATAAAATAATAAAATAAAGTCATCTCGAGTGTCACCCCAATTCCGAATGAACGAGCCCTGTTGCTATAGCAACTGCCACCACCCAGACCTCATGTCGGGAGCAGTTCTTGTAGTAGACGCATATGTAAGTGCACGCCTAATACTTACTAACGGTCCCTATCAGCCCCACCCATCCAAATGAGTTGAAAAATGAATCTAAGTAATTAATCTAATAAATTGGTAATCTAAATAAGGATTAGATACTGGAGCATATGTCGTTGCACAAAATACATAACGGCCGATAATGCGCCACTTTATAGATTCTTCTAAATGATACTTTAGACCCAAAACAAACCGTTTCGAGTCCTTACACACTGAAATCAAACGAGCTGTATTGCAGAAATTCACTGTGCGCAAAGCTCTTGATTCACCGTTGGATAACGTAAGGCCTTGATTTGCATATCCGCAACCGTTTGATCACTTGATTGGATAATGCTAATTAGGATTTTTTTTCACTCATTCCCTGCAAAAAATGGATTACATCGAGTGGGTATTTCATGGAATATAATTATTTTTGGGTATGTAAAGATAGTTTTGGACGTTAGTGTATTTGATTCACGCAAAGTCAAATGATAAGCAGATTTAAAATGGAAACTTCATACACGTTCTTCTCTGCACAAAATTAAAACAATACCTTAAAAAGTGAAATGTTGCGTCAATGAACTTTTTTGCTTTTTTGAACAAGCATTTACAGTGCGTAATGGTTATTATTATTTTTTTTATAACTTTTATTTACATTTTTATTACTCTTACGGCCATATTCACAAGTCTCGAGTTAACTCGAGAATCAGTTGATCCGCGAGTAAGAGTTAACTCGAGGATTAGCAAGAACGGTATTCTCAAACAGCGTGTTAAGTGATCCGGGGATTAAAATGAGACGCTCGCTGTAATTGACTACCTCACGATCACGTGGTATTGTTTACATTGGTTACGACGCCCGAATCTGCATTCATACTGATCAAGCACGTACTTCGCCGTAGAATTGATTCCAAATTGTGAATAAATAAGACTCATACAGCATTTTAATATAGGTTTGTGAAAAGAAATGCAAAGGTATTTAATTTCAAATTGGATTTTTATGGAAACCTAAATTTTGCAAGAAAGAATTGTACACAATGTCTTAACAGATGTATGTAATCCGATTATCTATGTACTTGTCAGTATGGGTGTGTGTTGGTGATGTGAAAAGTGACTTGCATTGTCAATTTTCTTTCATTCGTAATAAATCAACCTAATAATTTTTATTCTACGACGAATTTGTATCTGCCATGGTCGTTTTCTAGCGTTCGCTCTCTCTGGCTTATAGGACAGAATTGGCGCCATCTATCTTTTCGTTAAGTTGCTTGTTTAAGATTTACGCAGCTACCTTTATTTTCATTTTTCTTTTGAATTTCAATAAAATTGTTTTGAATTTTCCATTTAAGCAATATTATGATGAGGACATTAGCTGCTATGGAGCAGGTGCTCCGTAATGATACGTCGAATCCAGTGACCAGTCGTCGCCAGAATATTATACTTTAGCATAGAATGAAATGTGTCATCCATTTTGTTTTGAAGAATATCCTTCGCCAAAGGTAGTACTGCGCATGCGTAACTCTTACTCGCGAGTTAACTCGCCGATTTCGGAGGATCAAAATGTAACACCGAACCGGCAGTTTAAACCACGGATCAGGACTTGTGAATACGGTTTTTTTCGATAACTCGCGGACTATCGTTGATTCTCGAGTTAACTCGGACTTGTGAATACGGCCGTTACTCTCCAAAATTGTTCTTTTTGGTAAAAAAAACAGAGCATATAAAATGTCAACAAAAAATATCAGTACTTAGAGGTAACTCAAGGCCTCCAAAGTTGTTCTTTTTTTTGTATCAAGGCATTGCCCGAAACATAACTATTATAGGAAAAAAAATAAGTAACTGAAAAAAGTTTTATAAAATTTATTAAAATTTAATAACTGGACTACTAGAAGCCTTGTGTGAATCTTAAAATGTGTCTTTTAAGGAGCCTCAGTCATCTGCTATAAGGATCTCTCATAATTGGGTTCATTTCGCAATAATATTCATTTGAATTGAATGTACCCTTTCAGCATGATCATTAATTACTTACTTTAATGGTTTGAATGTAGTTTCCAATAGTCGTATTAATCATTCTACATTTCTGTGTGTAAGCGTAAAAAATCGCAGCTCTTTATAACCGAAACCAGATCAGTTCTTCAAATAAACTGCAATTTTCCCCTTTTTTTCAAAGTCCTTATGTTTTTCTGTAAAAGTATGGCAATGCCATGTGCACTTTAAACTATAATCGCGTGGTTTTTCTTGTCTAGAATTCATGTGATAAAAGCTGCTATCAGAGTTATGAAAAACAAGCATTTTGCTAACATTCATGTGATGTGCAATCCCCTCTTTTGGGGCCATTTTGAATTCATACAAAAATGGCCATATTTTAAGTGATTAAAGGACTTTTGACATCCAACAAACATTTTGCATAGCATCAGATGCTATATAATAATAGTGCTTGAAAATCAGATAACACAATTTCATGTGCAATAACTATTAGTTTTACAATTAGTTAACTCTGATCGAAGCTACGATAAGCTGTTGTTGGCTAGTTGTTCAACATATGATCAGCAAATTCCAGAATATTATTGATATTTTGCATGAAAAATGACGTGCTCTCAAGGGCAGAGACCCTATCCATACAGTTATTTTTTTATCCAAACACGAGCACCATATTGTCTAAGTAGGTATTTTAATTACCATCATATTGGAGTAACATAACGAGCTACTGACGACGGTCTGGGATCAATCCCGATGAGAAAAATGCGACAAAACCACGTAATTTTGAACCACGGTCAGATGACGAGGCAACACCTGAGCTGGTACCCCACTCTCCAAACTTCAACACTACGCCAGCTTAAGGATATTTGAAGCCCCGGCAGATTTAACGTGTACCAGCCCCCTTTGTACACGACGGTCTTTGGTTGGATTCGAACTCGCAACCCTCCGGCTGCTAATCCGTTACTCTTCCAACCAAGCTATCACGGCCTCAAATGTTTACAAGATAAAAGCTTCATAAACTGTAACTACATGCATTTTCTCTGTTCCAGTAGAAGGTCTCGGAGCTCTATCAATGGAGAAACGTTTCCAGATACAATGACATGATGTTAGTGGATTCCTTGCTAGTCAAATCCTGTAAAAGTTTTCTCTATCAAAATCTATAATAACAGTAACATGCCCTAGAATTGCTTTAATACATTAAGGTATTTTGGTGTTTCATATTTGAGGGAACAGTTATTTTTGTCAAACCATATTACGATTAAGATAGCCCTCATACGTAGTAATTGTTTCAATCCCTGTTTGGTTGGTAGGTATTTTTAAAAACGTCGCTCTGTAGCAACACAACGGGTTATTATTGACGTCTCAGGATCAAACCCAAAGAATTTTTCACTGGAGCATTGGTAATTAATTGGTAATTTTTTAGTTAACGTCGTACTAGAGCAACACAGCGGGCTATTGACGATGATCCGGGATCAATCCCCTGAAGGAAAGATCCGATGACAAACACCACGTAATTTTGAACCACGGTCAGATGACGAGGCAACACCTGAGCTGGCACCCCAATCTCCAAACTTCCACACCAACCCAACGTGAGGACTTTCGGCCACGACAGATTTAAGGTGTTCCAACCGGCTTCAACCATACGCTTACAAACATCCATGTACTGACTCGGATTCGAACCAGGAACCATCCGATCTAGAGGCTAACACCTTAACCACCAGACCGGTTGGTCGGCTTTTGTTTGGAGGAATACTGCCTTGCGATCTGATATTTTTTATCTGATCTAAAGTTGGTGCATTCAATTAAAGCTACGTCATCTGACCGTGGTTCAAAATTACGAGGTGCTGTCCTCGGATCTTTCCCTTAAGGGACTGATCCCGGACCGTCGTCAATAGCCCGTTGTGTTGCTCTAGTACGACGTTAACTAAAAATTACCATTACCATTCAATTAAAGCTAAATAATTGGTACAGTAATTCTTGTCGCTTTGTTAACTATAAACACGATTGCATTTGTTCAAAAAGCTTAACATGAAGAATTGAGTAGGAAAACATTTCGTCTGACATAATGGTGAAGTTCGAGCAGTTGGAGTCGGGTGTATTTTTTTATATTCGGTAATTCTTATGTTTACACTGAAAACTCCTCTCATGGAGATATGTATACTAATCTGGCCTACGCTTGACATGGCTCTCCGCTCAATACAGTTTATAGATACCGTGTCTAAAGGTTTGGTACCTTATATTCAATTTTATTATGAAATAAACAATTTATCAATCCTATAGAGATGGAATATTTAGTCAGTTGTTTAATCGTGTAAAAAACATCTTTGAGATATCATTTATTTATTTACTTGTATCTATCTTATTTTACTTATTTATTATTTACTTATTTAAAAAGGAATATGGGGGGCAAAAAAATGAATGAAATTTGAAATATGCAACTGTTGAAAGCTTAAATGAGATTTCTGTGAGGTCTACTTGCAAAGCTACACGAAATAAGATAACAGTTTCAAGATAGACGATGAGAATTTATCATTCACTCTGAAGAAGCATGGAGATAAAACGCACATATAGGATTTTTACTGTCACAATAATCTTCTTGTTTTAAACAATCTTTCACACTCTAGATTCACGCTCGTGCTACACATGAACCGCGTCTTCTGATCTTTTTATCAAAACAAACATGAAATTTTTAAAACTATTATCATATTTCTACCAGTATTCTTCTATTATCGTTGCGTAAAAGATAAGGAAAGTAAGGAGACGAATGACGGTCTATTTTGTTAACTTTGTACAATGTATTTTAAATGTTTTAGATAAAGCTGATAAAGCCACTTCTATTTCAAAGAAAGTGAAAGCCCTTTTGACTTTGAAAAATGAATTTACTGAAAACTGATAAGGGTTATTTTTGATGGGCCAGCCTCATGTAAAATTAGATTCTCGCTCGTGATTCCAATGTCGAAAAAAAATTACGAATCGAAAGCAACGCACGATGTCCGATTTTTAAACTCTTTTTTGTATTTATTTATATGTATTTAATTATTTTTATACAGATTGTTTTTAAACGAAACAAATTAAAAAAACGTAAGCAGACGTCTTCGTCCACAAAGCACCACATTGATATACGAACAAGCTCTTTACTTTTAGACAGAAATGGTACCTGCTAATGAATCGCTGACAGAGACGCAACTACAGAGAAGCTATGGAGGCTTAAGCTCCTCCCAGAGCGTATAGTAAGAAAAAAGTATTTTTATTAAATACTAGCCCGACGTTGCCTGTGCCCGTGGTGTAAGTTATTAATCTGGTGTCAAATTTTCTGCAGATTTCAAATCCGTTGAATTTTTTCACCTATCTAACGATTCCGATTTTACTTAAAAGAATTAACAATCCCAGTCAAAATGTTTTTTTTTTAATTTTTTTATTTGCTCTCATTCTCTGAAATAGAATAGGACAGGAAATGTAATCTGTTTCTTTTTTTTAACACGAAGGGCAGAAGATGCAATCTGTTTCACGTGACGTCACAATCTCTTGCGAAAATATAAAAGTTATATTCAATTTAAAAATTATTTATTTAAAGAAAATCAAACCAATCTAAAGTGAAATTTCCCGCAGATTTCAAAACCGTTGAAATTTTTACTCTATCTTTAACGGTGTAGGAGGCAGAAAAAAAGAACTGTGACTCCAGTTAAAATATTTATCGTCTGCTTGGAAAATAATTTCTCCGCGCAAAATCAAAGCGGAAACGGAAAAAATAATTTTCTGTGCGTTCTGAAAAAAACTTGGCATGGTTCCAAGCTTGACGACAAGGTCACGTGGGTAGAAAAAGTCAAGATTGGGGTGATTCTTCTTTCGCGGAAGAAAGGCGTTAAAAAACCGATGGAGAATAAAACTATTAAATTCATTCAAAAATCTTCTAGATTTTATTTTAAAATTTGCCGTGACCCAAAAATTGCAAACAAATTCGGACTACATGTGTGCCAAATCTCATTGCTGTAAGTGCCATAAAATCGTCATTTTTTACGGCAAGAAACAGACAAACAAACACTTCCTTTTATAATAGAAGAGATAGTGATTGCGTATTTAAAAATTGTGTATTAAAGTGTTTTGTTATTTCCTCCTTGCAGTCAACTAATCTTTAGTCATTGCTTGTAGCCCATTTGCAAAAGTGCTCCATTTCTCATTTATTGTGGTTATACAGGGTGGTCCCGAATTCATGGTACAAACTTTAATGGTAGGTACAGGACATTGTAACAATGATTTATTGTATAGGAATGTATAGTCGCAAGTGACGCGGTGAGGCGAAAACAGGGGAAATAACGGCCGAAAGGAAAAACAAAGATTTTATTGAAAGCGTTGTTGACAAGTGTCATGTTTACAGTAATTGTTCAAAATTGCGTCCACCAGTATCGATACATGCTTGACAGCGTCGGTGGAGCGATTGGCGTACACGTTCAAAGATGCCTGGTATTTCACGCACACCTGCAGCAGCTACAGATAAGCGAGCGACGAGATCCTCATCTGAGTCAACTGGAGTCTCATAAACAAGATGCTTTAGATGTCCCCATAAAAAGTAATCGAGGCTCGATAAATCGGGAGATCGGGGTGGCCAAGGGACTGGTCCACCACGCCCAATCCATCGAGTACCAAACGTGGCATTCAGGTAATTCCGTACATCAATGCTGAAGTGTGCTGGCGCCCCATCGTGCTGAAACCACATGCGGTTACGAATGGCGATCGGAACATCATGCAGCAGTTGTGGTAACACTTCTTTCAGAAAAATAAGATAGCTTCCGCCAGTGAGCCGCGTGGGTAGTAAGTATGGGCCAATCAAAAAGTCGTTCACAATACCAGCCCACACATTAATACTGAAACGTTGTTGAAACGCATGTCGACGCGTTGCATGTGGATTATCGGTTGCCCACACATGGGGATTGTGCGCATTAAAGACACCCTCGCGTGAAAATGTCGCTTCATCTGTAAATAGCACATAATCTACGAAATCCGGCTGCAACGCACATTGCTGCATCACCCACAGGCAGAAGTTCACGCGGCGAGGATAATCTGCCGGATTCAATGCTTGTACTTTCTGAAAATGGAAGGGGTGTAAGCGATTTTCGTTTAACACTCTGCATACAGTCTGATGACTCACACCTACGTCACGCGCAACAGTTCTTGTGCTTGACTCGGGTCTATCAGCCACAATGTTCAAGATGCTTTCTTCCAGCCTTGGAGTGCGTACAGCTCTTACTCGACCAGCGCCATGTCTGTTGACGTCGAACGCACCTGTTTCACAAAGTTGACGATGTAACCGTTGAAAAATTCTATGATCCGGCATTCGTCGATCAGGATACTCCGCGCGATACATTCGTAACGCAGCTCTGCCGTTACCATTTGCACGGCCGTACATGTAATGCATGTCTGCTTTTTCTGCATACGTAAAGTCACCCATCGTCTACGGCAGCACAATTGTGAATGGCGCTTTTCCCTACTGCGATGCATCATGTTCAACAGCGGCTAGACATCTACTGCCCTCTACCGGCAATGATACCAACCGATCACTCCATTTCTCTTTCCTTTTATTTCCCCTGTTTAAGCCTCACCGCGTCACTTGCGACTATACATTCCTATACAATAAATCATTGTTACAATGTCCTGTACCTACCATTAAAGTTTGTACCATGAATTCGGGACCACCCTGTATAAAATTAATTGAAAATTGTAATGTCTCTTTTTGAAACGTGGCACCTTTTCCCTTCAATACAGACTATTCGCCTTGGAATAATCACTTCGTGGCTCAGTCCCACTGCGAGTTGTAGGCGGAGTAGGCTTGATTCCTGTCAGGTGCATACCTCTCTGAGTGTTTCTTTCTTCTGTGTCAGTAAAGCTTTCATTGTTTCTGTATGTCTTGTGTCTGGCACAGCATGGCCAAATATAGTCACCCGCCATAAAACCCCTCAAAGTCAATCAGTCACGTAACTTTAAAACTAACTAACTTTTAACTCTAAATTACACTCGCCAAAACTATAATCTCTAGCTAACGCACTCTGAAAATAGTCTAGATCACAATCTAAAACTAGTCTCTAGGTAACATACTCTAAATCTAGTCTCTAGGTAACTCACTCTGAAAATAGTCTTTAGATAGCACTAAAACTAGACTCTAGATCACACTCTAAAACTAGTCTCTATAGTAGCTTACACTAAAACTAGTCTCTATTGTAGCTTACACTAAAACTAGTCTCTATGGTAGCTTACACTAAAACTAGTATCTAGGAAGTATACACTAAAACTAGTCTCTAGGTAGCGTACACTAAAACCAGTCTCTTGTTAACGCACTCTGAAAATGGTCTTTAGATCACACTCTAAAACTAGTCTCTAGATCTCACTAAAACTAGTCTCTAGATAACACTCTAAAACTAGTCTGTAGGTAACATACTCTAAATCTAGTCTATAGGTAACGCACTCTGAAAATATTCTCTAGATATCACTAAAACTAGTCTCTAGATCATTCTAAAACTAGTCTTTATATCACACTCTAAAACTAGTCTCTATGGTAGCTTACACTAAAACTAGTCTCTAGATAGCATACACTAAAACTAGTCTCTTGGTAACGCACTCTGAAAATAGTCTTTAGATCACACTCTAAAATTAGTCTCTAGTTAGCATACTCTGATAATACTCTCTAGATTACTCTAAAATTGGTCCCTAGGTAGCATACTCTAAAATTGGTCTATATGTAACACACTCTAAATAGTAGCGTATATTTCACAAAAAAAACAATTATAAAATCGCCCCCTAAAAAAGTAGCCCCCTCCATATTGATATCATGGGTGCACCCCTGGTCGCTGGATCTTTCATTACATGAGGTTATGTGCACATCAAATACTTTAATTACATTGAAATTAAAATGAGGTTCTGTAATAGGGAGATTTCAATTCACTCACTGAAACACTTCTGTTGATCGGGCATGAGATGTTTTGTTTTTAATCACTGAAATATATAAATACCTAAAAAAGTTTTAATTTTCAATTTGCATTGGAAAAACTGCACATGTCTTTCTCTATTTTCTAACATTTCATCGTTTCAAATACAAGATATTTATCAGGTAGATAGGATCGTGTTTTGCCGAACGAATATTGCTACTACTTTAACTGGTGCTTACTCTGCACTTCCGGAGCATACATATAAAACGCTATTTTCAAGATTTTTTTTATTCATCTTTTATTTTATTTCATCTTGTTTTTTTTTTACACTTGTTTTAAAAATCAGAAACAGTTTAGAAAAAGCGAGACGCAATGGTATAGTAGTTTAGTACATGCAAATCTATTCCAATGACTAGTTCCATTTTCGAAGTAGCTAAAAGAGTAATACTGAAGCAGCTTTGATGTAGAGTTCATACACCATCAATAACATTCCTCGTAAACCGACTCACACACGCGTATGTCGTTTTCCAACACAAAAATAAGTCTAGAAAAGAAAGACGAAACTGATCAAACAACAATTGTATACAGCTTGAAAAGTAGTGTGAATCCGCGGTATCTATATTACGTGACAGGCGGAAATTGATATAATGGATATAAATAAAACATCTCTACGCTTTATAAAACAACTAGCCACTGCGTGGCTAGCCCGGCATTGCCCGTGCCCGTGGTGTAAGTTATTAATCTGGTGTAAAATTTTCCGCAGATTTCAAATCCGTTGAAATTTTTAATCTATCTTTAACGATTTCGATTTTACGAAAAAGAATTAACAATCCCAGTCAGATGTTTTTTTTATTTTTTTACACTCATTCCCTGAAATGGAATAGGACAAGAAATGTTTTTTTTTTTTTTTTTTTAACGCAATGGGCAGAAGATGCAATCTGTTTCACGTGACGTCCCAATCTTTTGCGAAAATATAAAATTATTTATTTAAAGAAAATCGTGTTTTTAGGTATCGAAATTTTCCGCCGATTTCAAATCCGTTGAAATTTTTACTTTATCTTTAACGGTCTAGGAGATAGAAAAAAGAACTACATAACTAAAGCTAAAACTTTTTTTATCCTCTGCTGGAAAATCATTCCTCGGCGCAAAATGAAAGCGGAGTCGAAAAAAAGTAATTTTCTCCGAGTTCCCCGCGATGAAAAAAAACTTGGCAGGATTCCAAATGCTGTCGGCAAGATCACGTGAGTAGATAAATCCAGATTCGGGTGTTTCTTCTTTTCTCCAGAAGAAACGCGTGGAAAAACCAGGCGGAGAATAAAACTATTTTATTCATTAAAAAATATTCTAGATTGAATTTTAAAATTCGCCGCGACCCAAAAATTGCAGAAAATTCGGATTACCTGTGTGCCAAATCTCATTGCAAGTGCCATAGAATCGTCAGGAATTTGCGGCAAGAAACAGACAGACAGACAAACAAACAAACAAACACTTCCTTTTATAATAGTAGAGATTAGACGTACAATCATGTATAGAAGCAGCGACATCTGTGAGTTTGATGCCGACTAGATTATGGATGCAAAAGACTGCTGTTTCTATTGCTGAACGCTTGAGATTTTCATGTCAAACTGTCAATCATGCTTACTAAGAGTAAAATGGAGCGACCAGAAATGCATAAAGAACTGCACTGAAATACGCATTAAAAACAATTCGAGGGATGCTATCATGGATGAAGACAGTGATGACTGAGTTTGACGTCGCCAGGTTGCTGGTTCCACGAAGGCTGACGCTGTTTTCTTTATTCAACTAGTGAATTTTTGGAATTTCTGCGAGTTAAAAAGTCGTACATATTAACCAATATTATGTTTCTCATAGGGTTGTTCTTGGTACAGTCCAATGAAGTCTGAAAATTTCACAAACGAGCAATATGTTCTTGAGATGGGGTAGGTCACGCCAAATTGTTAACCTGACTGAAGTACTTTTTTGCTCATTATATTGTCCAGAAAAAATTAGGTTAATTTGATCACAAAGTTAAAGCACTAAGTTAATTCGATCTTTCACTAGGAATCAAGCACCTTGGAACAGATCCATTTCCTATGAAAACTGGAAGATTCGAACTACTTAAGCAGTCATAAAATACATCCATAAAGTGAAATGGCATGGGTGTGCATGACGTAAACGTTTATAAAATTTATAAATGATCAATGGCATGAATAAATGCGAGTATTTAAATGTTTTAAAATGTACTTGAGAGAAATTACTAGTCAGAAACTTAACCTTTCTGAAAGTCACTTATTCCAGTAAATAATGTTTTAGTTTCATTTGTCGCTCTGCTGTCATTTTTTGCTCATGAGATTGTCCAGAAAAAACTAGGTTAATTTGATCACAACGTTAAAGCACTAAGTTAATTCGATCTTTCAGTGGTTACTGTACAACAAACGACTCCAATCAAAAGATATTTATACCCCGAAATATATTTTGAAAGAAATAATTTACAAATATAAATTTCTAAAATTAATTAGGATGGGTGATCAAATTTTATATTTTTTAATTTAATGCGATACTGTATATAGTTTACTGAGGATAATATAGGATTCTGAGTTTAGTCGAAGTGGTCAATTTATATAGATAAAACACAGCAGGAAACAGATTTCACATGTAACAGACGCCAACAATTCAATAAAAAATGTTAGCACACTAAAAAACACTAAATATACCCCACTGTAAATAATGTTAGTATGATACAATGAGAAATAATTCTTTTTTCCCTTAAATATCTACTACATACAAAGTTTGTTCATGATTTTTTTAATATTTTTATATTTTAAAATAAATTATACATATGGAAAACCTAGTTTTTCCTTTCTGTGTGGATGTACACAAGGGATAAGTAAACATAAAAAATGAAGTATTTTTGGTGCTATGTATGAATGCTAGGTTTTTTTTGCGATCATTGTACACGTTTTGAAATTTAGTACCGAAACTGAAATCAAATTTTATCTTTCAATCTAAAGTTACAGGACCTAAAACAATTTTCATGAACTTTTTCTGATTCATTCGCTTAAATGAATCATTAAAGTCAATGCATCGCAACGGTTTGATAATGTTAATATTTTTTGTTTGCAAAATATTTATTTGAGAAAATGCGATACGTCATACCAAATGAACGATGACAAGTAATGAGTTTAGTCGAAGTGGTCAATTTATATAGATAAAACACAGCAGGAAACAGATTTCACTTGTCACAGATGCCAACAATTCAATAAAAAATGTTAGCTGACACCAAAATCATATAAATGGACAGCGTTATAATAGAGGCTTACGCTACAAATATTGAATAATTAAAAGATGTCTTTGAATTTCTGAGAATCATTGGTTTATTTTTACCATAGCTTTTACCATAGCTTAGCGACAAAAAATGTATTCTTACTTCGTGTATTGTACTATTAGCGGTTTTTTAATACTGTGTGCTACAATCTGAACAGAAAGTCGAGTAAAACTTTAATTGTGCAAAACGCGTTAGAATATTTTGGAAAAATTGTAACAAAAACTAACTATGTGCACTATGAAGAAATATTTTTGTTGTGAGAATCACGAGGGGGTTGTTACTTTCATTACTTGTTTACCCATTGAAAATTAGAAAAGTGTACTGTATATTAAGCGGGTTTTTGTTATACTGTGTGCTACTAGCTGAACAGAAAGTCGTGTAAAACTCTTAACTTTTGCAATACCCGATATAATTGTGAAAAATTGTAATAAAAAATCTAGCCATGTGCAAAAGAGAACAAGTGTTTTTTCAAGTGAGAATCAAGAGTTGTCACTTTCATCGCTTGTTTACCAATTGAAAATTAGAAAAGTAAAAATTCGAAAACAGATAAAAGGAATCGATGTAACCGAAAGTTCGATATAACGAGAAGTTGCACTATTGTTTGTTCCCAGTTTGAGTTATTCTTTGACATGCAGACATTTTCAGGTGTATCAGCCTATTTCCTAACTCGAAACGACATGTCGCCCCAATGTCTCTGCATATAAATAAAATGCACGTGTGCTTTCCCTACGCCATGAGTGTATCCTGAGAATTTTAGAGCTGTGCAACTTAGACACGTGTCAATGCTCCTTATAGGGCGGTTATGACCTTTTCCTTTGCCCTTTTCGTTACTATGGCAACCAACACGCAGAGCAGGCGTTCACACAGAAGGTTAAGTATAAAACGGCTACAAAAAATGCATTATTAGAATCCAGTCGTCTGTAATATCTCCTGTGTAATCAGATGCGAGTACATGTCAGGAAGAAAGAAAGACTTCTTATTGCTTTTGTTGTGCAAGGAGAGGGGCTGTGTTTTTGTCATGCGAGCATTATTAAAATTCTAAAAATGTTATTTGTCTGCACATCTCATTCAAAGGAAAAATTTCGTCTTTCTTCTCTTATTAAAGCGAGCGTTTAGTTACAATTTTCTGGGTAATGATCTCGCTCGTTTGCGCAAGATGTAAGTTGAAGCTCGGTTATTAAAAATGTTTTTATTCGACTGAGATGAAGAAACAATGTCCGTCGCATTTTTGTTTGGCAAGGACTTTCCCGTTCGGTTTATCTGTTCACTATAGGTTTATTCAAATGTAATTGGAGGGTTGGGTTTAGTTTTATTGAAGAAATTCAAGCTCCTGAGAAACAAACCTTTTCTTTATATCTTAATTTCATATCGAATATCCATACCAACAATGACGAGTGGAAACATTCGAAATGCTCAATTATATTCTAATTTTGTGAAAAAGTCCAAACCTTTTCGATTGATTTGAACTCGAAACACAGGTTTCATAAAAACAGTACAAACTAGAGCGCAGAGCTCAGTACCACATTAGATGACTGTCCCTTATGAGTTAACTAGCCACTGCGTGGCCAGCACGGCATTGTCCGTGACAGTTCTTTCCGTGGGGTCAGGTGTGACCACTGCTCGCTAACCACCGGTGGTTGCTACGAATTCTTCGTAGCCTCTTGGATAACAGCCATCATGACGTTGCACGTGGTGATGGTTTGCTTCGCAAAACTAATTATGAATATTATTAACTATGGTTTGCTTCACAAATAGGATAACAGCCATAACGTAAATCAAATGGGAATTCGGCATGACGTCACAATCTCTTGCAAAAATATAAATATTTAGTTGAAAAATTATTTGTTAAAAGAAAATCAAACGTTTTTGGTATCTATCTGGTGTCAAATTTTCAGCAGATTTCAAATTCGTTGAAATTTTTACTCTATCTTTAACAGTCTGGGAGATAGATAACATAACTAAATAACTCCAGCTAAAAGGTAATTTATCATCTGCTGGAAAATCATTCCTCCGCGCAAAATGAAAACGGAAACGAATAAATTAAATTTAGAATCTGTGATCTTCTATGCTGTTGCATTCAATAATAATTTAATTCCCATTAAATTCAATTTAAAATGTTATAGATTGAATTTTAAAATTCACCGCGACCCAAACATTATAAAAAATTCGGACTACCTGTGTGCCAAATCCCATTACTGTAAGTGCCATAGATTCGTCAGGACTTTGCGTGCTGTAAACAAACAGACACTTTCTCTTATAATATTGAAGATAAATTTTAATCTCAACAGCTCAATATTTAACTTGCACGCATGTTACAATCCCTTCTTTTTTCTTTTTTTTTGACCGTTGTTCAGAATTTTTTGTTGTTGTCATCGGATCTGTCTTGTTATTTCTTGACCGTCAATAGCCCGTTGTGTTACTTCAATGCGACGTTAATTAAATACCTTCTTACCTTTTTCTTTGCACTTAAAGAGCTCTTTATAGCAGCAATTCAAGAAAGCTTTTATAAGTAGACTGCACATTTCAATACCAAGATCTTTTTAAATTTGCGAGGCTCCCTGACTCCCGAACACTAAGTCCGCTTATGTGCTCTAGCGACCGCAATCTTTAAACTACTAAGATAAAATACGACATGTTATAAAACGGCTTTTAATAATATTTTGGGCAAATTTAGCACTTTTAGAATTTGCTTTGCACAAATTTAGTTCCCCTTTTGGCAGTACGAACTAAGAGTAGAGCACCTTATGACTCATTGCCCATTTAGAGCACTTCTAGACAATAAAATAGCAAATGAGAGAATATTGATCTACCTTAGCATCTGAATATACCTAGGATAAGTATACACCTAGACTATTTACCATTTTATGTTGGTGGGACGCCAGACGTCCCACTTCGTTGAAAGGGTTAAAAGCAGCTTTCGAGATTTATGCTTACCCACGCTCTCTGTTACGATTAGAAGTCGAAAACATTGGAAGTTTACAATGGCAACACCAGTTCAGTTTCCGTCCCCTTTGCCTCTACGTAACATCAAGAGGCTTATATCGTAACTCTAAGTGCAAAAGATCGTATGTCTAAAAGCTTCATTTTGCAGGAGAGCAAGAAAACTAATCGTTTTACTTATGATTCTAGTTTATTTTGTTTTTTCATTTGGTTGTAGCTTTTATTGGATCAGCTGATGATATAAGAGATTTTGCCATTAGGTGGAAATCACAAAATGCCATATATAACAGTAATAAAAGCAAAAATGGAAATTTTGACATACGACTCTTAGCTCTTTGAGTGACGATATGCTCGATTATAAGGATTAATAAATTTTCAAACTACAAAGATGTCTTTAGGAAAGAAACAGATTTTTTTCTGAAAATTATGCTCGTATCTCAGGTTTCTTTCCAGGAGCGGTCGCTTTGCTTTAAATTTTTTACTGGACATGACGACCTACAAAGACACTTGCATCGTATTGGAGTAGCAAAATCAGCTATCTATCTTTTCTCTGCGAACTGGACGAAAAGACCGGAGACCATATACCACAACATAACGAGCTATAACAGAGACAACAAAATAACGAGCTATCACAGAGACCACAACATAACGAGCTATAACAGAGGCCACAACATAACGAGCTATAACAGAGACAACAACATAACGAGCTATAACAGAGATCACAACATACGAGCTATGACAGAGACAACAACATAACAAGCTATAACAGAGACCACAACATAACGAGCTATAGCAGAGACCACAACATAACGAGCTATAACAGAGACAACAACATAACGAGCTATTACAGAGACAACAACATAACGAGCTATAACAGAGACGACAACATAACGAGATATAACAGAGACCACAACATAGCGAGCTATAACAGAGACGACAAAATAACGAGCTATAACAGAGACAACATAACGAGCTATAACAGAGAATACAACACAACGGGCTATTGGCGACGGTTCGGGATCAATCCCAATCAACACCACGTAATTTGAACCCTGAACGGGTAACGAGGTCAACACCTGAAGTGGCATCCCACTCTCCGAACTTCACCACCTCAAGGACTGCCTCAAATTCCTGATAACACAGTTGCGAATACTTTAGATTGTGGTTTAATCCCCCTAATAATTATTCCATGTATTGGTTAAAACTTAATTACGTTTATTAAGGACATCCAACAAATTTAAATAGTCATAACAGCTTAATACATACAGCCATAATACAACTAACACGACGCAGCGTGTCCTGATTTGTGATCTTAGTCCCCACATCGTTTCATGGTAGTGGTTACAGTTAGCAGTTAGAATGTTCCTGCTACAAGATAGTATTTTTAAACCAAATGTTAACACTTCAGAAATATATTGGGGTGCTGGTCGATTTATTGCTTGAGACGGGCGTAGCATAAAAAAAATTGTCTAAGTTTGTAATCAACATACGAAAAATATATACAAGACCATGAACATTTTCTAGACCGAAAAACGACTGCGTAATCATATGATAATCTTCCAAAAATGAAGTAAATGAATGAAACGAGGAACCTGTATATTTGCTTTAATCACAATGATCTGTGTCCTACATCGCAGTCAGTGACAGATTACATGCCGGGAATCGTTGACATTTCTGAAGCATCTTGCATAAACATGGAGCATTCATGATCTATGGTCTCTTCAATTGACGGCTGACTGACAATGTTTTGAGATTCGCTTTGTTCATTTGTGATTTCAGCTATCCCCAGAGCCAGAAATCCATTAGAGTGAAGTCAGGAGACCGTGGTGACCATGGAAATGAAAAATGGCGAAATAGAATTCTGTCAGAGAAAGGGTTTTCTACCAGTGTTTTGGAATTTTGTGGCATGTGAGGCACCAACTTGCATCCAAATAAACTGGACGATGTGTGTCCGTCCATGTTCATCTACTATATGGATGTGTTTAATCTTTCGTTTTCAATAGATGTCAACGCAATCGTTCTGTTTTTAACTATAGTGCAGTTTTTAAATATTAAAAGTATTTTTCGCTGCCTAAACTTATATGTGCTTAAATCTACCACTATAAGCTGCAGCATATCAATCCTGTTTAGAAATTATCGTTTTTATGCCTCACGTATGCATATAATTTTTATACTAGACTATAATGAGCGTTTAAGTAAGCTAAACATAGGAAAGGAAAAGAAAAAAGCTATACACTGGAAAGGAAAAGAAGGAGGGGGGATTTGATTCAGCTTTTCAAGTTGGTAAAACAAGGGGACACAGAGGACTTAAATTACAATAGGGATAACAGAACAAGGGGCGGGTATAAATTGAATAAGACACATTTGAATCGGGTTTTAAGGGAAAACTACTACTTTAATAGGGTAATAGACAAATGGAAAGCGTTGCCAGAAAATATAGTTCATTCAAAGGGAGTGTACGAATTTAAGATACAATTGGATAGTCAGTGGGAATTGGGGAATTTATAAACAAAGGACCAGTCTTGTTGGGCTTGAGCCTGTAGCTGGTCGTCAATATTTGAATTTGTACATCCAATTTCATATTTCCGGATATTTTAAAATAGTCATGTATTAAATGAAACATGCTTGGTGTAAAATAATAACATGTCCGGTTGGTTTGTCGCTCTATGGTCATTCTATAACTCGAGCAATATTTTCTAGAATTTAAGCGGATTATATTTTCTAGAAAGGCCTAGCGTGTGATGTCCGATGAATATATTAACCACTAGCCACTGCGTGGCCAGCACGGTGTTGCCCGTGACAGTTCTTTTCGTGTGGAATTAGTAGTTGGTTTCCCATTCGTAGCCTATTGGATAACAGCCATCATGGCGTTGTCCGCGCAAACCAACAACACGGAAAACGCTTATTGTTAAATGCGGGCAAATTCGAATTGCGAAGAGATCCAATTGGCGGGACAATCGCTGAGATAAAAAAAAAACAATAACGCTCGCCAACCAAACGCTACGCAATAGCCTATTGTGTTGGTCCGGTGCGACGTTAATTACATACCTACCAAAAACTAACGTGACGTCATTGTCTAAAGCGCCCAAATTCGTATTGCAAAAATAAAAAAAGAAACAATTTAAAAAGAAGGAAATGGAATCTGTGATCTCGATAGGGAAGGTCAAATTTGTATTGGAAAAAATTTAAAAGTTATAATTAAAAAATAATTTATATAAAGAAAATCATACTTTAAGGTATTTATCTGATGTAAAATTTTCCGCCGATTTCAAATCCGTTGAAACTTTACTCTTTAACGATCTAGGAGATAGAAAAAATAACCACATAACTGTAGTTTAAATTTTGTATTTGTTTTGTTCTTCGGCTGTAAGCGTTCAAACGGAAACACGGAAAAATAAATTCAGAATCCGCCATCTCTTTATGCTGTTGCCATTCCCAAGAAAACAATAATAATTAAATTCGTTTTAAAATGTTCTAGAATGAATTTCGAAATTCGTCGCGACCCAAAAATTGCAAAAAAAATCGGAATACCTGTGTGCCGAATCCCATTACTCTAAGTGCCTTAAATTTGTCAGGACTTTGCTCACAGAAAACAGACAAACACTTCCTGTTATAATAGTAGAGATACCGTGTTTCATGGAATTTTAAATGTGCACAGTTATTATGTATAGTGTATTCATCTGTTAACTGTTCTCTTTATATGCATCATTGTCTTAATCTGCTACCAACTTTCCTCGCTTTTCAAAGCATTTCCAACATATGCTTTAATACTTCTTGTATGTTCTTGTTTTTCTAGAAAGAAAGGAATAGTCATTGGAAATTTATTTTTAACTAGCAAAATACCCGACCTTACTCGGTTTGAATTGGTTTACTCTAGATTGAAGAGATAATCAAAATATATAATGACTTACGTTTTTTTGTAGAATAAAAATTTATTTTAACACCTTTCGCCATCTATATTTTCTACAACTTACTTTGGACACAAATCCTACACATGCATATCCATTCATGTAATACATTTCACATACATCGCACAATTGCTGTATGACAAAGCTACAAAATGACGAAAGGTGATACTAAGGTTACTACTATAAAAGACGATTTTGAGTGAGTTTTGGAATTCCCTTTCTTAAGTTCTTTTCATGTTCAACTCAATTAATTAAAATTACGATTTACGGCGAGTGCTCTCGCACTCATAGTCAACAAAACAATATTTTTTTACTTGTGGCACTCTTGCCTCCGGTATGCGACATTGTGAAATTTTGCAATATTCTCCTGTCATTATTACAACTAATTTTTTAATGTTGGAAAAAGTTCTAGTTTGGATTTTTAAACATTATTATTCTTTCAATAAGGGCATTATTCTTTAAATAACGGCATTATTCTTTAAATAACGGCATTATTCTTTAAATAACGGCATTATTCTTTCAATAATGGCATAACTACATTTAAAATTTACTGAAAATTTATACTGACTTACCTAACATTTTTAAGTCTAATACTTTGTGGTGCTGTTGCGTGTGATGAGAAGGAAAACACATTTATTAAAATAATAAATATTTAAAACAGTGAAATAGAACAAAATAAAAGATGTCGGAAAAATTGTTCTAAAAATATTAATTTGTGATTGATTTTTAACTCTTGATCTCACACAGTTGCCACAATTTACAACTAAAAGTGCACAAAATTTAGAAATGTGAAATTAATTCAGAGCGAACGAAACAGAAAATATCACTGCTCACGCGATCTTGTTCATTCTCGTTTCGTTGAAAAATATCGTCTGCCTCACATATTCCGAAATCGTTTTCATTGCGCAGAGAACAAAAATAAGACTCGAAATAAATGAAGTATCAGAGCTGAAATTCCATTAAAAAATATAATATTTTGAAGAATAATTACTTTTTCAGCAGTATTGGTAAAGCAATCGAAGTAATCGTAATATTAAATAGACATTCCAAATTTTCCAAAACTACCAAATTATGGTTGATTTAAGTATACTTACTCAGGTGTTTTAGCATAAAACTCATCTAAATATAACAATAAAGAAATGTTTAATATTGCATTCACTAAACTAATAGATAATGTATAAAATAAAATACATTGCAATCAAATATCTGGAATACAATTCATGTGATGCCTACACAAACACAAAATCAAGCATAGAACAGAAAGACGGACAGACAGACTTTCGCAACCAATTCCACTCACTAAATAAAGATAAGTACTCACTGTATGCAAATTTCCATGAAAATATCTTATACCGCGTGGACGTGTATAGGGCACGACAGACACCAAACGAGAAAAAGGCTGATTCGGCATCAGAAGGGTCCAAAACGGATAGAAAACTTGAAATGGATCGAAAATATTGAATGTACAAACAAACACTCCATTTTTATTTATATAGATTAAATTGTAGAAGTATTACTTTCAATATAACGTTTATAGAAACATTTTGTAAAATGCATCAATGTGAATTAGGATAGGTAATGGATTTAATAATTCTCTAGTTTTATGACAATTTCGCTTCTTTCAATGTTTGCTTTACATGTTTATTTCGTATTTTAACTGCCATGAGCAATTATATGCTTACAATTCGTTATGTTTAGCTCATATTATTCACTTTGGATTATTCTTAATTTTTTTCCTCTTTTCTAGTCTTTCGACCATCATAAAACAGTAACCTCCATGAGGCTAGTTTCATAGAAAATGGGTGCTTTAGCTCCTCACAGCACTTCAAAGTTCTTCATAATGCACATTCTTTGCGCTATCTGTATGTGAATACAGATATATCTTGCAGGCTAGTTTTCAATAATGAAACATTCAACTAGTTCCACTGAATCCATTGTCTCACGTAAGTATTTATTTATATTCAAAAAATATTTTTTTTATCATAGTCTTAAGCTTAAGAATAGTTATTTCCCAGGGAATCCGCACATTAGTTCAACATCGTTCTTATGACACGCAGAGATGCGCAAGCCTATTATGGTAGTGACATCGGATAGCTTGAAAATTATGAAATATTATGTCCGATCTGGCGTTTAAGTTGACAAATATAAGAATGTCACAAGTCCACTCAATCGATTTAACTAAAAACCGATTACCACCTTTAAATCGGCGTTTCTTCTGAATTATGCTTCATTTCACTTTTAAACTAATTCATGACATTATTTAACAATCTGTTTTCTAGAAAGAATATAGATGACAGCACCAACGTCCGACAAGTTTATCTTATCGGATAGAAGACTTCTTAGCTTGTCTTGCATAACTTCGTAGCTTGTCTTGCATAACTTCTTATCTTGTCTTTTGTATAGTCATCTCCATATATTTTCATAAAAACTTATTGATATAGCTTTCGAAATAGTTCAAATTAAGCTTAAAAGAAATGTTGCATGGACTGAGAATAACAGTTTTTCGATGTATCGATAAACTCTTTTTTTAATATTTTTTTTTTTGAAACGTATCAGATCTAAAACAGATTATTAGATTTCTCACGTTATCCAATATTAACGTACATATGCAATATATATATATACGTGCAATATATAATAATAACATAACACACACAAAATAACAAAAAATAACCAAACAGCCGGGGTGCATTAACCAGAAATCGAAACTCGAAACTACCCATGCAAGCGCGCTGAAGCTGCAGACATAGCATGGTAAGCAATATAATTTCAAGAACACAAGAATTTCTAAAAAAATGTAACAAAAGTCTTAAAAAATAATAAAAAATGAAGAAATGTTGGTGGATCAGGGCGTCATCAGGGAGGAGCCTGACCCAAACAACATAAAATGGTGTTTTCTACATATGAGCAGCATTAGGCTGAAAAAATTGCTCATACACTCCCCCAAACACCACCAAAAATCAAGTAAAACAAAAACAGAACAAAATACCAAAACAGAGCAGGAACAGAACGAAATGAAACCCGAAGCCGCAGCTGGGATATCATCAACAACAAGCCTAAAAATTGCCACCAAATGTCATCAATTACACAGTCTAACTTATATGCTAACATCATACCTCCGATGCAACAAGTCCAAAAAATAATAATAATATGAAAATCCCCAGCCCCTTATCAAAAATATATTCATAAAAAGTAAAAAAATAATAAAAATAAAATTGAAAAGCAATTCCCATGGCTCTGGGTAAATTACGAAAAATAATTATTCCTGTGTTGTGTAGGTGTTGATATTAATAAATCTTTCAAAAATATTTTTAAAGAATGAAAACGGGTATTTGTTATTGAGAAGTGTGTTTTTTAGATATTTACATTGTAATAAAAAGTTAGCATCAGAATTACAAATTTTTTTGAAACGTACCAATTGACCAGCTATCGTGTTGTAGTATATTCTTTTAGAGATATTGGAGTCCCAAAATATTAATTTAATGACTGTAAATTTAAAATCGCTGCGTTTATCATATACATTAATGTCAACTTTGCCGGATGAAACAGAAATTTTGATGTCTAGAAAATCAGTATTATTGTTATCCGGATTGGTTTTAATTAAAGAAAGTTCGTCTGGATAGATGGATTTCCAAATATTAGCAAAGTTGCTATTATTAAAAACAATTAAATCATCAATAAATCTAAAAGCAGTATTTATCTGAAGGCAAAAGTTTTTTTCAAAATAATGAAGAAATAAATTAGCAAGAATGGAAGAAAAATTAGAACCTTGGGGAATACCCTTAACTTGAGTGTAAATATGCTCACCATTAAATATAAAATTATTAAAAATACAATAATTAACCAAAAATTCCCATTCCTCAAAATCCAGATCAATTAAGTTATTAAAATCATGATAGTAATAGTTCAAAACATCTCTCAATTTGTCCAGGGGTATGCTGGTAAAAAGGTCTTTAAAATCATAGGTCTGAATATCATTAATAATATTTTTATCCAAAAAATTCAAAACCTTGTTATTATCACATATAATCCATGTAAAGCCTTCATCAAAAATGGCAGCAAGAATAATTTTTAAATATTTAAATAGTAGCAAGCCAGGTTTAATCATATAAGAGTTATTACCACAGGTGATGTAACGGAATTTAATAGGATTTTTGTGAAATTTAGGAATAACCTGATCCACCAACATTTCTTCATTTTTTATTATTTTTTAAGACTTTTGTTACATTTTTTTAGAAATTCTTGTGTCCTCGAATCTTTTTCTTAAGGGATTGATCCCGAACCGTCGTTAATAGCCCGTTGTGTTGCTCTAGTACGACGTTAATAACAAATTACCAATTATGAACATGAATGAGTATATGACACAATGTACAATACATATGTTTTAGTTACTGCGCAAAAACGTTTCCCCCCCCCCCTGTTTGAAGCAAGCTAATAGGAATATGATGGCCTTTGACCCTAAAGCAGGCCTCATAACGTACCGACATGCTTTCCACAAGGTGGCCCAATAGTGACCTGAATTAGTGATCAAATTTAACTTCCCCACCAGGTCAACGTGCCGACCAACTGGTATAGTGGTTAAGGTGTTAGTCTCTAGATCGGAGGGTTCCTGGTTCGAATCCGGGTCCTTCTTCTTCTTCTGAATGGAAACAATCTCCTCCGTACCGAGTTACTGAAAACCCACAGCGGAATCGTATCAGATCTAAAACAGATTGTTAGATTTCTCACGCTGTCCGATATCAACGTACATATGCAATATAATTACCTGTAATTTACCATTTGTAACCAGCAATAATTGGTATGTCTTTCTGTTTTTTAAAATTTCTTCATATAATTAAATTTTTTATTGCATTGAAATTGAACATTTCGGGTGATATCGATTCTCTGAATTTGAACGAATTTTGAGTGTTACCAAATATGGCGTAAAATTACCAGGTTCCGACTCTCAAACAAATCGTGGCTTTAATTGCGCGTAGAATGTTGAATGAAATAGTATTTGAAGACTACCATAGTAATTGAATGAATTCATTAAACGATCTACACGTAATCTTTATTTTAAATAAAGGACAAATTGAAGTGCTTTTCCAATCGAGTGCGTGTTTTGCAGACTGTCACGCAGTTCGTATGTGTACTGCTATGTTCGAAGCTTCTCTGCGTTGTGTGCAAATTGAATAAAAAATGTATATACAATGGAGTATTATCAATCAATCGAGATTTTCTATTGTCTCAACAGAAAAAGACAATGGGATTCTTTTTGACCTGCCGGCCATCCCTTTCGCTGGAGGTCAAGATGTCAAAAATCATGGACTGTTAGATTAAATGCGTGACTGGAAAGTAAAACCACGCTCTCAAAAAATTTTTCAATTGTCTTTCTTCTAAACTGAGTTTGTATTTTATTGAGTGTTTAAAAGTAGTCTTTAGTGAGCCAACCTTAAGTTGTCATCCAGGTAAGGGAAGTATTCATCGTTTGATGAAAACAACTATTAATTAGCAAGACTACTACTGAAACCGCAAAACTATGCATGAAATATTTCTGAGACGTTGCTCCCTAAGACGTTAACAAAACATTTTAACTTTGCAGTGTGTTACTCGAGCAACAAAAATGCAGTAACTTAATTCTTGTGGTTGTGTGATGATGGTTATCCTACTCTTGTTTCGAAAATCCTTGTTTCAAGTTTCCTCAGTCTCCCATTTCTAGGTTAAAGGACATTCCCGATATTGGACTGTGATGAAAACCCGTGTGTGTGTGGGGGGGGGGGGTGCACGTTAAATATGTCGTGACCTTAAATGTCCGCGCCGACCAACCGGTATAGTGGTTAAGGTGTTAGCCTCTAGATCGGAAGGTTCCTGGTTCGAATCCGGGTCCGGGCATGGATGTTTGTAAGCGTATGGTGTAGAGGCGGCTGGTGCACCTTAAATCTGTCGTGGCCGAAAGTCCTCACGTTGGGTTGGCGTGGAAGTTTGGAGAGTGGGGTGCCAGCTCAGGTGTTGCTTCGTCATCTGACCGTGGTTCAAAATTACGAGGTGTTGTTCTCGGATCTTTCCCTTAAGGGACTGATCCCGGACCGTCGTCAATAGCCCGTTGTGTTGCTCTAGTACGACGTTAACTAAAAATTACCATTTTTTACCTTAAATGTCCGCATGTTGACATGGTATGGAGGTTTGGAGAGTTGGGTGGCAGCTCAGGTGTGACCTCGTCCTCTGAGCGTGGTTTAAAGTTACGAGATGTTGTCATCGGATCTTCTTTCCCTTCAGGATTGATCCCAAAGCGTCGTCAATAACCCGTTGTGTTGCTCCAGTGCGACGTAAATTCAACTAACTAACCTTTCCTCCAAACTGGTCCGCCGCCAGGTACAGGTTCCAATGATAAATGACTGGTTTTATTGTTAGAAAATTTTTACGAAAATGTCTCACCCAAAAGTATCTGAGATTCGTCGTAGACATCTCGCACTAGGAAGATACCTGTACCTATCATAAAGACACTTATCTGGCAAAAGGAAGTATTTTATCTGGTTTTAACTTTTGGGGGCAGTGCTTCAAAACAAATATATTACGCTCCCTTGAGTTAAATTTTGTTGATTTTCAAGAAGAGTAGCCGGGATTCCGTTAAAAATCAATGTGATTTTTAATGCTTTTTGTTATAACATATTAGTGCGAAACTGTGGAATTCTATCTCAAATTTTCTTAAAGACCATGTCGGCTTCAAGAGAGAAAAGGGACCACGATAGAGAGCCCGGTTTGAGGAGAAACGGGTTCGCAACAAGAGGATTTTTAAAAAAACATCGCATTTTTAAAAAACATCGATGTATTGGAGTTGATGTTTTTACGTTGTCGATGTTTTATTTTTAAATGAAAAAAGTACCGCTATAAAAATTAAAAAATAACCAAGTAGCATAATTTTCATAATCAGCTAATTGAACATACTTTTAGACTAAAGTGGCCAAGGGTGAAGGGTCTGAAAAGTAGGGATGCGACATCGATGTCGATGTTTTCAAAACATTGATGTTTTATAAAGAACATCAATGTATTAGAGCCGATGTCGCATTACTAGTTGCTTAACCAGTTTTAAAAAATGGGGAAAAAAGTTTAAATACACTGAATTTTTACCCTTCTTTGCATGATTTTTTCTTTATTGGTGAAATAAATCAAGGTGATATAATTCATGTTCAAAATTAAAGGAAAAATGGTTAAAAAAAACTTAGTATATATTTATAGTATAAATTTAGCAAAAAACAATATGATGGTATCATGTGGTATTTTTTAAATTAAACGCAAACTTTTTCAGAAATTGCTCTAAAAATAACAGAAACACGTGTTACAAACCTTTCTTCCACTCATTTTCACTTTTTTAGCACACACACACAATAGAAACTAAAATATAATAAAACAAAATTATAAACGAAATCATACGTTTATTGCAACTACAACAAACAGCGGAATGACAACTTCAAGCTCGTTTTACTGATAGTGACACTTGCTTATTTTCGACAGTTATGTTTTTTTTTATGCAATGGACATTAAAAAAGTATCCAGACACGATCAACTTAAAGTGAACTTGTTCTTTTATATAATTTTTGGGCATTCCATGTTATGATGGAAATTTCCACCATCATGCAAAGAAGGGTTAAAGACATCGATGGTTTTGGGGCGATGTATTATCAACATCGATGTTTTGCTGTCACTGTGGCATCACTAGTTGCTAAACCAGTTTTAAGAAATTGAAGGAAAAAATTTAATTCACTGAATTTTAAAAATATTGATGTTTGAAAGCATCGATGTTATTGGGGTGATGTATTATCAACATCTATGTTTTAATTTTGAACATTGATGTTTCGCTGTCGATGTCGCATCACTAGTACAAAGGGGGCTGCTGCACGTTAAATTTGTCGTGGCGTCAAATGTCCTCACGTTAGAATGGCGTGGATGCACGAAGAGTGGGGTGCCAGCTCAGGTGTGACCTCGTCATCTGACCGTGATTCAAAATAACGTGTTGTTGTTACCTCGATCTTTCCCTTCGGATTTTATTCCGCACCGTCGCCAATAACCCGTTGTGTTGCTCCAGTTCGACGTCAAATAAAATATCTACCTATCGAGAGATGAAAACTAAATAATTAATTTGGTAATTTTTTAGTTAACGTCGTACTGGAGCAACACAACGGGGTATTGGCGACGGTCCGGGATCAATCCCTTTAGGTAAGGATCCGAGGACAACACCTCGTAATTTTGAACCACGGTCAGATGAATGGCAACACCTGAGCTGGCACCCCACTCTCCAAACTTCCACACCAACCCAACGTGAGGACTTTCGGCCACGACAGATTTAAAGTGCACCAGCCGCCTTTACACCGTACGCTTGCAAATATCTATGCCCGGCCTCGTGTTGAATGAAAACTATGAGCTGGGACGGACACCTTTTGCTTTGGGCGGGGGCTGTGCAGGCTGTTGGGGGACTCTGACCACGTCTCGGATAACCTGGAGCACCTAGCACTCCTCCCACATGCCCGGGTCTTCTTTCGTTCTATCATTAGAGACCTTCCCTGCTATTCCGCTGTGGGTTTTCAGTAACTCGGTACGGAGGAGATTGTTTCCATTCAGAAGAAGAAGAAGGACCCGGATTCGAACCAGGAACCCTCCGATCTAGAGGCTAACACCTTAACCACTATACCAGTTGGTCGGCACGTTGACCTGGTGGGGAAGTTAAATTTGATCACTAATTCAGGTCACTATTGGGCCACCTTGTGGAAAGCATGTCGGTACGTTATGAGGCCTGCTTTAGGGTCAAAGGCCATCATATTCCTATTAGCTTGCTTCAAACAGGGGGGGGGGAAACGTTTTTGCGCAGTAACTAAAACATATGTATTGTACATTGTGTCATATACTCATTCATGTTCATAATTGGTAATTTGTTATTAACGTCGTACTAGAGCAACACAACGGGCTATTAACGACGGTTCGGGATCAATCCCTTAAGAAAAAGATTCGAGGACAACACCTCGTAGTTTTGAGCCACGGTCAGATGACGAAGCAACACCTGAACTGGCACCCCACTATCCAAACTTCCACACCATCCCAACGTGAGGACTTTCTGCCACGACAGATTTAAAGTGCACCAGCCGTCTCTACACCATACCATTACAAACATCCATGTCCGTACCCGGATTCAAACCAGAAACCTTCCGATCTAGAGGCTAACACCTCAACCACTATGCCGGTTGGTCGGCGAAAACTAAATAAAATGGTGATTAAAGTAAAAAATGGACGGAATCTTGAGTTTTATTATAAACTGATTGTTAAGTAGCCAGTATGAACTGTATTTTAAAGAACAAAAAGCTAGACATTCAGTTTCACTTAAAATGTACCAGACCTGAGAATGAAGTGGGAACGGGAAGAGGTACATTTTACAAACCAAAAATTATGTTTTAAGTCGTTTCGAAAGTTAAATGACTTTAGGACCTTGATGGGCAGAGGTTGCATATAAATACTTTCTATGAAATAGGTTGAAATTAGAGCATTTTAAAAACATGGATAACTGTTATACATTTTTCTTTCGTCGCTAATTTCATGTGTCAAATGAAACGTTATATGAACTGAGCCTTTACATTTTTGCCATAGCATTTGCCATTACATTTGTTTTTGTTTTTCTTTCGATATACGTCAAGCTATAGACAAAAGTTTCTCTCTGTCGTCTATGGTAGACAACTTTTGAATTCTTCCTTGGCTTCGTTATATTAAAAGTTAATGAATTTATTCTACTTGATATGACAGTAAACTTGCGTTTCTATCAGTCTGGGTTCAAATCTTGGAATTGAGGACGCGCTGTTTGGTAAGTGACACTCATTTCAAATTCTTTGTCACAAACTAGACCGTGGCCTACTTGGGGTCATTAAAACTTATGAAATTCCTTTTTCGCGTGTTATATTTCGTCTCTGAACCTCAAACTACCAAGATTTAATTCAACCGTTTTCTATCGAAAATGCTTACGAGCAGCCAAAACCGTTATAAAATATTTAACAAGCTACTCTATTAATTTTGTCAATCGTATATCCCTCACAAAATCCAATTCAGCGTTTGTGATAAAAAATGTTTGTGAAGCCAAAAACAACATATCGCATCCCGGCAAGAAAAGTGACACATTTCAAAAAATAAAAATTTTGATGTTATGTCATTGAAAAATATGTATGAGGTGCCCCAGCGTGTTATATTAGTATTCGATAGAATATAATAAAGTTACCACCATTAAATACTTACCTAAAATTTAAAAGAGGCTTATACTATTTCAATATAAGTTTTATAGTATCCTTTAAGCTGATGTTTTTCTCAAATTCTGCAATTTTGAGTTGTGTCACTTTTCTTGCCGGGATGCGATATTTGTCTAGCATACCATTCCTTTAACTTTATCATGTGTATTAGTTTTATAGCTTTCGTTCAGCATTGTTATTGATTGTCTTGAACACACAACGGTGGCCATGCAAATTTCATCTTGTACCATTTTAAAAGTAAGATATAAAATCGATTCAGACACCTCCATTCCATTTGATAGAAAATAGCCCAATGTGTTGTTCCAGTTTAACGCAAATTAAACTACTTAGCTACATCCATTCGATAGAAAAGATTAATTTTACAGTTTAATTAGGTCCTTAGGGTCTTAAGTCTCTTAATCTTCTAGATGGAGATGGGGGGAATGTTTGCATTGCTTCTAATTATATTAGAAAAGCGTAGAAAATATTGGAAAAACAATTTCGTTTGTGTGAATCTCGGAGTAAAAGCTTTTTTTCACATAAATGCCGAGTTTTAATCCGATTTTAATGAGCACTTTGCTAATAAGAGAGTGAAGCAAATGCCCTTTTCACCACAATAATTTTCTCCTTGTGTCTGAATATTTCATTGTTCGCGGTTTCCTACGTAGACTGTTTTTCGCAACAATTATTTTGCAGATGCGATCTGTGATTTCGTCTTGTGTTGATCCCGGAAATTCCGTGGTATGAAATTATTTCTATTGTGTGGGTGTTATATTCTTTTATGCTGTGGCATTCGGAAGGAACAAGTTGTTTATTATCTGGTGTACACGTTACAAAACGCTGTATTTTCGAAATTTGTTTCTGACTGGAATTTTTGTAATTATCCTGATAGGTTTAATTTTCTTCAGCAACAAGAAGGTTTTAAAAGAAAAAGCAGCTGATCGTATTTACTTTTACTGATCGTCATCATTAAATAGAAATTATAGATTTAAAAGATATTAAAATATTTTTCAGCTTCAATAGCGAAAGACAATTATGGTTATGTCTTAGCAATTTCTTATTGGTAATTCCAAATGATAAATCAACCGGTATAGTGATTAAGGTGTTAGCCTCTAGATTGGAAGGTTCCTGTTTCGAATCCGGGTCCGGGCATGGATGTTTGTGAGCATATGGTGTAGAGGCGGCTGGTGCACCTTAAATCTGTCGTGGCCGAAAGTCCTCACGTTGGGTTGGCTTGGAAGTTTGGAGAGTGGGGTGCCAGCTCAGGTGTTGCTTCGTCATCTGACCGTGGTTCAAAATTACGAGGTGTTGTCCTCGGATCTTTCTCTTAAGGGACTGATCCCGGACCGTCGCCAATAGCCCGTTGTGTTGCTCTAGTACGACGTTAACTAAAAACTTACCAATTACCAAATGATAAATGTATCTTAATCACATTAATGCACAAACTGGTTTACTTAAAACACATGCATGATTTTTTTAAGCGATAGACATTTCTCTTTTAAATTTGTTATTCGCTTTACTGTGTTTCTTTTAGTCGGTTTTCTCTTTTAAAAAACTGGTTTTAAATCTCTAGATCGATGAGATTTTTAAAATTTAACCTTTTACACTCTTTAAGTTATCAAAACAACTGACTGGCAGTCCATAATTAGAATTTTCGATACATTGTACATGGAGAGAGCATAGGGTTAAAAAGAACCTTTATATAACTAAATTTAAAGCATGCTAACTTATGAAATATCTTCCAAGTTCGAGTTAAATCAAGTTAAAATTCGCTCATTGCTCACGAACGAATACCATGAATTTTAATTCCAGCTTCAATTTCAAAGCCAGCGTTGGCTTTGATATCCATTCACTGTCACTCACACGTCAACCTTTTTAACTTCATTTAAATAGATAAAAAATCACGTCGCTTTAAAAAAACCGAATACAAAAGAACCTCATCCCATCATTGTATCCAATAAAGCAGCTGCGGAGGACATGCCAGTGCATTAAAGACCCCAAGCTGCTTGTTGCTCTAAGCAGCTTCTGTTTTCCCCATTCACTGGGGTTTGTCCTGTGGCTTGGAGACGGTAACTCGTCATGTTCGACCTCTCATGTAGTTTGAAACTCAATTGAAAGGGAGGACAAGCGGCTCGCGCCGATCGATAGTGATCCCTTGCCCGACGGATAGACCCTGCCATGAATGCTTGAAGTCAGTGGAGAGGGGAATGAATCTCTGCGCACACATTCAATTCGTCGTCCGTTTCTTCAACCATTTTCTTAGGTTTCGCATGGCATTGGAGCAAAAGAAATCGTGCACAGCAGACAGTATATCGAACTGAAGAGTGATATTGATTTTCCTCAATCGCGGACGACTAGACTAGATTTTCTTGACCTCGTTGGCATCCATGACCCAGGGGCGTAGCTAAAGAGGGGTTACGGAGGTCAAAACCACTGGCGCAAGTGAGGAGGGGTAGATAGATAGACGAGTGTGAGAGAGAGAACCCTTTTGCAAATTTTAGACACCTCTTCCGTTTTCTATACATTTTAGTTTTAGGTTGCTATTTTACAAATTTATAATTTTTTCATGACAAGCATTTTTAACTTCGTTTATGTTCAATAAAAACCAATTATGAATGGAGTGCTTTGTTAAAATTATTTTACCTACTTGCATGTTGACTAGTGTCACTGCTCAGAATCCGTCCTACGATCTGATAATTTTGTAAAAAGTAATGATAATGATGGAATAGTATTTAATTTAGTTTCAGCAAAATTGAAAAATTCAACCATTTCCATTCATCCAATTTTATTTCAGCAAAATTAAATAAATTAATTCGTCTTCTCGCAGAAGTGATTATTGATGTTAGTATTAAGGTAACTAAAGGTTAAAAGTTGTATGCCAGCTCTAGTTAAGGTAACTAAAGCTATATGCACACCTCATTTTTAATTTTATTTCTGAAACATCTTTTAAATGTTTGCTAAAATAGTTTATATTTTGTTGGAGTTCTTAGTGAACTGTAAATATCGAGCATTTATATTGGATCAGTTCCTATTTGTAGAGAAACAGGATATAGTGACAGGATACAGATAACAACCCCTCCAATAGAAACTTTATAGTACAACCGTAACCCTATATTTAGCTAACCAAGCCCCAGTCGCCAATAGCCCGTTGTGTTGTTCCAATGCGACGTTAATTAAAATGCCAACCTATCCACAGAAAGCCAATTATACCAAATTCGGGGTCTTACTATAATTACATTTAAAGTTTTAAAAAGTTAAAAAGTGGTTTGATATATTTATGCTATGTACCATAACAATCGAGTGGTAATATCTAATATTATATGCAATGACTCATGGTTGCATTTTTAATATAACATTCATATGCAACGTGTTTGCTTTTACACATCTCAAACTACTTTTACCGACAGCATTCTGTTGAATAAAAGTAATGAACGGTGAAAAAATTTTTATACCTTTTAATAAATCTTTTCAAAGTTTATTTTCGGTCAAATCCCTGTTTGCGAACTATAAAAGAGACGAATAAAAGTATTTTAACAGAGTGTGGAGTAGTTTTTAGTGTGAAGTCCTGGAATTATGACAATTCGTGCAACACGAAAACCTATCTGACTACTTTTTGAATTAATTAAAAGGTAACACTTTTCTATTTTTGGCCAGACAGAAAGTAAATGACTCACAATTTATTCTAACTACTGGCATTTTTGCATTATAACTTTGAAGAGATTGTTTTGTCATGTGCGTGCAAAAGTTTCATGTGGCATAGCTTTGACTTTCGAAGTAGTTTGTACGGCCAATCTTATCTGAAAATAGAATGTGCGATTCACAACCCTTCTCGGCGGATCAATTTCTACGTCCAGTTGGACATTTTTTAAGACTACTAACTGTTTGCGGACTGATAACTTTTTGGTATGAGTTAAATTAATTGCTCATTGTTAACATAAAACGGAATTATCCCAATATATCGTATTGGATGCGAATTTGAGTTGAATTATTTTACCAATATTGCGTACACTTCAGTCACTTAGCTTGACTTGTAATAAGTATGCATCTGAAAATCGCTCTGTGTAAATCTTCAGGGTAGTATATTTGTGTATTTCACCTTTAAATGATCGCTTCGCTTGTTCTAAACAGGATTTAATTTGCAGTCACCATTGGTTTCCGAAATGGTATTTTAAACGCGTAAACATAAATTTGCCAAATCTAAAGGGTATGTATGGAGGATTAACCAATTGATACATTTCGGTACCTTTAATTTTTGTAGTTTTGGTGAGTATATTTTCACCTTCTTTTGTTGTATGACTCCGTATGGTAAAGATTATCCTTTGTAGTGACCTCTGCATCTGTGGTATGGAAGCAGACCCGGACCACTACGTTACCACCTGCCCTATCACATCTCATCTGCACATCAAGGAACCCGCACCTCAGTACAGCCAGGTGGAAACGTCTGGCTGTTCATCCCCCTTGCTTCAAAGGAAAATAATACATATCGAGCGATTTGTGGCCTCCAGGGAGTTTGAACTTAAGCCTGCGGTTTAGGTTCACTTTCTGACTACAAGACTTTAATTGCCTCTATAACCTCATAGCAAACTTTTATTAGAGTAGCACCTGCGTGTGCATTTCTTAACTTGTACTTTCTGCTTTGCATCCCACCAAATTATTTTTCTTTTTCCTTTTCTCATTTGGTCACCTTCACGTTACGGAAAATTTTGTTTACCGTGAGCTCAATCTAAGCATCAGTATCCCATGACAGAGTTAAGTTAAATTACGTATTGTAAAGATGTCATTTTGTTTAACAAGAGACGAACAGAACACCGGTGGATCGTACTGTATCTGACCGTGGTTCAAAATTACGAGGTGTTGTCTTCTGATCTTTCCCTTAAGGGATTGATCCCGGACCGTCGTCAATAGCCCGTTGTATTGCTCTGGTACGACGTTAACTAATAATTACCAATTACCGCACTGTTGATGAACCGCACTTTAATGCTTTTCCCCTCAAGTGGACGCATTAGAACATTCAGAAACATGTTTAGTATTGTGATTCGTGATTTCTAATCAATTTTCCGTTTCAATCAGTTGTGGTAGGTAGGTAGTTGAATTTTCATCGAACTGGAGTGACACAACGGGTTATTGGCGACGATCCGGAATCAATCCCGAAAACAATATCCGAGGTCAACACCTCATAATTTTGAACCACGATCATATGACGGTCAACACTTGAGCTGGTGGTACTTCGCTATCCAAACTTCCACACCACACCAACGTAATGTAGTAATCCGTGATGCAAATGAAAAGGAAAATTGCTAGAGTAGCAGGTATTAGTCGAAATCAAAGCAGCTTTCGGCGTGGACGAGATATCTCGTCATTAGAAAAAAAACACGATCACTAGAAGGAAACCGACCTGATAAAAGAATTGGGAATGTCTTGGTATATTTCGTCATTAGCAAAATTGGTCAGCTCTTAATGGACGAGATATCTCGTCGAAACCAGTTCGAGGGTTAAAACATTTTGCATTACCTGGTGCATAAACTTCGTAAACAGTTTACACCGATATTTTCTAAAACGCCCTCTGATATCAGATTGCAAAATACGTACAAAAAAGCCGGTAATCCTTACTCTCATCACTGAACTCGCTTTTGGAATTTCCTTAGAAATCTGAAGTTGGTCGTATTCAGTATTCGTACAAAAAAGAGTAATTTGCTTGGAATTTCTGCCGTTTTGTTTGTTTTTAACTGCCCCGGAAATTTGTAAAAACACTCATTCATTCGTATCTTCCCCGTGAATTCCGCCATTATGTGTCTAATGGTTGGTTGGTTGCATTTCCAACGAGGAAGAAAAAGTGCACTCTTTCACTCACTATGAGTATCATTAAACTTTCCCCATAGATCATTACGCGTGTGGAGGAGGCTTTTCTAGTTGAGGCTGTTTACCCGTTTCTTTTCATTTAAAAATGTAGGAAAAAGGTTTTTACACATAGCTCGGCATCCATAGAAATGTTTGAAGTGGCACTGTCGGGAGGATGTCGAATTTTTTAATAGTATTGTTTATTAACTTTCCTCTTTCCAAACTTGGTCTGGATGGAATGAATCCTGGAGTAAGCTAGTAGTGCCCAAGGAAAGGATTTTTCCTTTTGTCTTTTAGTTTTTTGGTCCATCTTGAATGCAAACTGTTAGATTTTTTAAAACCATTTTATATAACGGGATAAGAAACGCTAATTTCTTGCAAAGGGGAAATACTTTATCGCGTTTTTATTATTCTGCAGCTGTGGAAAGTCAGCACTCAACAGATACATCTTTGCCGTGAAAATGATGCCTTAAATATCTTCAATTGTCTTAGTTTCCTTGATTGTTTAGAACTGAAATGTTTTAACCCTCCAACTGGTTTTGCCGAGATATCTTGTCCATCAAGATCTGACTAATTTTACTAATGACAAGATATCTCGTCATCAAGAATGCCGATTCGATTGATGAAGATATTGCTATTTTTTGACGAGAGTGGTAAGGTAACGAAAGGTAATTTTTATTAACGTCGTACTAGAGCAACACAATTGGCTATTGACGACTTTGACGTTGACGGATATCACTATCGGGTCAGTTTTTTCTAATGTTGAGATGTCTCGTGTGTCAAGATCTGGTCAGTTTTGTTAATGACGAGATATTCCGTCGTGACTACCACTAAGAGGATTAAAAATCTAGTTTTAAATTCATTGTCTTGGCTTTTACTTTGTACATTGTTTTTCTAAAACTTCGCGTACAAACTTAAAGAAGAGGTAGGGAACACACAATTAAGTCAAAATTTTTCAACAAGGGATGTGTGTCGTTCTTCGGCAGCACGCTAGTTTGTCAGTCTGTACGGCAACCCTTGCGTCGACGCTGTCAGGCGTATATTCCTGTTTATGGTCGCAACTTTGAGCATCTACTGTGAAACCGTAAGGGTACAACTAATGCCAAAATGTAAAATTAGGGCAAATAAAGATGATCACACACTTGCGATTGGTATCTTAATTAATCCTCGCGCTGGAGCAACACAATAGGCTGTCGACGACAGTCCGGGATCAAAATAAAGGGGAGGGTCCGAGAACAACACCACGTAACTTTGACGAAGTCACACCTGAGCTGGCATCCCACTTTACAACCTTACACACCACGCCAACGGGAGGACATTTGAGGCCGCGGCAGATTTAACATGCACCAGCCTCTCCATCCACGACGATTTTTGGTCTCAACCAACGGTTGCTAATCCGTTACTCTTCCAACCTGGCTACCGCAGTCCACACAAACTTACCTTCTTTCATTTCTGGACCTAGTTTATCCCCTTTGTGAATACGGCTCAGTTTTGTGTTCTCTATTTTCCCTTAAAGTGTGCACGTGAAGTTTGGAAGTACCTTGGAGACTGTTGGAAAGACTAGTAACTAGCGCTCCGTTTCTCGTCCTTGAGTACCGGTCTATGTGTACGCTTTCGGAATCTACTTAAGCCATGAATTCCTTCCTAATCAGCGATAATCTGTGGGTTTGACTACTGCGCTAACAATCGACTTGTACGCGATGTAAGTTTGATCCCCGTCTCTTTTACCCAGGGTCTCTTCCTCCCCCTCTCTTCCTCGTCAGTACTACTTTCCTAGTGTGTTTGTCCATTCCTTGATGTTGTCTGTCTTGTGTTTTTGAGCAGCTTGACCAAATGTGTGGCCACTTGCACCATCATACCAAACCAACCTTTTTCATTAGCTCTCTGTTAGCAAATAGTGTGACCTTAAGAACAAACCCTCGTTTCATAAAACACGGAACCCGATTTTTTATCGAACAAAAAATGACTCGACTTCTTAATTACAATTACTAGTGCAAATATTTTTAATCATCTCCACATTTCCTTGATTTTGTAATGGTTTTTAAGACTCCGTCCACTACTTGCTTGATTTGTATATATCGGCATAAAAAGTACAATAAAATTAATATTTTTATTTAACAATTTTTTTTTTTTTTTTTGGGGGGGGGGGGATGTGTGTGGAGGGAATGTTACCAGAGAACTAAATCAATACTTCAAGTGTATCTAATAAGCGAACTTATATTTTCTGTATATTCACTTGATTGTGTCTGTGAAATTATTACAATTTTTTTTTTTTTTAATGGAACATTTTATGTGCGGCATTAAAACGCTTGACTGTATCCGTCTTTTTATCTTAAAAGTTTTTACATTTAGAAGCCGACACTTAGGAATTTTGTTCCAAACCCACATAAATATGTATTGTAAAATATCTAGCAATGAAAAGCTGAAGAAGTTTTCTCATCGATGAAAATTGAACAAAAAATGTGTCTTTATCAAATAAAAAGGAAAATATGTATTGAAAACAGTGAAATCCGTTTTGCCATTAAAAAGAAATGTAGATGTACTTAAACAATTTATCAAACTTACTACATCTATATTCTAAATTTACAACATTTTTATGTATGATAAATTAAATACATCAGTATAAATATATAAATCATTCAAAGCTAAGAAAACATTATGCTTAAATCTTTCTGCAACACTTCAAAATTTTTCTTTTGTAACCCATCGTACTCTTTACTACTCCATCCTACAACATATCTTTAACGCCACATGATGTAGTCTTTACACGTTTATTTCTTCCGAATGAGATGCTATAAAATTTATACTATCCTCAGAATAACCCATCGCACTCTTTACTACTCCATCCTACAACATATCTTTAACGCCACATGATGTAGTCTTTACACGTTTATTCCTTCCCAATGAGATGCTATAAAATTTATACTATCCTCAGAATAACCCATCGCACTCTTTACTACTCCATCCTACAACATATCTTTAACGCCACATGATGTAGTCTTTACACGTTTATTCCTTCCCAATGAGATGCTATAAAATTTATACTATCCTCAGAATAACCCATCGCACTCTTTACTACTCCATCCTACAACATATCTTTAACGCCACATGATGTAGTCTTTACACGTTTATTCCTTCCCAATGAGATGCTATAAAATTTATACAATCCTCAGAATATTATTTTACTTACAGAGAAAGAAAATAGCGAATTCATTTCCTATCTTCAACGGATCAAAGGAACTGCGCTCAGAGCTAAACAAATTTTGCATAATATTTAAACCATAACCCGAACCAGTTTAAGTCCGAAAAATCTGGTTGAAACGAATACGAGCCGCATAGCAGAAGCTCCATTTTTAATTGACACAGGAAAAAAAAGCCTCGCTTATTCTTTTTATGGGCGATTATTCCTACCTTTAGTTACTTGCTTGACAGCTAAGTGACGACAGTGATATCCTGAGAATTGACCTTCTGCGTGTGCAGGCTCTTGCAAGTGTTACGAGGTCGGACGTAGCCTGAGGGACAGGAATTGCCTTAAGGTTTTATCGCTATCAACAGGTCCTGTCCGACTTCCTTATGGGTTTCAAGGTTGTGCCGATACGAAAGATTGTGGTCCACTTTTACGGGGCGGGGTGACCATGCAGTGTGGGAGCACCTTGATTTTACGAACGTATACCTTTGTCTGCGTTGTAGAGACATCGACCCAAATCAAGGTCCGCGCTGTCTTCACCCGAAGCTAAGACGCTTATTTTGTTTACAAATCAAATCTTCGAGCAAATTCTCCCCAGCGAAAAGTAGTCTGCAATCGAAGGCGTAACCTAAGGTCCAGTATGAAAATGCGTATTTTTCCGAATCTAGGTTACAGGCAACTGGACTTAGCAGAATGAGTGTGATCAGTGTCCATCCGACGACACGTCTTTCTTAATGATAGCTTATACGTTCAAATTGCTCGCATGACCCAGGTGTTTTTCTGAATTGTGTAGATTATATATTCGTAAATGAGCACTTTACTTTGACCATTATGATTTCTTAGAACCTAACTTCCTTACTTTCTATAAACAATATCATTGGTTAATGTATCCTCGTCTTTATTTCTACTACGCAATTCAAGAAATTTCCAATTTCCGTTTAACTTCACGCAAGGGAGGGACTAGTCTTATTTCTTTTGCCTCATTACATCACTAATATATGTCCTGCGTGAATACGAACGTGTTGTCAAATGGAGAGGGAAGACTTTATACTGGAGGTCCAGGTTTCATAACTTCTTAATTTAAATAACAGGTGTATCTAAAGGAGTCGGCAGGGACGGCATTTCAGAAATATTTAATATTAAAATGTCATGATTTTTCTTAGACAAAATGGGAAACTTCATATGTAATTTTGTTCACGGCAGATACACTCTTCACTGCTATGCGTGTAAATTGAATGCTTTCATAATCTCCACCCTTAGAATGCAACGTTTAAAAGCCCATTCTTCCCATGCGACCTTCTGCAATCGTATTTACTATTCAGAAAAGAGGAGACAAAGCAACAAAAATACCTTCTTACAAAACGTCTGGAGAGCACAAAGCAAGACAATCAGGCGCTTCTTAATTGCTTCCTGGAAACCCATTGAACGGGAGCCATTAACAAATATTGACCTTTTGATCGTTTTTGTGCAAATCAGTAAAAAATTGCAACCAAGAATGAATACTGTGACCAACAATTATTTAGCGCATTAACGTTCCGAGTGGTTTCAACGAGATATCTCGTCCATCTGCTAGTGACGAGATAACTCATCCTCAAAATACTGCCGACTTTTTTTATGACTACGAGATCAAATGTTGATTAGTTTTTTCTAATGACCGAGTACCTCGACCATCAAGATCTGGTCAGTTTTGCTGATATGACGAGACATGTGTTCGAGACAACCACCGGGAGGGTTAATATGATAATAATTAGTATATTTTAACTTAGTTATTTGAATTACATGCTTTGTGGACGATTGAGGTTCTGAGAATCAGACAAGTATATTGAAAAAAACAAAATCAATATGGGTAAGACAAAGACATTGTTTGCAGACGTATACGTCCTGCCACGCGATAGGTGCGGACGAACACGAGGTAGCAATAGTTAAAATGTGAACAAGGATAGTTGGGAACCACTTCAATCCCAACACGCAGAATTAAAACTGGGGAAAAGTCAAAATAATAGATTCCGTACTTGGTGACCATGGTGTCAGATAGGGATATTGCCATGATGAACGTAGACATGCTTTATCATCGTTTTAAATACGCTAATTTCGATTTGAGCCGAGGGTGGCATCAGCCACATTTGCTACAAGTCCTAAAAGAGTCTAGCCTCGCCTCTGGTAATAGCAAACATTTTGTAAAACTTCCATCTCTAGAAAAATTGACCGACGTGGAATCTATATATATAATTCTCTTACGTGGCACGGAAAATAAAAAGTATTTGTTATCGCCTTTTTTTTTGGGGGGGGGCAACACTGTACGATTGTTTGTTTACCATGAAACCTCGTGATTCAATTGAATTTATAGCGTTGTCGGATAAAATTGAAAAGAAAAAAAATTAATATTAGTCATGCTGGATATTAGATTTACAAAGCAGTGCTCACATTTCGAGTCAAATTTTTCTCAAAGTTTTCATTTGAATTCCAAATTATTCGAGTTCTGATTCCAGAGGTACTGTATAATTTTTCTGTAGGACAACAAATTTATGTTTGAAAAATATTTTTTGGAATATCAAATTTTGTAAACAATGTCTTCAGTGATGCGAGCGAAGCGAGCAAGGTTCGCGCAGCGAACCGATGAAGATTGCAAAGTAATCCTCCGGGGGTTGACGAGCGTTAGCGAGCAGGGGGCATGCCCCCTAGTACACCAATAATATTACTACACGCGTAAATTACAAAAATATAAACATTGAAAGAACTTCGTTTTTAATCTGTTATTAATTTAGTGATTTTTAGAGAAATGTGTTCCGGGTTAAGATGGTTAGGATACTCGTTTTAAGCTCGAATTAACCCTTCTGGCGGTTTATCGTCGCGTCGGAAACCACCCTATAGTGGGCAAGCCTATGATGCAAAACCTGTTTCGAATTTTTGTCAGTTCTGGGTACGAGACAATTTGTTTTTTCCATTTGGATCTTTATTCCCCGTGGAGTAATATGGGAGTTTTGTCTCGACATTAAACAAAACTGACTAGACCTTGATGGACGCGATATCTCAACATTATCATAATTGGTTGAATCTCGATGGACGAGATATCTCATCAAAACCACTTGGAGAATTAAGTTAGTATTCAGTGACGCAACTAAGATGGGGCGTCGTCCCGTCAGTGTCAAAGGGGCGGGATTTCAGAAAGATTCATTGATTAGTGTTTTGCTTGGGCTATTATTTTAGTTATAGAAATATAATATAAAATGTTACATTTTTTAAGCACACCTCCGCTTTTGTCACAGAAGTCTTTCACAGTGCTATGATGTGAAGTGAATGTGCTTTCCTGTACTCGCATCTTTAGAATACAACGCTTAAAAGTCAATTCTTCTCTTGTATCCACTGTAATCGTATTTTTATTCAGTAAAGAGAGAAGAGACAACGCATAAATATTCTATTACTAACGTCTGGAGAGAAAAAAACAAGATGGGGGCGACGGCTTTCCTCTCGATGGGGTTTTCACCGTAATAAATGTAATATTCGTTTTTAGCCATTTTTTTTCGCCGAAAGTGAATAGCTTCCACTTGGAGGAAAGAGCTGAAATTTTGCAAGGTCATATAAAAAAAACCCTGAATTGATTTCCATCAAAATCTGATAGCTGCTATTCATAACTTTTTCGAACACTAATTTCATGATCAATATTACTTACAGAGAGAGAATCAACTTTATCTATCAAAATATATGTTAAGTAGATTTGGTTTGGGTTTTTAGAAGGTAATATAATCGAAAATTTCAGGTTTAATAACGGCGATTATTTTTTAAGATATGAATAGTCTGGTTGGCTAATTAACTTCAGGAGCTCCAAATTTTCCATTCTCATCATCCAGGAGCAACTGGATGAAATCACTTGAAGCTATGCACTCGAGTTTAAATTTTGATATTGATTCGAAATTTGCCATCAAAATTGGATGTTGTCCATTGGAAATAATGAAATTTATGCGAAATTTGATATGAAGACGGTCATTTATACATTTGTAAAAGACGTTATTCACTGGCTAATAGTACCTTTAAATTTGCTCTACTATGAATTAATCGCAAATAAAAGGGGTGATTCGATTTTCCACCTCAGTTGCTCAATTGCAATACAGTGGCTGTAACTGGCGTCACAGAACTAATTTAAAGCAGATAACGAACAAAATATACACATGCTCTTGTCTTTCAAAAGAAACTCAACTAAGCTACATAATTTATTACGGTTAATGAATACTGGGTCCGGCATTAACTTTTTCAGATCTTCACCCTTTAAACGAGATTTTCATCTGATTGTAAGAGGTCTGGCCTAAATTTCTTTCACTACTTTGGACTCGAATTTTTTAGAGTTTTGTGATCAATCTTGTGAGAGACTCTAGATACCACACACCAATAACTCAAAGTGCACCCCTGCAGTCAGTCCTCTCCTAAGTCCCCTCTGATTTGCAGGAATCTGGTTTAATACTTTACCAGTTTCTGACAAATATATTCATCCCGTAAGCCATGGTTTATCTAAAGCTATCGCCGCTCTTTTTAATTTCGGCATCCAGGGTTTCTCCTAAAACAGATTTCTAATCTTTGCGGAAGAGAAAATTCCAGTAAGAAAAGAAATGCGAGAATTGAATCATTAAAATGGGGATTTGTCTTTCTCATATCGATCGTGAGTTTGCGAAAGCTGGAAAACCATTCAGTAAACTTGAATCCTAATGTCCTTGCCGAATCCAGACAACAGCTGCAGAAGATTAAATGACACCCGAGAGGATTTGAATTATTTTAATAAAGGTTAGGAGATCAGATTCATTTTTAGCTTTTAATCTAGATCGGATTTTTCTGGCGTCGAAAAAGTTTTTTTTTTTTTTTTGGTGGTGGTGGTGGTGGGGGGGGTTTAAATGTATATTTTATATTACTTCTAAAAGAAAGAGACGCGGCGCGTGCTTCATGAGTCACACGTGGTTGTACTTTTCTTTAAATTGGTAAAATGCTGGCTCTTCGTATGGATTTCATAATTCAAAATAAATTGTCTCAGCCACGTATTAAAATTATATATATGAGTAAAGCTTTGTCTAGAGCAGGGATGGCGAACCTATGTCCCGCGGGTCAGACACTGACCCACGCAGGCTTTTTAAATGACCCACGCGTTGATTTTTATAAACTTATCATATTTCATCATATACATAAAGAATTTTATTTATTTTTCGAACCCCTCTTTAAAAAAATATGAAGAAAATACAAGTGTTAATAAAAAACTTAAGAATGATAAAAAAAAACGCATAAATGATTTTTGTAAACTGTTTTTAATTTATTGATTATACATAATGCTGTTTTAAGATTTATATGAGAATATTAGGATATTTATGACGAAACTTGACATCTTTACTAGGGATTCGGAAATGAAATATACTTTCCTCAATTACAAAACCTTTTCAAAACACAATAACAATGGAAAATACGCTTGACGTTCAAGAAAATGCAATCAAAAAATATTTAATGACTATACAGGAAGTGAAATAGTCTTTGAGGTGAGATTTAATCAATTTAAAGTATGGAAAATACATTTCACTTTATTTTATATCCATACAAAACGAAATTCGAAACAATGGAGTTTCACGAATTTAAGTGACTAGGTATCCATGATTTAGAAATGGAATTAGCTGAATTTCAAAGCAGCATAGTTTGGAAAAATAAATTTTATAATTTGATTTCTCCCCTTTTATATCGATTTACTGCTCTTAACTTGCAAAATTAAAAGTTGTAAAGAAAAAAGGGATCTTAAGTTTTTTAAAGGATTAAAAAAAAGTAGTGTCCTGCCATGCTCCCTCCTCCTTTTCAAGTGACCCACGAGCTAGTACTAAAAAAATAATGAACAAAATATGACCAACTTGTTAAAAAGGTTCGCCGTCCCTGGTCTAGAGTATAAGTTTCTTAAATTAATTTTTGTACTTTGGATGGATTCATTTCTAGTGTTTAATTCATTTCTTTTTAAACATACGAACTGTTTATGCATCAATCTTGGTGGACATGAGAATAGTTATTATTTTATTTCACATCCCTTACATGCGTTTCTTCAAGCGTTTGTTTACAGCAAAAATGCATAAAACTATATTAGAGCTAACGTGTTTTTTTTTGTTGTTAGGTTAGTTGCTCTATGGATATTTTTGGTTACCCATATTGTAATTCATGTTCTAAAGAATTTTCACGCCCTCTTCGAAAATGGATAACTCAAAATTCGTCATTTTTTAAGTTATATAGGATAAAATAAAAAATACTGTTTACAAATACCTCAACTGCTTTGTATAATTTTTATACAACTTATCACCTTTGGTATTTCTTTCTCCGTATTTACAACTTTAAAATTATCTAAATGTCGAAAATAAAATTTTTCTTTCGCACCTCCTAGAGTTGACTAATCGCTACTTGACTAGACGGGTGTTTCATGAGGTGTATTGCTCTTTTTCTCTTTTTATCTAGCAATACATTAACCATGCAACCGTCACGTAAGAACCGCTGTGTTTTTCAGTTATCAGTCATATTTACAAGTTCAGTTATCTTTCGTGTGATATGCATCCAAAATGTAAATAAATGCGTTTCCAGCTCTGAAGAGTAAACGAACGAGAGATACGTGGTCTGTGGACCGAACTGATGATATGATGAATTACCTCGTTTCCCAAACGGTCCGTGGCCCTGTGCCTGATCCTATAACCTGGAATCATTCCTAAGCTGGCACTGTTGAAGATGTCGTGAGATCTAAACTTCCTCCAAGATAAGAGTGCTAGTCAAATATTCATCCGTTTTGAATGCTGAATTCTGAGGACCCAGAACTCTTCGAATGTTTATAGTTGGAGGTTTCCTTAGTAAATGTTCATGTAAAATGTGATGCGAATGGCAGCGAATGCGGTGAAATTCACATTGGCTGCATTTTGGCGAGACAGCCCTTCTGGCAACCTTAAGGGGGTCCGGCACCTCCATAGGCACCCATGTTAAATTCACAGACTTTGGGGCATCTCATTAATTCATAAATTACTATATTAATCTGAAATTTTTACCGCGTAATATTTGAATATTTTCAAAGACTTTAACATGGGTTTTTTATTATTTTTTTAATTCACAGCTATAAATTTTTTTTTTTAATGACAAAAAAAAATTTTGAAATATTTTAGGTAAAATAATTTTTTTTAAATGACAAAAAGAATTTGAAATATTTTAGGTAAAATAAATTTTTTAAAGTGTGCATTTTATATCTTATTCGTCCTGTTAAAGTGTTTAAAAGGGCTTCAGAAACAATCATAAAAGGTTTCAAGAATGCATCTCAAGTAGTTTTTGAGTAATGTGCCCCAAAACGTGGAAAACTATGTTCTGAGAAATAAGGCATTAAACTTCGTAAGCACGTACATCGCAGTAATAGTGCATACACTTTAAAAAATATTAAAAAATACTTCCAATTAACGGATTTTTACAAATGAGGTATCGTTATAAAAAGGACAATTCAACTTTTCATAAACAGTAAAAATCTCAAAAAATGATTTTTTTCGAATTTTTAGGTGCAGGACCCCCTTAAAAAACCTGGTCTTTTTCCTTCTAAGGTAAGGAACTATAAACCGAACTAATTAGGAAGAATTAATTTATTTAATCTTTCAAATTATAGTGTCAATTTAATTATTCAATATTATAGTACATGCAATTAAAATATTTGCAGTCATTGTAATTCCGGCTTTTGATTATGAATAATAAAAGCGCTAGACTCTATCGCTCTTTTTATTTCAGAAGTCTCCAAATTTGTGAGAATGTGATCGGATTTCAAATGCTATTAATTAAACATTATTATTTATTATTGTCATTATGTCATTCGTTACACAAAATTATCTTTCCTGTTTAGGTTCCATAAAAATTGTATTGGCACATTGGAGTTTACGGGAAAAGTGTCATGGAATCGTATTGGCGCTCAATATTTGAAGTCAAAATCAACTCCCTTTTGTTCGTATATAATCAAGTGTTTGAAGATAAAAAGTTACTGTTATTGGTAAAACACTGTCTGGGTGTCGAAGTCTGTGATCGAAAGTGAACTAAAGTCTGGGTCATAAAATTATTACAAAAAGATACCGGTCCACAGTACGAAAGTTTGAGTAACGCTAGTTTATTAACCCTTATTAAGGTAGGTAGATATATCAACGTTTTGCACTCTCTTTTCTCTCTCTCTGAGCAATACAACGGGCTAATGGCCACTGTCCGGTATCAATCCCGAAGGGAAAGACAACACCGTGTCATTTTGAACCACTATGAGATGACGAGGTCAACACTTAAGCTGGCACCCCACTCTCCAAACTTCCACACCATGCCAACGTAGGGGCATTTGAGGCCCTAAAAATTTAATATGCACCAGCCCCACGTACATGACGGTCTATGGTTGGATCGAGTTTAATCCTCCGGTTGCTAATCCATTACTCCTCTAACCGGACTAGTTCCGCGTCTATAGTCCTGGGTCGTTTTTAACATATAATATCGAGGTGCATCTGTGAGGGGCTTTTAATGACACACAATAAGCATTCTTTCTAATACACACATAATATACACAGTTCAGTCACATTAATGTGACCATCACCTACTTTCGACGTCAACGTGAAATAACCAATCACAAAAGGCAGGTGGCAGCACATTGCAGTGGAGTGTATATAAAGGATGTCCTAGGGCATCGGAAAGCATTTCAATCGTTGGCGTAATGCTGAAACGTAGCGATTTATCCGACGTCCAAAAGGGCATGATTGTTGGCTTTTGGGTGCCGCTGTGGTAAAAGTATACCGTGCATGGCAAAATGGCACTATCCAAAATCAGCGGCGTGGCACATGTGGTGCACCACGGGCTATAGATGACAGAGGCGAACGAAGGCTACGGAGATGTGTTCGGGCGAATAGACGTGCAACTGTTGAGCAGCTGACCGCCCAGATGAACCAAGGTACTACCAAGAATGTATCCTCAACAACGGTTCAGCGAACGTTGCTGCGCATGGGCCTCCGCAGCAGTCGCCTGGTTAATGCACACATGCTGACTGCTGTTCATCGGCGACGAAGGCTGGAATTTGCACGCCAGTACCGCAACTGGACGTCCACAGAGTGGCGACAGGTGGCTTTTTCCGATGAATCACGTTTTATGCTCCATCGGACAGATGGACGTTGGCGTATACGGCGTGAAACGTCTGAAAGCAAACACCCTGCAACAATTGCCATGGATCCTCAACCGCGTAATCTAGCGCAGCTGGCCACCTTCAGAACCTAATTGACTCTCTTCCTGCACGTCTCGCAGCAGTCCGCTCTGCCAAAGGTGGTTATTCTGGCTTTTGACACGTGGTCACATTAATGTGACTGGACTGTGTAGTTTAGGACCCAAATAACCGTGAAAAGAAAATATTTATTTAAATTCACAAATAATAAATTGTTTTTATTCTCTCCATTACGCAACATTGACAAAAAATCACCGTGTACTTGTCAGGACAAGTGCATCTGACGGACGTTTACATAACACAACGAATGATCATGTTGTGATGCAAATGGAAGCAGACTAGGAAATGATTATGATAGACGGACTCAGAAAGTGTCAACAAATGTCAAAGCAAGAGAATGATTTTGTAGTTTACGAATAGATTTATAGGAAAACTGGTTCATCCCAACTGCTTTTCCACTTTTTAAAACCAAAGTCTATACTTATTCTTCATACGTGTGCCTATATTTTGTTTCCATTGAGAGTGGTAAAAACGGTTTCAAAACCGGTTACGATTATCACCGAATTTTGTACGAGTGATTTTATTAGTGGTATCCCATACAATTTGCTGAATAGTTAATTTATAATGTAGTGATTTAAATGCATGGACGGTCTACTTTAAAGTCCAGTGACTAATTTTATACAACATCAGAATAAATTTCTGTACTGACGTATCAACTCACTTTTCATGCATAAATGAGTTGATAACATTTTCAGCATTTATACTTTCTCTTTATGGAGTTTAGAATTGTAGGTATTGGTGTTACTTAAGGCAATTAGAACCCTGGATGGGATTCTTTATCGGAAAGGGTTGAGAACTTTTTAAACAGTCTAAAAATTCACTCATTGAAAGTCTAAAATCAAAAGAACTTATGTACAGTCGCTTAAAATTAGTAGTGAAAATTCAAAGATGTCATACAATAGGGAATAACGTCCTCTACAACTTAAAGTGCATAAACATTAAATAAGGGGCCGTCTTCATATCAAGTTTATCATAAACAACATACTTTTCAATAGCAGCATTATGTTTTGATGACTTATCAAATTATAAATCAAATTAGTCTAAATATGAATTTCATGAATCTCTCTCATCGTTATATCCGAAGATATTCCACGTTAAAGCCGTTGTCAATTTCAGAGATTATCGCCACATTGAAAGTAGCTATACGTAGATCAATATTATTTGTAGTTAATCAGCTTTTCTTTTGATGCTTTACTGAAAGAAGATTACATAGAATCTTAACCCTCCTTGACGGACGAGAAGTTTGGAAAGAATGATAATCAATATTTACTTTTTCATTTCATTGTCAACTGCAATTTTTAACTGTTGATGATAACTGTTAAACTTATTCAGTATATGACTATTAAATAAGCTTTTCATAAGAACAGTTAATAACTGTTATAGCAAGTTAGCAATAGCCGTTAAGACTGTTTGTCCATCTCTAATATTAGATTGACCATTGTTCAGCTGTACCACACATGGCAGGTAAGGCAATGTCTGTTAGATTACATAAATGATATTCCAAACATTTATTAAAACATTTGCACATTCCTCAGGTTTTTGTCATAATTTTTTTCACCTTTTGGATGCCCCCTAAAATCACCGTAATGACGTAAATTTAAGTGTAGCGCAAGAACTATCCAGAGGAAAGCTGACTTTTGTATGGTGATATCAAGTCTTTCTGAATCGATTTCTGTCCAAAAATATATCAACTTTCCTATTCATAATTTTTCGAAAAATAATATTAATTTAATAGTTAATATATGGCAAACTAAAAATTGTTAAAAAACTAAAACATCATGTATATTTTTTGGTACCTTAATACAGGGCTCGAAATACCCGGGTGCACTGTGCTCATGAAATAGAATTGTGCACCTAATTTTTTCCTGCTACGTTAAAAAAACGTTAAAAAAAGAGAAGGGAACGTGTTTTATGTTATTTTGATGTTTGAACAAAATATTAGTATTCACCTCTCTTGCTCTAAAGGAACGTAATTAAAATTCCTAAATACACACTATGCGAACTCAAAATCGCTGGGCCATAACGGGTTTATACAGGAGGAAGGTTTACTTGTGTCACTGCCACCAGAAGTTTCCGATGATCGAAACATTTTCCAGATGGCTCTGTTGAAGCGACTGTCGCAACAGCCATGCGCCGGAGAGAAGGAAGAATTTATGTGTTTAAATATTTTTTTATTTACCATCTACTACTAACCTATATAAACATACCCAACTAATAAAATAGTTTATATTACATTAATGCTCTTATATTACGTTCTTTTTAAATACGCACCTATAATATAACCTGTGCACCTAATTTAAAATCTTAGGTGCACAAGGTGTGCACCTGTATTTAAAAATATATTTCGAGACCTGCCTTAATAGCAACATGTTACAAAATATCAACGCTATAGGAATATTATTTAAGGCGCGTTCTCACGAATCAAGTTTAATTGACCGAATATAGTTGATTAACAAAAGTTGAATGAAAACTCTTGTGAGAACCTTTCTTTCAATAGAATTTATCAAATTTTTAGTGGATCAAGAAAAGGTTGACCCATTCAAACATTATCGTTCAAGTGATGAGTCATCCGCCATCTGCTTTCGAGTTATTTCCACACAAACGATCTGTCGTGGTTTATTTTATTCGAGAAACAAAACAAAAGTGCTTTTTTATTCTCTCGGTCAAATTTGTATCTTCGCGATCGTTAAAGATAGAGTGAAAATTTCAACGGATTTAAAATCTGCGGAAAATTTTACACCATTTCGTTACCTTAAATGTGATTTTCTATAAATAAATAATTTTTCAATTGTAACTTATATTTTCGCTTATTAAACTGTGGATCAGTTTCTATTGAAATGTGTGAACAAAAACGGATTCAAGTCATATTCAACTTTTATCGATCAACTATAATCGATCAATTAAACTTGATTCGTGAGAACGAGCCTTTAGGAAGATATCCATAAAAGCCTGGGAAATTGATTTGATATTTAGGAGCTCAAAACATTCTGTATTCATTAGTGACATGAAACTTATCTTAATAGTTAAATAAAGATATAGGATCCAAATTTGGTATCAAAATGGTGGGGCTATTGTGAAATTATGAAGTCGGTGCTCAATTTAATGACGGCCCCTTATGCATATTTTGCGTATATGATTTTATAGAAGACATTTTTTATTCCCTGTCGCGAATGTCATCTTTAAACTTGCTCGAATATTGAAATTGTTTGAATAAAGAGGGGTGGTTCGTTTTTTCGTGACTGTAGGTACATCTCCAACTTTCAAAGAGGTTTTCATTCGACGATTGATTTTTTTAACTCAAGATATTTTATAGTTTAAGTTTCACATAATCTTTCACCCTTTGCGTTACTATGAGGTGTAAATGGAGTCGAATTTTATGTAGGAAATCGATATAGGGCATTGAAAATGACAAAGAATGGAGAGAGTAATAGAGTTCTCTTGTGCTCTCTCCGACCTTCTGATCCTGTTACCAAAATGCCGCCCCAGCAATTTCCGTTCCTAAAGAGTCAGGAAATGTTCGAAATTTCGCGCATCTTCCTCAATTTTATCCCTTCGTTCCAAGTTCGCAGAAAGGGATTTATTGGACCTTATGAAATATTATCTCGTTATAAACGAACTCTCATGTATCTGGAAGGATTCGCGTTTCAAACGAGAATCTGCCAATCAAGCAGTTTTCTCTAAACCCTGCAGTGAAACTGCAATGTGCGAAATCATTTATAAATGTAATGTTTGGCTTGGTCTGTCGCTCTACCGTCCTTTTTGGCTACACGTAGGGTAATTACACCGGAATTATCGGTAAATGAAGGACGTTACCTTAGTATCTACAAAACCCTCATGCTGGTTGGTTCGACGAGGATCTAACGCCATTAGCAAAATGGACCAGATCTTGACGCAGGAGATATCCCGTCATTAGAAGAATACTGACCGGATAGTGATGTCGTCATCACTAAGAAATCGACAGTATCTTGATGACGATATATCTCTCATGAGCCAGATTGGTCAGATACTGATGGTCGGGATATATCCCGTAGAAACCACCTGGAAGTGTAATCTGCACGAATGTGTGAAATTTTTAACTTCGAAAGCAACTGCATTGTGTAGCGACAGAAACGTTTCGCATTTTCTGCACTCAGAAATAACGGGACCTGGTACCGTGGTGAATACGACTCTTCTCCATTAGGGTAGGTAGGTGTTTCAATTAACGTCGCACTAGAGCAACACAACGGGCTATTGACGATGGTCCGGGATCAATGCCTCATGGGAAAGATCCGAGGATAACACCTAGTAATTCTGAACCACGGTCAGATGACAAGGAAACACCCGAGCTGGCACCCCACTTTCCAAACTTCCACATCACGCCAACGTGAGGGCAAATGAGGCCACGATAGATTAACGTGCACGAGCCCCCTTTTGTACACGACGGTGTTTAGTTGGATTCGAACTCGCAACCCTCCGGTTGGTAATACGTTACTCTTCCAACCGGGCCTCTCCATTATTATTGTTATTGTTGCCCTGTTATTTTAATTATTGCTACGAATTGCGAGGATCCCCTTTTAAATATAACAAAATAGTGTAACATACATTACCTCACAATAATGGACCGGGCAGCAAGATGTGATGGTATAAGGGAAAGAATACATGCTTTAATAGGGGGATGGTCCCCCACGTGCTACAATTACACTAGCAACCCTTCTGGGATTACTTTCAAGAAGGTTTTGATACACAGCTTTGGGTATTTGTGTCGATTCCTGCTGCAAGAGCCGACCAACCGGTATAGTGGTTAAGGTGTTAGCCTCTAGATCGGAAGGTTCCTGGTTCGCATCCGGGTCCGGGCATGGATGTTTGTAAACGTATGGTGTAGAGGCGGCTGGTGCACCTTAAATCTGTCGTGGCCGAAAGTCCTCACGTTGGGTTGGCGTGGAAGTTTGGAGAGTGGGGTGCCAGCTCAGGTGTTGCTTCTTCATCTGACCGTGGTTCAAAATTACGAGGTGTTGTCCTCGGATCTTTCCCTTAAGGGACTGATCCCGAACCGTCGTCAATAGCCCGTTGTGTTGCTCTAGTACGACGTTAACTAAAAATTAGCCATTACCCTGCTGCAAGAATGTCGCCAGCACAGCTGAAGATTTCGGACGTGGTTCAATGGTCCGGGATAGATTAACGCTCGAACGCGTCTCACAAATGTCCTATAGGGGTCGGGACTCTGAGCAGGCCAGGGAATACTTTTTACATCCATATCTCGAAACCACTGCTTGACAGAGTCTGCAACATGACATGGAGCGTCGTCCTAGAAGTAACATTCGTCCATTCCATAAGATTGCCAGAGCGTAGGAAGAACCTGATTGTCCAAAATGTTCATGTGGCATCGGCGTCCAATTGACCAGGAACAACATGTAAAGGTCCCAGGCCATACCACGAAAAACACCCCCAAACAAGTAGTCGGATTTTATGCAAATCCGCTGGCGTCCAGTCTATTATTGTAGGTAGTGTATCTTCAAATTTGGCTTCTAGTTTATTCGATGGAATCGAAGTTGTAGCCCTGTTGGAAAAGTAACGGATTATCAACTGGAGGATTTCGAGTACAAACGTTAAATCTGTCGTGGTCTCAAATGCCCTTACGTTGGCGTAATGTGGAAGTTTGGAGAGTGGCGTGTCAGCTCAGGTGTGACCTCGTCATCTCACCGTGGTTCAAAATGACGTGTTATTGTCCTCGAACCGTCGCTAATAGCCCGTTGTATTGCTCCAGCGTGTCGTTAATTTAATGCTTACCTACCTACCGTAAGCGTGCCCTGATATTTTAATTATTGCTACGAAATGGGAGTAAAATGTGTAGCATATTTTCTATTTTGATTTCCAGAATCCTCGATTGAATCGTTTAATTAAAAAATAAATTATTTTGAGTTGTGTCGCTTATCGAGGTGCGATATATCTCTACTGCATTCTTTTCCAAGTCATTTTTATATCAACACTCAGTGCAAAAGGTCGTAAGTCTAAAAACGGCATTTTTCAGGTAATGGTGGTAATGGTAATTTTAGTTAACGTCGTACTAGAGCAACACAACGGGCTATTGACGACGGTCCGGAATCAGTCCCTTAAGGGAAAGATTCGAGGACAACACCTCGTATTTTTGAACCACGGTCAGATGACGAAGCAACACCTGAGCTGGCACCCCACTCTCCAAACTTCCACGCCAACCCAACGTGAGGACTTTCGGCCACGACAGATTTAAGGTGCACCAGCCCCTCTACACCATACGCTTACAAACATCCATGCCCGGACCCGGATTCGAACCAGGAACCTTCTGATCTAGAGGCTAACACCTTAACCACTATACCGGTTGGTCGGCAGTGTTGTCCTCTGATCTTTCCCTTAAGGGACTGATCTCGGACCGTCGTCAATAGCCCGTTGTGTTGCTCAAGAACGACGTTAACTAAAATTACCATTACCATTACCTTATGATTTGATTCTATTTTGCGTCATCTGACCGTGGTTCAAAATTACGAGGTGTTGTCCTCGGATCTTTCACTTAAGGGACTGATCCCGGACCGTCGTCAAAAGCCCGTTGTGTTGCTCTAGTATGACGTTAACTAAAATTACCAGTACCAGTACCATTGATTCTATTTTGTTATATACATTTGTTTGTAACTTTTATTGGATCAGTTGATGACATGGAATTTTGCCACCAGGTGGAAATCACAAAATATCACATAGCAATAATAGAATAAAAGAATGCCACCAAATTCATATGAAATATTTCAATTTTTATCCGAGCTCACGTCGCATGACGAGATGGCAATCACGATTATTCCAGAGTTCAAACTACACGTCCTCGGCACCCATAGACCGAAAAGCTGCGATTCCGATTCTTTTCTGTTCGGAACACTTGTGTGATGTGTCGATTTAACTATCAAATATAAAAACAAAATAAATTAAATCTAGTATAATTTGTTTTATGCGTACACACGCACACTTTTTTTACAGTGAAACAATTCATCACAACCAATAGTTTAACCACGATTGTTTTTTGGGTATTGGTATTGGTATTTTTAACTAATGTCATACTAGAGCAACACAAAGGGCTATTGACGATGGTCCGGGATCAATCCCAAATTGTTTGTGAAATTTAAAAAGTATAATTCGGATTTTTTTATTTGCACAGTTGTTTAATGGTCATTCTACGGTCTATTTTTGCATCACGTTGGCTTATAAATGATTTGTGTATAATAAAGGTAATAAATCTCACGTTTAAACATTTTGTGCTGAGATGGTACTCCACAACACTCATCAGTTTAATTTTTACTTCCAATAAAGTTGTCTAAAGAATACAAAAAGTCGGAAGCTTCTGAATATCTTGTGTTTAAAATAGTCCTTGGTCTCAAACTGAATTGACTTGGAAATCAACTAAAATTTCGTGAATGTTTGTAGTTAGCCTTAAACGTCAGTTGGTATATGCTTGAAGAAATCGAAAGATTTCGTTTTCGATTTATTTATTTGGTTTTACAACGGACTGCTTACAGTTTTGTAAACACTGGATTTGTCATTCATTCTTTGCTGCTAGCCGATTTCGATGTGACCATAGTACTGCATCACTAGGTCATTCCTCTAATGCTTATTCATGTGTGAAAAACAATTAGGTTTACTCAGCTTTTCTTGTGTCGCATTTTTTGTCACTAGTTACTTTTCTGTGAACATCGCCTTTTATATCCAATATCCAACATTGTACGATGAAGAAGTGCATAAGAGAACAAGATCAAGTATGTTGGTTCCGTCTTATTTTTTCAAAGGAATTCTGATTCTGGAGACTTTTTATTCTTTATTTGAAGCTAATATGCTCTTCCATATATATTTTAAAATGATCGTGTATATTCTGAAATTTCGTGACGTGCACTCTCAAATGTTGAGTTTCGAGCTGCTGGATGAACTAATTTGAGGACTCGACTGTTGATGTCGATCTGCTGATTGTTTACAAGGAACATAAAAACGGGATTCTTGATTGAAATTGTGCTCGATAGGAACCAGGAAAGACGTACGATTTTACGTTATTGTTTTCCCAAAATTCCACTACATTGTAAAAACAAAACAGATTATAGCATTCAAAATAAGATCTCTCAAATTCGATATTATACACTGCTGGCCATCAAAAATATACCACCCTGAAAGACAAGAGTTATCAAAGCCATATTTATTTTGCAAATAACATAAGGCACAAGAGTGAAATGATTGAAATTGCAGCTTCGTTTGACCTGTAAGACGCAAAGAAATCATTATTTTGTGTAGCCGCCATGGGTAACAATAACTACTGCTGCTCTTCTCGGCATTGAAAGAGCTTTGGATGTGTGGGGTATGTCAGCCATGTCTGCTTCCTATAGTAATCTTAATAATTACAGGAACTACGAAAAAAGAATTACAATGTTTAAAACCGGTTCTTTCTTCTCCCTCATTATACCGCTTACAGAGGGCGTTACTGTCGCATATGATTTGCATATACGCTGCAGTTAATAATCATTTGCATATCCATCGGGCAAATTTCAAGGCTATTGGATGCTTTCTTCATGATGTTGTATTTTCGATACGTCCAATAGGATGTAATACACCTCACTAACCAGATTTCGATTTTAGGATAGCTAAATCATTTTTTTAAAATTGAAATAGATAGAAATTGACGTTTAATGTCAAGCTAAACACGTTTCTGTGAACATTTTCTGTTCGTTCACTTTTTAAAATTGTCACAGAATTTGACGCAATTTTAAAACACTGAAGCAAAATATTGCATACACACTTAGTAATTACGAGCTGATCCTGCTTTAATAATTATGAAGGTATTTTTACATTAATTAAAGTATCTCATGCAAACATTCCCAATATCCTTAATCCCTCCGCCTTCACTTGCCTGCATTACTTAACTTGCCTAGATGGAGATCCATTGCTTCGTGTGGTCTATCCCACATGCCACGGGCTACTAATTACTTAATCGAGGGGCCGTCCTCTAAACGAGAGGGGAAATCAAATGTTACGTATGGGTACCCAACAAAGCACCACACCAGGGGGTGGAGTACTAAGAGCCCGATCACCTTTGCATGGTTAGGGTCTGGTCCCTTCCAAAAATAAGGACATATTTTACGAATATACACAGGTACTACAAGTAGTGAAATATACTGAGTGATTCAACCTCACTCCGGTCATGTGGCCGCTATATCAAGAGATGAGGGGCAAAAGTCCGCCCGATCGCCTTGTGGCCCAAGATTTTATAGTTGCCCCTCCCTTAACGTTAAAGATGAATATTACAAACACGCCAATAACATTGGTAATGATCTGTATTAACAAAATAAATTCTGAAAACACTTATATGAAGGTTTAAGCCTAATATACTTTATATTTGTGTTTCCCACCCTTTACTAATTTCACCCAGTTCGCGTCATTGCCACATGCACCTTCTCATCAGCATTTATGGATTGCTCAAGATCTTTCTGCCTTCAGTACCACCATCCACGTAAGATAGGCTTTTACAAGCTGGACTCTAATCTTTCGATGCCTTGCAATAGGCCCCAACATCTGCTCTCTGAACTTCACTATCAGAATATACGGGTCATATACCAGGTTGGTTCATGTGACCCTCAAGAAATACAAATGAATGTGCCCTTCAAAGTTATAAATTATTTCTATACACAAATGTATTAATACTTCTCTTTTCCTTTGTACGCATGTACAAATTTTTATAAATACGCGAAGAAGAGGTTTATACTTTTTTTTACCTTCCTAAACAAATTGCGCATTACAAAACAAAAATCATTTTGCATTTCCTGGACCCCTCATGTATAGCGGGTTCCTGTATCATGGTGTCGGAGCCCTGTCTTGCAGTCAACACGTAAGGACATCAAACCTTGTTCGTCGTTGAACGACAAATAGTTTGTGTAGTAGATGAGACCTTAGTTTCAAGTATTATCTGGGGCAAATTTTAACAGTGTGAACCGTTTCGAGAAGCAATGCCTCGTTTTTGACCTCATGATCAGCTTTGGTGACGTGGTACTGGTAGATACGAGTGAAAATTTGACGATGGAAATCCCAAGAATTCATTAGCAGGAACAGTTGAACAAAATTGCATAGCACGAACAGCAAGCCTTCCTGCCATTTGCAACGAATTCCCCGATATAGCTTTTCATACCTATGCACCTCTGTTTTCTAATGCGTAGAGATATAAATACTTTATTTAAATCAGCTACCAGTATCAGCCTTTCACGTGATAGGACGGTATACTACGAATTTGTAAATGACTATCTCCTATTGTATGTAATGTTCTTTCACTGTATTTTTTTCGGATAAATTTCGTTGAAATTGTTTAATTTCTTCTATCTTTAAGCTTCAAATTACAAATGTAAAATTTTAAAACCTATGTTCTAATAAAAGAGTTTAAATCACAGATTGCGTTATTTCGCTTCTGGTTTGCGAGCTCCTAGAAGAGGACGTAATATTTCCTTCGGGATTTTGTTGTAGACTGAAAAAATGGAAAGATAAAATGTTACCTTTGCGCTTGCGATAAAAATTATCTTTCTGAGCTTGGAACAGGTGCATTGCTTCAACTTTCTCATAACGACTTTCCCTCAAAATGTGTAGAGTATCTTAACGCTTCAGAATTGCAAGTGTTTATTGTCTCAACGGTAGAAAGGATTTTTTCCAAAAATTCAAGTGGGACACATACGGATAAAACTGATAAATGAGTCGAAAAGACTGTTATCCAAATGTTTTTATGGATTGGAAAATTTATAAATTTCGTAAGTTTTCTGATGACTAATAGTACGTTGCCACATTTTACAATAACGTGTAGAATCAGCAGCAAACATAGACTTCCAAATTTTTCTCTTGGGTTGGTGTGGAAGTTTGGAGAGTGGGGTACCAGCTCAGGTGTTGCCTCGTCATCTGACCGAGATTCAAAATTACGAGGTGATGTTCTCGAATCTTTCCCTTAAGGTACTGAGCCCGTTGTGTTGCTCTAGTACGACGTTAACTAAAATTACCAAAATTACCAAATTACCATTACCCTTAAGGTACTGATCCCGGACCGTCGTCAATAGCCGTTGTGTAGCTCTAGTACGACGTTAACTAAAATTACCATTACCATACCAGGTCAACTTGATAAAAATTTGGGTAGTTGGTAATTTTAGTTAACGTCGTACTAGAGCAACACAACGGGCTATTGACGACGGTCCGGGATCAGTCCCTTAAGGGAAAGATGCGAGGACAACACCTCGTAATTTTGAACCACGGTCAGATGACGAAGCAACATCTGAGCTGGCACCCCACTCTCCAAACTTCCACGCCAACCCAACGTGAGGAATTTCGGCCACGACAGATTTAAGGTGCACCAGCCGCCTCTACACCATACGTTTACAAACATCCATGCCCGAACCCGGATTCGAACCAGGAACCTTCCGATCTAGAGGCTAACACCTTAACCACTATACCGGTTGGTCGGCTTAGTTGTTTGGGACGATAAATAGTTGTGTAAATCGTCGACTTACAATTGAAACTGTTTAAAAAGCATAGTTTTGAGGAAACGAAGAGAAAAAAATTTTACTCCCAATATAAGTGCGTTCCTCAAGAAATCTGACCTTCATGCAAACAAAACAGAATCAGTCCAATCATCATTACACATCCAACAATCATCATCACAATCGTCTTCACCAGTCCAATCATCATCACATTCTGGTCAAGAAAAGTAAAAGCACCCATACGGAAAAAGTTTGTGTTTCACTTGACCGCCAGTGAAATTTACTGTTCTTACTCACCTCAGATGCTGGTAGTTGCCTAAATTGACTGGACCGCGGTTGCCCTGTTCGAAGAGCAACGGATTAGCAACCGGAAGGTTGCGAGTTCGAAACTAGGTACAACCAAACACCATCGTGTACAAAGGGGTGCTGGTGTACGTTAAATATGTCGTGGCCCCACATGTCCTCACGTTGGTGTGGTGCGGAAGTTTGGAGTGGTGGCTTGGTCAGTTCAGGGGTTGACCTCGTCATCAGACCGCGGTTCAAAATTACGTGGTGTTGTCCTCGGATCTTTCCCTTAGAGGATTGATCCCGGACCGTCGTCAATAGACCGCTGTGTTACTCCAGTGCGACGTTAATTAACTAATTCCCTGACCTACCTAAAATTATGCATTACTGTTTTTAATTCGAAGAATGTTTGGCCTGATCAGAAAGTCTGTTTTCCCAATGTTTTTGATGATTGGCGAAAATTATACATTTTCTGATTTATAAATTTTCTCAAAGTATGCCGGTAATACAACGACCCGTATGGAATGTTCCATTTCCACATACCAGCCGACCAACCGGTATAATGGTTAAGGTGTTAGCCTCTAGATCGGAAGGTTCCTGGTTCGAATCCGGGTTCGGGCATGGATGTTTGTAAGCGTATGGTGTAGAGGCGGCTGGTGCACCTTAAATCTGTCGAGGCCGAAAGTCCTCACGTTGGGTTGGCGTGGAAGTTTGGAGAGTGGGGTGCCAGTTCAGGTGTTGCTTCGTCACCTGACCGTGGTTCAAAATTACGAGGTGTTGTCCTCGGATCTTTCCCTTAAGAGACTGATCCCGGAACGTCGTCAATAGCCCGTTGTGTTGCTCTAGTATGACGTTAACTAAAAATTACAATTACAATTACTTCCACATACCAAGTCCTTCCCTTTGTAGAATGATTGTTTAAGAATTCTGTTCTACCTTTATTTCCATTGTTTACCTTAATTTCTAGTTATTTAAAAAAGTTTTGTGTTTATTTTTTTATTGTCATTTGAAAAAAACGACCTAGTGTATCCAGGCAGCATTTGATTTGGGAAAAGACATTAGGACTTTCTGTTTTTGTAACATTCGTAAGATAATCTTACTAAACAGGTCTGGGGCGTGAGCCAAAATTTTAAGTGGCAAAAAATCTCATTAAGTGTTTCCAATAAATTATGAAATGAACACATTAAAATCTGAATGATTTCAGAAAAACTTTAAATTATTAGTAATTATTATTGTGGGGGACTATACAAATTAGAAACTTGTGTAAGTTTGAACCTTATCTGAAAATTTCGACATATCAGTAATAAAAATCGTACAGCTGGTCAAAAAATATCCGAACACCTCTTGTCACTCGCATATCTGGAGTCGCACAATCATACCAAAAGTGCCATTTGACTAAGGAATAATGTCTACTATGAATAAATCTGAATTTTATTTGCATTAGAGTCCGTTTTCAGAGTTTCAACTCAGCAATGTCTCAAACTCTGGTCTGCAAAATTAGTTCATTCCTTTTGGAGTTTTCAAGACCAGTCCGTTATTCAAAACGCAATTTTTTTGCTTTGTTTGAGGACCGCTCTCAATAAAATTTGGAATTTATTTTGAGAAATTTTTGTTTCTCTATACAGGTTATCATCTAAACTTGAGTACACACAATTCACTATATAAACCGGTAAAAAATCTTTAAAGCAGAAATGCGCTGCTCTGATTTGCTACGAATGTAATCACTCACCTCTACGTCATACACTCGGAAGCATCCGGGAGAGATGTGTTATTTGAAAAGGTTGTCGTATTTGAGGTATAAATTCCTTAAAAGTGTTTTTATTAAATTAGTGCGACTAACGGATTTTCAACCGGAGGGTAGCGAGTTCGAAACCAACCAAAGACCATCGTGTAGAATGGGGACTGGTGCACGTTAAACCTGTCGTGGCCTCAAACGTTCTCACGTTGGCGTAGTGTTGAAGTTTAGTGGGTGGGATGCCAGCTCAGGTGTGACCTCGTTATATGACCGTGGTTCAAAACTACGTGGTGTTGTCCTCTGATCTTTCCCTTTGGGTTTAGTCCCAGATCGTCGCCAATAGCACGTTGTGTTGCTCTAGTGCTACGTTAAGTAAAGTACCTTCCTGTGGAAGAAAGCTGTAATGCTCCTCTGCATATTCGCTTTTACTAATATATTTTATTATTTTTAAACTTGAAATCAAAAATTAAAAAAATAATAATTAATAAAAAGTAAAAAGTAAATTAATTGTTTACGCTATACTCATTGTTTACAAGTTGTCGAGTAAAATAATTCAAACTTTTCGTTCCAATGTTTAGTAAGAGTTAGAGAGGTCAATATGTTACCCACACACAACACACATAGTCGCTTTGAACTATCTTATATTATTTTTGAATTAAAAAATAATAATTTTACGAAATAAGTAAACGAGACCGCAGTGTATTGTATTTAGTGTAGTATTGATATGGAAATTTTTTGAGTAACATTAAAATTGAGTATTCCGGTTTGAAGTTTGGAAATAATTCCTAAATATATGTGAAGACTGTCCCTTATGCAAATAAATTGAACATTTATTTGTAGTAGGCATTATCCCAAGTCTACTGATACTTTTTTGACTGTGCATTTCCCAGGGACAATAATAACAAAATATGTTAGGATATTTTTGGACCGACTGTAAAATCTATGTACTATACAACAAGGCATGTATACTTTCTATATATCTACACCGTTAGACCAATCCACACCAAATTTGGTTCACTTATACTTTAGAACACTGCATAAAACATAGGCTAACTCTTAATCCCCGTTCTATTTGTCCCAGGGGGCTAAAAACAATTCGAAATTGCAATAGAAATAACATTGAGTTTTAAGCGATTGCTCTTCGTGCAACTTAGGTTGTTTTACCACTGTTGATAGAAAAATAGTTTTTTCCAAAACAAATTACTCACGTTGGGTTGGCGTGGATGTTTGGAGAGTGAGGTGCCAGCTCAGGTGTTGCTTCGTCATCTGACCGTGGTTCAAAATTACGAGGTGTTGTCCTCGGATCTTTCTCTTAAGGGACTGATCCCGGACCGTCGTCAATAGCCCGTTGTGTTGCTCTAGTACGACGTTAACTAAAATTACCATTACCATTACCAAAACAAATTACTTCGAATCTTTCCCTTGGAAATTGATCCCGGACCGTCGTCAATAGCTCGCTGTGTTGCTTCAGTACTACGTTAATTAAAATATACCTACCTACGAAAAGAAATTAAAAATTACATTATTTATGTTTAAACTTATTTTTTATTTCTTCCCATGGATGTAAATAAAAATTATATAGATATTTGATTGAAGAAAGAATATTTTAAAATATTTCATTTTTATTAAAAATGTTTTATTGATGAAAAAAAAGGATATTTAAAATATTTAATTTTTTATAACTTGCATGTTGTAGTGGAACACAAAAAATCCAAACGAAAAACTCATTGATCATAAAAGCGTAATTTTGCTATTTGAGATCTAGCAAACCAGAATTACTGTTTTATTTTATAAATTTGTTTTAGAATCCCATTATTGGGTATCTGAGTAACACAGGGGGGTTATATTTGAGCATTACTAAATTTCATAAATCATTATCGTCCTTATCAATACTTTTCTAATGTCTTTCTTTTTACGAATTGCTCTATTTCAGAATAAACTCAGGATGTCGAAATTCGACACTGCGCATCTTTCGTTTTTCACAATTCTGCATTTTTTCATCGGAATTTTGTTTTGGTTTGTACTGATGTCTGAGTCTTTTGCTTATTACAATATATTATTCAGGAATTAAATATATATATTTGCATCCGAAGTAAATTATATAAACTATGTAAAAGTTAAAACGAAGTTAAAAAGTATTTTCCGTACAACTTAAATGATTACATTTTTCTATGAAAGAAAAGTGATTATTCTAATTCACTTTACAATCAATATTTAACTATTTCAACCCGAGCAACGCCGGTAATTGTTAATTTTTAGTTAACGTCGTACTAGAGCTACACAACGGGCTATTGACGACGGTCCGGGATCAGTCCCTTAAGGGAAAGATCCGAGGACAACACCTCGTAATTTTGAACCACGGTCAGATGACGAAGCAACACCTGAGCTGGCACCCCACTCTCCAAACTTCCACGCCAACCCAACGTGAGGACTTTCGGCCACGACAGATTTAAGGTGCACCAGCCCCCTCTACACCATACGATTACAAACATCCATGCCCGTTCCCGGATTCGAACCAGGAACCTTCCGATCTAGAGGCTAACACCTTAACCACTATACCGGTTGGTCGGCCCGAGCAACGCCGGATAATTCAGCTAGTTATGCAATAAAATGTAATACTGGATCTGGATACATTATTTTTAAACAATCAAAAGATGCATAAAATTTTAATTGCAGTAAAAGATAGATTATGTGCACTTCCAATTTCAAGTCTCAATATAAATAAAGATATTACTATAAAAATCAATTTTAGTAAAACTAATTTATTTTTAATTCCGTAATAAAGCGCTAATTTAGGTTAGGGCATTTAATGAATGTAAAATATTTACATTTCAAATTATACTCCAGCAAATTGCAACACGTTAAAGTTTACTCATTGTATACTTTTGTGGTAGTTTGGACGCCTGGTATCCTATCTCCTTAAAATGATTATTCTAGGTATATAAACAGACTAACGAAATTAATGGGTTCTGCTTAGGTATATAAAAATGTATACTTCGACTAAAAGGCTTCTAAGGTTTGTAAATATTATCATTTAATAGGTGGTGATCTAGATGAGCGGTTAGACATAAAAGAGCCCACTACCCCGTATAAAATTTTGTTATGTGCAAAAAACATTTACATAAGGTTTTCACCTATTAAGTTTCGGTTTTTTTTTGTTTTTCAAAGAAACCTATTTAGCGTAGTATTTTCAGAGGAGTAACTAGAAGAAATTATTTGTCCTGTTGTAGGTTCAAACAACTTTTAATGTTAAAATACATATATTATAGATAATATAAATGTACATTTGGGAAAGCGGTTTGAAATACAAAGACATACCCGTAAATATGTCTTTGTAGGTGTCATTGAATAAAAAGAATATTTTAATATGAGGTGTATGGCTTGTGTTTGTCGGTTTTTAGATAGGAATTAATCTATACATTATCAATTTATCAAAACAATTTCTGGTTTGCTAAAATGCTCACTTATTTCTTGCCATATATTTCCAATTGTCAAAAATCGATATAATATTTTTCATCAATTATTTAAATTTCATCGGCGTGTGTGTATCCTAATTTTTGTTCTGAAGTAATTGAAATTCTTTCCCTCAATTTAACGTTCATTTAATAGACTATTTACTGTTCAAAATTTAATGCCAATTTATCAATCAGTGGTTTTAATTTCTACAGACTTGGAAAACATCGTAATCTTATATTCTCAAAAACATCCCGTAATCTTATATTCCCAAACATCAGCCTTTTCTTACTAAAACGATTTGTTCTGCAAACTTTTCCTTATTTACAAGTAAAAGGAGAGGAAAACTAGGAATTTATTTAAATAATATGCGCCTCTTATAAGCACGTGAAATATTTACCTTAGGCCAAACAAAAAAAAATGTGTTGTTTCCTGTAACCCGACCGACCCTGAAATTACATTACAAAAATTCGACCCTAAAGTTTTTGACTTTAACAAAAATTAATTTAATTTAATTTTTAAAGACACAACGATTGATTCTCCAAAGTCCATTAAGTCCAAACTCTTTAGGGGTGAATAAGCAGTTAAACCTGAAGAAAAATTATACGTACCCACTAAAATACCCAATTTGGGTAAGTACTTGAGTATATACCCAGGATATTGACCCGCAAAAATAAATATACCCACGTATGTTACATCACTGATCCCACCTCCGATCAATTTTAAATCTAACATTAATTTTCAGATAATGTTTCCTTTTGCGTATTTGCCAAATATATTTAGCAAAAAAAAAAAGTTTTTTCTTACATACCCTATATTTTTGCTCATGTTACAGGAAACAAACCTTTTTTCAGGCCTTAGCAGAAGTCCGAAAGCTCTATTATTCTGTCCAATCCGCAAACCATTCGTATAATTATGGCATTGCGTTAATATTTTCATATTTGCCGAAACGTCAAGTCAACGCTCCGCTGAAAAACTTAAGCGAAAACCACCTGTTCGCAAACACATGACCTTGCTCGTGAATTCTCGCCGTGATTGCATAGTCTATCACTGATCCGAATGAGTTTTTTAACTCCTTGTCACAGTCGAGCTGAACAGTGCAGGCAAATTCATGGGTCCGTTTTTTTTTCCGCCCGAGCAAGGCGGCGGGGGGAGGTGAAACTCTTTTCGTTCTCCAGGTGGAAATAGTGGCCCTGTCTGCAGGTGTGGCCGCTGGACTAGAACGTGGCGATAGGCCAAGGCCACTGGCGTGGCACCCACCTCTACATTGGCCCAAGCGAGCAGAACGCAGTGCGGAGGTCACAGGTAGTGTTGCCAGCTGTATGTGCACCTGTGTGGGCATATTCGCTAGTCACCTCAATTTAACCCACCTGACCAAAGGACCGACGGTTTCTGGGTTTAATTATTCTTGCGTCCCGACCGTCATTGTCTTGTGCCTCCCTCGATTTCTGTTGACCTTGTGACAACGACTACCCGATCCTCCGCCTTCGTGACTTTTGTCTTCGATTTTCCTTTGTTTTGCGAAAGCCTCAGCCGAAATATGGATTCGTGACGGAGAGCCTCGGATGACATCTTTTCTGCGGCTAGCTCGTGACTTTTGACCTTGTGGACTTTTGTGCTGACGCCGCCGGTGAATGGAAAAAGTGATTCGCTGATTCGGGCGGTCATGAGATACGTCTGTAGGCAGTCGGATAATATCTAAAAAATATTCATGGAAATCGGATTATTTCTGCACGGTTTACTTCAATGACTGTAAAATTTTCACCTCTTGATGTGAAAATAGGAGATTGACTCTTGACTTTTGACCTTGTGGACTTTAGTACAGACGCCGGTGAATGGAAAAAGTGATTCGCTATTTCATGGATCATGAGATGTGTCAGTAGTCAGTCGGATTGTTGAAAAATAGTGCAGCGGGAAATTTGACCATTTCTGTGTGGATAACATTTAATGATTGGAAAAATCTCGCTCTTGACGTGAGATTAGAAGACTGACTTTTGTGACTTTTGACCTAGTGGACTCTTGAACAGACGCGTGAATGGAAAATTATTTTTTTATTTCGTCACATGTCATGTGTCAGTAGGAGTAATGTGTCAGTAGTAGTCAGCTAATATTGAAAAAGTATTCTAGAAATCTGACATTCCTGCGTAAATAACAATAATAACTGGAAAAACAACAATAACAACTGGAAAAATCTTTCCCTCATGAAGTGAAAAATTTGGAGATTGAAATCTAGTTTAAACACCTTGGCTCGTTTGTAATCAGTTAATTGAATTACAATCAAGGAAGTATTAGTACAGTGTGAAAGTGAAAGAAAATTTTTGTATACATTTGTTATTACTTCGATTAGAGGAGATACAAATCAGCGATTCTGTTTAAATTGTATCAAAGGAGTTTCGAATCTCAACGGATTTATGTTTCCTCTTTTTAAAGTCATTCTTTTTATATTTTGAAGAGAGGAGATTGAAATCAGCAGCTCGGCCGCTTATAATAGCTTATTGGATTATAGTTCAGAGTTGTTAATTATTAAGCACGCAAACCATAAACTACCCAGTGTATAATTGAAAAAAAAAAACTTTCAAAATATTTGTGTGATTAACCCATCCGACAATGGGTACTTAAAATAATCCAAGACCCTTTTCAGAAAAAATAGTTTTCGAATTTCGTTTAAAAAACCTTTCAAGGCAAAACGATTTTTAAGGAATTTAATCTCCGATTTATTTGAACTCTTCCGTGTCACACACCAGAATGTCTCGCAACGAAATCGTCACCTCAAGAGACCGTACTTTTGACAGATGAAGACTTACGTCCAGGCTTTTGCTCAATAGCTCGAGTTAAATCGCAGTGTTAACCCCATGCTAATGCCGGAGAGTGGATAACTTATTCGCTCCATCTATTGTTCACGACACCCGGAGGTTACCTGTCTTTAATCTAACGGTTTCCCTTTTTCGTGCCGATTCATCGCCAAGCCGGGGGAATAAGCCACCGGCACTTATCAGCTGCCAAAACGCCTGTGAACTCTGGTGACATTTAGCCTGCAGAACGGAGTGAAGCAGATACCTTGGTGACTTTTCCCCCTCTACAACCTTTGTCTACGTACGTAACGTTTGTCAGTGTACCTGTGGCGAATCAGTGGAAGTGAAGTGCGTAAAAAGACTCCAGCATCTGTCGTAGCCCAACCTCGGTTGACCTCCGATTTTTTACTCGCTCGTGGTCAAAGTACGCAATCCTGCGCGTTGCATCACGACCTTTTACCGATGCCTAAGCGAAGCGTGAGTTAGCACTTTAAGTCCGATTGTATTCGTAGAGAGACGCGTCGCGTTTTTTCGTGTTTTTATTGCCGTGTGCCACATCTCCTACGACAAAACATGGAAAGAACTTGGATACCCAATTCCCGGTGATTATATTTTCCCTTGGATTACAACTGCCATCGATGAATATCGGCGGCAAATGCACGGTGGTACAGGTGAGTTTATTTGTATACGTTTCCCCATATGTTTGTGTCCCAACCTTCAGTTGTGAAGACGTAATATTTTAAAAAATACTCTCACTAACACTGTTGTAATTAAGCTCGAATTCGAGTATTAGTCGAGAAACAACATTCATTTTTCTCACGTGCAATTCAAATACATGTGTGAAGTTATTTGTAGACATGTGTATTTAAGCGCGTTGAAACGAAAAAATAAAGGTTGGTTTCAGTTTCCAGGTTAAGATCGCATGCATGTGAAATTTGTTTGCTTTTTGTGTACAACAACGATGTCCAGAACTAAGTTGAAGCTTCAGTTAACCTATAATCTAGACACGTGAAATAATTTTAAAAAATTAGAAAAACAATGTTGTTTTGCTTTTTCTCATGTCTCGATTCTTTACAGAAGCATTTTTTAGTAATGCTTTTACTTCTACTGTCACTTACATTACTTCATAGACCAATTCATTAATTTTAGACTAGTTTTGTAATTTTTATTACTGTGATAACATCGGTTTTGCGGCAAGCAGGTAGTTCTCTGGTTTTCGCTGCATCAGGTGTCGGACTCGAATCCAGATCCGCTGGTAGGTGCTCAGTTTATACGGAATCCACTTTAAGCAGTAGGTCCGGTTCTACGTTGCTCTTGGGTGAAAATGACTACAGCGATAAAATCAACCAAAACCTTGACATGTCATCACTTTTGATGACACGATAGTTTATAGTTTTTGATATAGTTGTGAAATTTTTCTCTCAGTATCAATTAGAAAAGTTGGTAGTGATATTTCGAAATTGTTTTTCACAAGTTGAAATAAAGAATGGGATTAATTAAGCGATAAAAAATTAGTTTATAACCACTCAAAGATGAATGTTTTTTCGGAAATAGCAACAAACTCTCGTTTAAAGTTGTGTTAATTAAACAAAATAACCTTTCGTTGCGAAAATTTTGAAGTCAGTTTATTTTTTCATACCTCCTCCAAGTAATTGTTTTCTTTTCGTGCAGTACGCGACATTGACTCGAAAATTTTTCAAGTAAATTTAAGTTGTTTACCTCGTTTTTTTATTGAAAATTCGATGTGATAATACGTAATGTTACGAAATATTCTCCATCCCTCATTAAAAAAACAGACAATTCAAAATACCCCACACACTATGTAAGTTCTACAATTATATATCCAAATATTTGCAAGGTATACTCATACACGGCGTTTATGTTTTTTTGCTTTTTTGAATGCTGTGCTTCTTTTAAATCTTTCCGTAGAGAAGGATCAATTTCACTTTACTTTACTTTTTTACTTACTTTACTTTTATTTTACTTTTTGGGAAGATATTTACAATATAATATTTCAAAAAATACTGAATAAATTATTTTTAATATCCAAGAAATTTCTATTTCCTATTGCAAATATTATCATGTGTTTTATGTACTTAATGAACGTTTTTAAATTAATACTTTAAAGGGGAAGATATGAAATGCGGAATGCGCTAAAACACACACACACATAATCGAGTATATTTTTCACGAAAAAAGGGGAAAAGTAAACAAAGACAAAACTGAATTTATCGGCAGTTGGTTATTTTATTGCTTTGAAATATTTACTTTTTTTTCAACACCTAAATATACGTTTCTATTTTTTTTTTAATTCAGTCGTTTTTATCTCGAACTATCGATTTGTGTTCAGCGAAATTGTAAACGTGATTGCTTGGGTCAAATAGATTTCAATCAATTCAGAAAATATCTGTATTTAAAAAATATATCAAGCTAGTATGTATCTAATATTTAAGGATTTGCGAATCTTCTGTGCTAAGAGACATGTGTTAAACTTGTCAGTTTGTTGTTTTGTCTGTTTACCTACCACCTATATCTTATGTTTAGAATTTTTAAGCTTAAAAAAAGTCTTGAAACCGAAACACTCGTTGTTATAGGTATGTAAGTTATATTTAGAATACAATATCTGCGTTAACCCCTATAAAAGCTTTGTCAAATATTTATTCTAGGAAATAAGCTTTTTTCAGTAGAACTTTTCAGCTTTCTAACATTCAGTGAATTGAATATCTTTTAGCATAGTTTAGTCGTCAGTTCGAAGCTTGTACAATCCCATTTCCTGCGATATTCATTAAAAATGGATAGTATATTTGCTATTGATAAAGAAAAACAAAATTTTCAGCTTTAGTAGCTTCATATTTTGATTAAGTGCATCTTCAGAGTTAACATTAATTTTTAATGAATTCAAACCTTTCATATTCGAGTAGTTTCTAAAACAATTAAAAGGATGTTACCCATTAATTATTACAGTGACAATCTTGCATGTTATCCATGCATTTCTATTTAATAGATGACATCTTATTACTATTTTCTATCTATGAATAACCTTAAAATTGTGTGTACTCTCATTAAGTTGCGTATAGTTCCGAGTTTTATTAAGTAATTTATTACTCAATTCAAAGTGGATAGGCACGTGCACTGATAGTAATACTTGATACTTACAATAGTTCTTGAAAATATGTATTAATTTTCATTGAGCTGCGTTGTTATGCATTTTATATAATGTTCGTTTCTAAATTTATAATCACATGTACTGATTATCATTTATAAATGTCGATGTGAACACGATTTATATACAGCGATAATATAATGCGTATTAAAGAAATCGTGGTATATTTGTAAAGAAAATTACAATAAACTTCATGTTCAAAAATGTAAACATAATTTGAAGATACAAATAAGTTGAATTTTCAAAATGGTCATTTAACTGAGTTTTTTTTTTTTTTTTTTTTACCTAAGGTTCATTGCTTTCTTTTTCAGGTGTCTAATCTTAACATTTACGATGTTTTTTTCCCCCCGGGACTGTCTTTAACTATGCGTTACAATATAAACTATACTCAATAAAAAAAACTGCTCGGCATTTTCCCTTTCTAACATGGGTTCTTAGTAATGTCTTTTTCAATGATAATTTGTCTGTGACTCTTTCCAGGTACGTAACTCGAGTATATTTTGGAAAAGGAAAAAAGAAATTATAAGCTTCTATTTTAGAGGATGTAAAGTGAGATAATTAAAATGTCGACGTGCTAAGTTAATCATATATATAAATATGTGGGAACAAAAGATTTAACAGGATAACAGGCTACATTTATTTCTTTGAATAGTATGGAATAGTTTTAAAGTGTGCCAATAGAGACTAGTTTTATGACTTCTCCAAAACAAATAGAATCTAAAAAAAAGACCCAACTCTCTCTCTCTCTCTCTCTCTCTCTCTCTCCCCCCTTATTGATAAAGAATATAAAATATTTGCAGTTTGTTATTTTATCCTATTCTTGTAAAAAATGAGACAAAAAAGGATAAATATTTGTTGATTGAAGGCCCAGGAAAACTGTTAAAAGTATCTTCATGCAGGATTTTTTTAGCGATTAATTAATTAATTAATACTAGAAAGAATGAAGTGGCCTTCGTGCTCTCTCTCTCTCTCTTGTTTTCTATATAACCTACTTCGTGGCTAGCCTGGCGTTGCCCGTGCCAGTTGCTTTTGTGGTGTTATTGGTTTGCTTCGCAAACCAAATGGGAATTCGTAGTCTATTGGATAACAGCAAAAACTGCGATGCCCGTGGTGTTGGTTTGCTTCGCAAACTAAATGGAAATTCGTAGTCTATTGGATTACAGCCATAACGGAGTTGCCCGTGGTGTTGGTTTGCGAAGCAAACCAAATGGGAATTCGTAGCATATTGGATAACAGCCATAACGGAGTTGCCCGTGGTTGAGAGGGAGTTGGACGTTATGAAGACGTGACCATACGAAGTTGCCCGTGGTTGCCGCATTTAAGTTAAGAAGAGATCCAATCGGCGTGACGTCACAATCTCTTGCGAAAATATAAATATTTAATTAAAAAATTATTTATTAAAAGAAAAACAAATGTATAAGGTATCAAGTGTAAAATTTTCCGCAGATTTCAAATCCGTTGAAATTTTCAATCTATCTTTAACGATCCCGATTTCACACAAAAAAAAGAACTCAGCTATGCCAGTCTAAATGTTTTTAATTTTTTTACTTTCCTGCGCTGAAATCGTAAAGGGCAGGAAATGTAATCTGTTTATTTTTTGACGTGGTTGACGTGACGTCACAATCTCTTTCAAAAATATAAAAGATATATTCAATTTAAAAATTATTTATTTAAAGAAAATCCTATTTTTAGGTATCGATCTAATGTGAAATTTTCCGCAGATTGCAAATTCGTTTAAATTTTTACTCTATCTTTAACGATCTAGGAGATAGAAAAAAGAACTACAAAACTCCAGTTAAAAAATTTTATTTGTGTTTTTAATCTGCTGACAAATTGTTCCTCCGCAAAATCAAACGGAAGCACGGAAAAAATAATTTTAGAATCTGCGATCTTTTATACGGTTGCCATTCCAAAAAAAAACATTAATAATTAAAATTTCCATTAAATTCATTTAAAAATATTCTAGACTGAATTTTAAAATTTGCCGCGACCCAAAAATTGAAAAAACTTTGGACTACCTGTGTGCCAAATCCCATTATTGTAAGTGCCCTAGATTCGTCAGGACTGATAACGAAAAACAGACAAACACTTCCTTTTATAATAGTAGAGACTCTATAACTCCCTTACCAATAAATTAAATATTCTGCTATTTTATGACTTTTAATTGTTTTGTCTACACTTACTGTTTTGACCTAGATGGGGGAACATAGAACGGGGGAGACCATATATCTAGAAAGACTCGAGGGGCCAGACAGGCCCCTGTTTTATTTCACAAATCCACGAAATATTTCCTGTTTGGGGACGATTAATCACAATCAAAGTAGCTTAACATAGTTTTCTCCCCATTTGCCTTCTGTTTATAATCGTTATGCTCCCCTACCCAGTTGTGAACATAGGCATCGAACACTGCTTAAGCGGAAGTCTGTCCTCCGACTGGTAATTCTTTTTATAAACTTTAGGAATGTCTGACAACTTACTCGCGTGACACATTGAACAGGAATATATGGTCAGGGTGATATAAATTTTCAATTTGTCTTATAATCTATCATCTGCTACCTAATATTATGGCCATTTTGATCCAGCGATCTGTTAGAACGTGAGGCCCCAATGGCCCCTTCGTCCTTCTAGGTGTAGACCAACTTCCGGTCTATTTCTAGTGTTAAATAAGGATATTTTTACTTTCTCATGGTCTGGAAATGGACTTATAACTCCCTTCGTTGATATTCCCCATTTTCCCTCTTCAAGGGGTTCAAGGGGTTTCGATGAGATAGCTCGTCCATCAAGATATGGCCGTTTGCTAATTACGAGATATCTCGTCATCGAGAATTCCGATTGAACTCCGAACGATGAAGATCTTGCCGCTTTTTAAGGATGACGAGATCAAGATCGGGTCATTTTTTTCCCATGACGAGATATTTCATCCATCAAGATCTGGTCAGTTTTGCTAATAACCAGATACTACGTCGAGATAACCACTAGGAGGGTTAAGAGCTCATCAGACCTGGACCTACTCCCATCAATGATAGTTTTTCAAATAGACTTGGCAAATCCATCAGAGGTTGAAAATAGTTTCTCTTTTCTATTAATTAACGTATCAAACTGTTTTGGGAATTCTGATTCAGGCGAATTGATATTGCGAACCGTCCCTCTTTTAGCTTTATCAGTCGCTCACTTCTGCACAGATGCACTAGAGAGGGAGTTTCATTTCTACGTTATCTTACACAAAATTTCACATGTGCTTGTTGATTTGTGTGTAAATTAAGTGATCGTTATTTTTTGATGGGAACAGATTATATCATGACTATCTCATCAATATTTTATTGTTTTTAAATTACAACCTCGGTTAAACATCTCGTATCTATTTTCAGACCTATCTATCTCAAGATCAAACTTTATTTTCTGTGTGTGTTAATTGTTTTTTCTTATATAAGAATCATTCTGTGAGTTTTTACTACAGAGTCATTTTTATGCAGGCACATATTTGAAACTCGTAGTGAGGATTGTTTTCTAAAATTCTAAATGTTTTCCAACATTGATACACCGTATTTCTTACGTTTTTATCAATTGATAAAAATTATTTGTTCTTTTTTAAAACTCCTGGCGTTTATCTCTACGAGGTATCTTTTACAAAACTGACCAAACATTGATGGACTAGATACCTCGTCATTAGACAAAAACTGACCAGATTTTAGTTCAAAACATTGGGAATATCTTGATGCCGAGATATTTTATCATAAAACAATGTTGAACAGATCTTGATAGGCGAGATATCTCGTCGAAATCACTGAGAATTTAAAGGAACACGTCTAGTAACTTTGGTATGAGTTCTGTAGTGTGGTAGGTTTTTCCGTAGTGAGAACATAAGTGGATATTACAGTATTAAGTTATCTATTTAGTTTTTTTAAAGATGTCAATGATATACGATGCAATTAATACTGTGTGTTCAGTACTTAAAGAGATTCGAATTCCCTTGGAAACTAACATTTAAATGCACTGCGCAGTTCACGATACGGTTGATGACTCTCGTGATCTTGACCTAAAACTAAATAGGCATGACGCTTTTTATTAATGTCAAGTTAGTGACTGCTCTCAAGATATAATTACTCGTAATGTAGATTTGAAACTTCATTTTTCGGAATCACGGATCATAATTTTTCTGACTAATGCATTAACTGACCTGTGCAGGGCTTTGTAATGGAAACTTTATGCAACCTCAAATGCAAAATAGGCAGTGTTTACATCTTTGTAACATAAATTAAATTCACATTTTTTTTAGGTTAACTTTAAGTTCAAACTAGGCATTTTTCTGTTTGGCTAAACTCATTCGCAATTAATTGTGAGAGGATCGCTTTGAAATAGCTTTGTAAGCATTTCCACATAAAATCAGTGATATTTTCATACGTCAATAAGAGTTAAATAAGCCTACATGGTTTAAACATTCGAATTTAATCTGTTCGAATTTGGTTGTTTTAGCTCGTTTCTAACTCTACATTTTAACATTCTGGGGAAAGTGACGTATTGAGGAACATTTAGTTTTTCAAAATATTTATAAGTTCTTATTTTTCGGCTTATAGGCGTTCACAAAACAATTCATATATTTTTGCTACAAGGTAATGTTTAAGTGCAAATTACTGTGATATGTTGTAAATTAGTATAGTTTTATGCAATCATTTTTTGTTTGATATGCTTCATAGAGTTATTGCTACAAGATTTTTGAGTCAACAGTTAAAGTATTCAGTTCCAGCTCAATGTATTCACCTGCCATTCGTGGCTCATTTAATGTTGCTAAGATTGAGACGTATGGCTTAGGTTTCTTTCAATTATGCGTCCATTTTTTTCCTCCTTTTCTCAATTACATTGCAATTAAAAAAGTTGAGACCATAGATTTTTCAATAGCTTTGATTAATTAAAATTGTGAAGCTGCTATGCGAATAATTAACATGCATGAAAATAGTTTTGACTGTTAAAAAAACAATTTCTAGAGAACAACTAATTCATTATGTTGTATAAGTATCTTGTAGATTATAGAAAACAAACCTGTCTTGACTGTATTAAATATCTTACTTTTAGAAGTGATGAGATCTTTCACCACTGTAGATAAAGTGGCTGATTGCCCAACAGCTTTTCTTAAAAAACAATGAGGAACTGTCAGTTCGTCCATGTCTATTACTTGATTTGTTGTGTTGACTTTTAAACTTCTCTAAAAATTAAAATTTTCCTGGGGCTTCTCCAAACAGCCAGTTCCGTTAAATCTGCAACTCAAGCGCTTTTTCTTTGTGCCCTTTTTTAAACGAACTACATTTTAAAAGTTAATTTTAACGCCAAAAACTCTAGAAAATAAATGCTTTATTTTTCAATTTACATTTTATGTTCCTATTAATTGCATAATATAAATTTTACTATCAAATTAAAATCTATTCATAATTGTTTTCTTATCAATACGTTTCTTAGAAAGCGTAGAGCAGTATAAATTATCGTGTTCTCAATTGTATAATGAATTAATTCTGTATTTAGATGCAAATTTCAATCTCGATACTAAAATCATATAGGGGAGCGCCCAAGGATGCCGAAATTCTATCGCAACCTAAAATTTCCCTTTTTAATTTTATTCTATCGAACAAATTTTTAAAGAAAATTTAAATTTCGATTGGACTTAGCAATTTTCTATCCTATTACTGAATCACTTCTGAACAATACTTTTCTTAGAAAAAGCGTAGAGCGGTAAATTCTCTTGCTTTTAATTGTATAATGGTTTAATTCTGTATTTAGATGCAAGTTTCAATCTTGATACTAAAATCATAAAGAGCGCCCAAGGATGTCTAAATTCTATCGCCACCTAAAATTTCCCTTTTTAATTTTATTCTATCGAACAAATTTGTAAAGAAAATTTAAATTTCGATTAGACTTTGCACTTTTTTATCCTATTACTGAATCGCTCGTGGTCTCTTTAAATCATATCGTCCCATCTTTTCCTCGACTAGTTCGCGAATAGTCACCATGCTTTCCCTTCCAGCGTGAGAACTGCATGGGATGAAAACAATCAATTCTGCAGTTGTAGCAATAGGTATTGGTTTCAAATCAATGGGAAAAGTTATTTCCCCTCTATTCTCATCTCTTAGACAGACAGTTCTTACGAAAGGGAATCGGAAATTTGAAAACCGGTCCAGATTGCCGAGTACATGCGACCTTGAGATGATGATTCGATTTTTTCCTTTTTAGAAAAGGGCAAATATTTTCTGGAAATAGTTTGATGTTTTTTTCCTAAGGAATAAAGGTCATTAGGCGTTAACAGCCATAGACTGGTTAAACACTTTCGTCCACTTTTCTCGACTTATCATTTATTCTACATTTCTGGATAATTACAGTATTTTCTTTTCTGTTCTATTTTATTAACATTCTTTTTAAAATACTTATTTCCTTAACACGTTCGTAGATTTTTCGTGCTTGATTTAAGAAAATAGAAGTGCAAATGTTAGCTACACACTTATTTCTTTACAAGAAAGAAACGTGTCTAATGTGTATTAATTTTTCCGAGGATTTGTTCAACCATTCGCGCTATAACAGCATCGAGTGCTGTCAATGAACACATATCTATGGTCAGTTAGCGATTGATACATTTTTAAGCGTTTTATGATTCTGATGATATTAAACATAATAGTTGAGAGAAATGTCATGTATATTGAGGAATTCTTATATAAGGGGATATACATCTTGTTTGATGTGAATCAGTTTCAAGCGACTCCAACAAGTAATATTTTTTGCAAGTACTTACTCATATGCACAAAGCTTCAGCGGACCACGCATCTTTTGGCACTAATGGTGGATTACACGAATAGATAACGCCGTTTAGTTAAATCTATGTAAAAAGAAAACTTATATTGTCAGAAGCCTGTTTAATAACAGCATACTTCATAACTTAATTATATAAGCTTAAAACAAATATATATAACTATATTAGAATGGTTATATAACTATATTAGAAGCAAAATCTATGTACAATACAGAGAGGGATATATGCACATAGTATTTATTTATTTAATAGAGGCCACGAAAATAGTCAGCGGGACACGGCTTGAATATCCCTATTTTTAAGAGGAACGTCAAGTAGCAATTTTGTATTACTCAATTTTCAACCATATTCGTAACGATAGTAATTAATATAGTTTAGTTATCTTATTAATTTAAAAACCGAATTTTTCGAGACCATTCCTTATTAGCCTATTTCTCGCTCGTTGTCCAACTATCTATGATTGCAATAGGTAATTTTCTCTTTGCTGTCCTTGATACTAAAAAGTACGAATACTTTCAATTACTTTTGTTCTGATGGAATGCATTTGTTCTTTCCATCAAAATCATCGGTAAAGAGACAGCAGTATTGCAGTTTCATCCTTGTTATCCGCAGTTACTTGGACGGATTTCGCTTTTGGACTTTGAAAACCATGCAAAATACTTGTTGAATTTCCACAGAAACTACTTGAATTTGCTGTCCTAGAGAGTAAAAAGTGCGAATACTTTCAATTACTTTTGTACTGATGGAATGAATGTATTCTTTCGTTCCGTAAATCATCGGTAAAGACCTCAGTATTGCAGTTTCATTCTTGTTATCCGCAGGTACTTGGACGGATTTTGTTTTTGGACTACGAAAGCCATGGAAAATACTTGTTGAATCTCTTCAGAAACTACTGAGTTTATCGGATTATTTTGAATAAAATTTGTATTTTTAATGTTCATCAAACAGGAGGAAATCGATCTACGAAATAAAATGTTCTACTTTGAGTAAAGGTGAAAAGTAAACTTTATCTCAGTCATCCATAATTATCGCAATATCAGATGCTTCTTTTAAATGTTTTAGTATGTTTGACAAGATTTTTCTGTTCGTGGGAATTCAATTCAAGGTCCTTCAAAAGGGAGAGCTACATTAGCTAAGTCCCTGATTCTTCTCATGAGGTAAAAGTTACTCTTAAGAAGAATGTATTGCTTGTGAATTTCGATAAAAAAGTTACTTAATTCATTTGTTCAAAGCCAACTCTTGGGGGAGTCTTTAAAAGTTGTAACTGAAATCTGATTGAAGAAAATGATTTAAAAACAGTATATAAAAATTATCCTGAGTGATAGTATGCGTAACGTGACCATTTATTTTTTCCCTCAAAACGGGACATCTACTACTTTTTAGGTAATAATATAAATATTCAAGAAAACACATATTTCTTTACAGTTTTTAGTTATTAATGAAAAGAACAGGAATGTGTGTGTGAACACGTGAAAATAAATAATTTATGTAGTCATATTTTCTGAAGAACAAATTTGCTTAAGTATATTTGGTGTTGATTTTAAATAACAATGAAATTCTTGGCTGGATTTCTTAAAATTTGCTTTTGTGTTTTATAAACGGGTACTTGGTTTATAAGTTAACATTAAAAGTGCACTTATGTTTAGGCATTTTTGAAATGAACGTTTCACGTACAAGAAATTTAAATTGACTATAATAACACACGTCAATAAGAAAACAATAATCAATCGTCAAGAATGATGCACGAGCTGTCTACGCGTACTCTCAATTGAGAAGCCAGAGCTAACAGGCTTCTTACTAGGGATGGGGGGAAAATAACAATCTGTTCTTTTACAATGTGAATTCCAAAATTCTAAACGCCTAAAGTGATTACAAGTACTAAATTTAAATATTCAGTCCAATATCATCTCGATTTCTTCTGTCTAAACAAGAGAAGAAAAGGTCTTCCCGATCTTCCCCAATAAATCGTTGACCGCGAAAACGATGGCAATAATTTTCTGTGCTTAAGATTTTCCGGAATTATTTACAATAAGTACTTACAAAAAGATGAGGTCCGTCGGATTTGCTTTAATTTCCACGCCTCATTTTGTAACTGTTACCGTGGGTTTATGACTTTCTGAAAACGGGATATTTCGGCGTCCCGAAGCTGTGCTTGGGGACAGCCAGCGGAACAGCCTACCTAAAAAAAGGGATGTATGGTCACATTAGATATGCGGGAGTATGCTCGTAAAATTGACTTTTTTTTATCCTATCAGGCTCTTTCCCTAACGAGCTCTGTACTGCACTGATTAAGTTGTAGATCGTCATATTTTTAGAGTGATTTTGAAACAGGACAATAAGTTGCATTATTTTTATTTCCTAAAATCGAATGCAGGGCTAAATTTTTGTGAAATTGGCCTGGCGATATGTACTCAAATGCCGGTTAAAATTTATTTTCATCATACTTTATTTCCTTTTCTGGTTTCGCAGGAGAAATACCAAGTATGCTATGGGATATTCTCTGATATTAAACTAAATAATATGGTTTGGACTCTAGACCAACAAGATGAAATTAACAGCATTGGTAATTCAGACTCCCATTGAGATCATCTTAACGCCTTTCCTCATTCATTTCTTATGAAATGCATTCCTGAATATTCTCGATTTTTTCTACCTTACTATTTTCTTTTACTTGATAATCATCTTTTTATGCAAAGTGTTCGTACTACCCTTAAGAAATTTTTTTTTTAACTTTTCAACTCGAGAAAATTTTGCCATATTTATGTTTAGGTCATAATTTTTATTTCCCATCTTTCATTTTTTCCAATTGAAAGTACGAACTAAAACATCCATAACAGTTCATGTTTAATTTCTAGCTAAAATACTGATAAATATTGACTTGTATTTGACGGCATTTTAATGTAATATAAAACGTCGTTCAGTTAATTGCATCAGCTATGGAATCCGGGAACATTAGATCCGGGTTTGTTTTTCTGCTGTAAATTACATTTTAATAGCCTTATTTAGCTCAATTTTCCAAAATGTGGCATCGGATAGAGAATTCTTTACAAAGTTTGTTTATGATGATTAGGAATTACGATTGTGAGATTTTTATTAAAGCAACGAAAGTGGACATTTAATGGTTAGAAAACAATAAAAACTATTTTTTCCACATATGGCAAACATATTTTTGGTAAGTCGTACAAGATATTCTTAGTACAGTTTAGGGTAGCCGTATATTTAAATGTAAATAAAGTATTGGTTCGCAACTGCATTTTTTTTTTTCAAATAACTTTTCGCAGGCGTCGTCGTGTCTGGTTTTCAAATTAAATTTTTCTGTTTAGTTGTCTTAATACATTGCTTCCACTTTTCAGCGCAATATGGAGCAGAGCAGACTTGGAGCAGAAACTCATTGATTACAAATTTTTTCGGAAGTGCGTTTTCTGACACTTAATTCTTGTTTCCGGGATGATGATTAATGCAGCGTAAAACTGTAATCTGTTTGAACAAAAATTTGACCCTATCAAAATGTGTTGGGAATTTTTATTTTTGACCTAAAAACTAATAGTTAGCTTCTAAACGCCTGAAATGCAAATTATTTTTTTGTTGTCAGTTAATGAGTTTCTGCTCCAAGCTGTCGATATGGCAAAAATGCTGCCACTCTTGTGAAGGTTAAATTTCGCCTTGCTAATGTAAAATTGTAGTTCACTGCTGTATTTGATAAAAAAATAATTTAAGATTTTATATTAAATTTAATCTTAATAAAACTCGTGGCATTTTCGAATACTTCCTCTAAAATATTTATTTTCATCAAATCAACTGGCTGTAGTTAAAGTACATAAATAAATTATATATTTCGAATACTAATCTAACAGTATTCGAAGCATAATTCGCGGAAATGTATCTGGGTGTTTATTGGTAATGAATCTGTCTGGTTTTGTTTATGGTTTTTTAGGGGAGAGAGAGAGAGAGAGAGAGAGGCTAAATTAGTTTTTGTATGATTAACTAGTAATAATTTTTACCTGAACAACTTTTTAAGTTGCATACAACATTAGAAAATATTATAAGATCAATATAATTTTAATTATTAAGTATAACCATATCGTTGGCAAAAGTGTGAAACCAGTCCAAAAAATTTGATTTCGGGTTATTCTGTCATTGTTAGTTTTTCAACTATCCAGTTGAAAAAACTAACAATTGACTAGACAGACGCAGATGATTTTTCTGCGCATGTTAACAGAATAACCCGAAATCAAATTTTTTTGGACATACCCGGTTTCACTCTTTTGCCACATATAGTACATATATACATATGTACTATATACGACATATAGTCGACATATAGTACATATTTGTATAGTACAATTAATTTCATCTTTTCCTCTATAAAATATTTTTTCTAACTGAGGTTAAATTGCATTAGTTGGTTGGTTTGGGTTTCATGTGTCGGAAGGTTTAAATTGCATTTGACTTCACAACTACTTGGTCTGTCTGCACAATTACTTTTTAATGGTTAACAGAAATGTTTTTCTGAGCACTTTTGAAATTTCACCTTCCGTGCCAATGTGTTAACTTGACAGTCCGTCAAATTGAAAAGGCTCTGCAACACACTGTCACGTTCCGCTAAAATATCCGCAGTTATTTTTGTTCGCCGAGAGCCAGGGGTGTGTCATCATTTTGGTTAGCAATCGCATGGTTACTCTCCGGAACCCCTTCTTTTCACCCATTTCTAAATGCATATTACGGAGGAAGTCATTTTATAATTACTGGCATTTTCAATTCACATCGTATGGAAAGATAAGAGACCTTTGAATTTCAGATTATATTACTGATTGTATGTCGATTCCTATTCATTGAGTGATTAGCACTCGTTTGATTTTCTTTGACTTCGGAATAAATTGGATTTTTTAAACTGCAATTACTTTTTGTGTTTGCCATTAATAACATTTATCCTTGTTATGAAATATAAAAGCAGCCATAAGGGGATAGTAGTTAATTGTAGTTGTTGAATTTAAGACTCACTATAGCTATTGGCGAGTAACCATAAAGGAAACGTTTTTAAAACAATACAAGGTTGCTCGTGAGTACATTCAAGTATAACAATCGCAATCTTATACCTTAAGCTTTTACAAGGCAATACAATCAAAACAATACAAGCCAATAAATCAAAGTTTTTAAGACTTGGCTCTGTTTATTAATAACACGACTTGGTGTTGTCTCTCTCCTTCACTACTTCAAAATGGGCCGAAGGCACCTCTCCTAAGTTGCTCTTATTAGCCTATGTATTGAGTAATGGATATAATGGATCGGACAACTTATGGAATGGTCATAGCTTACTTAGTGAATAGTTTTACAATCTGCAATTTGCTGTCGCTTATAAACTGTTTTATTTCAATGACTGAGATGGAAAATCAGATTAACGGATACAAAATCACAGTAATAGAATTCAATTTTACAGACTGTTAACCCTCTGACCCTCACGAGATTGCAGGGTTATGTACTATTGCTTGAACCCCATAACACACATAATGTCCAAATAAGCACCTATTATAGTTAAAAGAATCCTAGAAGTACTATTTTGCTTAAGAGGTCGAAAACTGTTTAGAAGTTCTCCAGGGAAAACTGCAAGTTCCATGTTGGAATAATGCGTGCATGACCCTCAGGGGGGTTGTTTAAAAGGTTGACTAAAACGTGTGCAAAATTAAAATTTGTATACTACCAATCAATTAAAGTTATGTAAAAATTTATTCACCAGCACGACAACAAAAAAAATTGAACGTCAGTCAAATGTAGAGCTAAAAGTAAAAATGTATGAAAAGGATTTGTGCATAACCCTAAACTACTTTGTTTATCATTGCTTTACCCACGGAGATATGTTATTTTCGTCGTCAATTATTTTTACCTTTGAAACTGAGAGTACCAAATAAATTACACTGACTTTCTCCATAAGAATATCCTGAAATTCGGTCTTACGTTCGGTGTTCAATTTTGGGATCCCCATTACACATTTAACTATTGAGTTCTTTTTTGCTGTAGTTTTCTTTAAACGTAAATGTAAGTCTTGCTCACTGGTCGCCAAAACTCGAGCTAACAGGAGAAGCTGAACAAAAGGAAATCAATCTCTACTCCAGGACACTCCCTGGCGATTCTGATGACGTCCTCCTTTGATAGTGACCAGCACTGGATGGGAAACGATGTCGATTTTTCATTTCGTTGACCGATTTTTCCGGCATTGCGTTGATTCAGGCATGTTTTTTAGGGTTTTAGAAAAGTATCCACTCGTGTCCCACAAAATGACATTAGAACGATTAATTAAAACGATGTTTTGTTAATTTTAATTACTTATTTACCTTTAAAAAGATGAACGTGTGTGTGGGGGGGTAAATAATTTAAAAATTGAGGGTGTCGATATTTCGCATGTGCCCTAATCTCTTCTGATCGCCTAAGTTTTTTATTTTTATGTACATTGCTTTCGAAAAATTAAGCACGAAATAGTTTCTCTGAAAATGTCTTAAAATTAACCCTTAATTGACTTCGCATTTCACAAGAAAGTAGATAATTGAGTTAATTATTCATTCAAATGATTACAAAATTAAGATTTTAATGAATAAGTAACATGAATGTATGAAATAAACAAATAACTTGAATGTACGAAATTAGCTTAAATTAATTTTTCCACGAACGGAAAATAATGGAGAGAGATGATCCACCACAGAAAATAAATTTCTCACCTCATTAAGGAACCCAATCCTCCCAATAACATACCACTGTTGGGAATCTTCCAAACAGTTTCTCTGAGCCATAATAAAGAAAACCCTAATTCAAACCAACCTCAAAGTTTAGCAAAAGATATTTTCCGAGCATTACAACTATAGGATACGAAAGCATCATTTATATCGTATGTCTAATTTGCATATTTAAGGTGGAGCCAATTACTATTTGGCAGGTGGTGTATTTGCATATCTCTCTCAAAGACCACTAAATTTCACGCAATAAAACCCAAGCATGCGTTCGATATTCGAGAACTTGCATTTTGTCCTAACTTTTGGAAAGCAATGTAATTAACTCAGAGAGAACTCACGCAAGGCCGTTGGCTAAACCTTAGCGCCTGGAATATTTAGATAGCATGTGATAATAGGCTCTCAGTGCTTGTGAACCTCAAGTTTATAAATTTGTGCACCCCGTGGTTACTTCTTTATAATTTAAATGTAAAGGAGCTTTTTGAAACTTAAATTATCTGTATGCATTGCACATGACATCATATAAGATATACACTTTTATAAAATAAAATGTTACACTTCATAGAATTGAATAGGTCATTTCAAAAACAGTAAGTCTCAATACTTCTACAAAATCAGGTTTATTGTTACTAATGAATCAAATCAATCCGTGGAAATATTCACAAATTATTGTTTTCTACTAAACTATCAATGTCAGCTGTAAAAGGCATCTAAAACGACGAATTATCTCATTTAAATCTTATTTTTCTTTCGTAACTATTTATTGAAAACGTTCACTACATTTTATAAGTGATGAGCTCATGCTAAAATGGCGATAAAATACAGGATTATAAACGTGATAATTCTCTTACGACAAATGTAGTGCCTTGTTTTGTTCTACTCTTTAAATCTATTATTATAACCTATATCAATCCACAGAAATATCTTAAGTGAGAAGAGTAATATTAAAAATATGATATTGCAATACGGAAATTTGCGAGTGCTTTTTTTTTAGAATTTTCTCGCTTCATTTTATTGATCTATTTTAATACATTTTAAATTTGAAAAACATTCGTATCTATAAATGGCATAAACAAATGTTATTGCTTTAGTAATTGAAATGGAGAGAGAGATTATTTTAGGGGGAGGGATTTTCTTCTGTAATGATTAGCAGGCCAAAACCGTAAATGTATCAATGGATAAGTATTTAAAACCGAAGATGTATGTTGGATTCCTATTAAGTTGTATCTAATGGCACTAGACTCGATCCTGTTTATGTTTTTTGTGAGCCAACCGTCACAAAGGGGTTTCAATATTTAGTAACTCTTTATTTTTTTGTGTTTAATGCTTACAGTAGCGTAGAATATTAAACAGACTCAAAAGGAAATAAATTTACATTAAGTCTAATATATCAAATCTTTAAAAAGGCGTCCTTTTGCTGTTTCGCACAGTCGTTCCCTTTTCAAGGCGTTTTTTATGACAGTTCTGTGTTTCAGGTTCCATTGTTCTGATTTCACCCCGAATATTGTGTTCTTCAGCTGTTATCTGAGGCTTGTTAACATAAACTTTGTCTTTAAGATAGCACATAGAAAGAAATCAGTTGACACTGCTCCGGTATTCTGCAACACTCTCGCTTATACTTTTAACTGTGACTTCGTTCCTAACCGAACTTGTTCGTGGAAGTTCGCTTACTGAACCCTGTTCCTCAAAACAGCCAATCAAACGTCCAGTCATTGATTGGTTCGCTTGGAGAATCTTTCACGCCTTGATGATGACGATATGCCTATTGATCCTCGGGTTGGATAGTAAAATTTCACAATTTGTGTTCACTGTGCGGTCGAAATTTTTTCCGTGGTTTATTCCCTACACCTTCTTTTTAAAATATATGAAGAAAAATAAAACTAATTGATTAAAAAGTTAATAAAAGAAAGTTAAAAGGGACTGAGATTTTGGTAAAAAATAGATGCTCGATGGGTTTGTGGTTGAGATAGCTACTAACACCAACACACACTCCTGTTCCTATATCGTGAGACATAGTGAGACAGCTGCGTCACCACGACGAAAATGACTATGATGCCCTAGCTTAGTCAAATAGGACTACAGTGAAAAAAGTTCTGACATGTTTTGGATATGGCTTAAACGTCACCCTGACACCTAGTTTTCTCTGAAGTGTGTTTTATGGACGTGGTACACTAACTCTACATTTCTTATATGAAACCAACTATTCTTGTGATTTATGAATTTTAAGTGCATTGAGACCCTCCTGATATTCTGGCGCTTTTACTGCTATTTAAATCACTTAAATAGTTTTTAAAGGACATCTTTAGGTTGTAATTTCCTTTTGGGGAACATAAAATTTTTTTAAGGACGGTGAGTTTTTATAAACAATAATAACCGACAACGGAGAGAAGGGATTAAAATATTCTCGGTAGTACATCTAATATTTTTGTCGTCGGACAAGATGTGGGATGATTGATTCCAAAATAAACAATAAATTATCCTTTTTTCAGTTATTAAAATATTAAATATAGTGTAAACCGAGAATAAAAGCTATTATCTCTATGAGTAAAAAAAAATTATTTAAAAACATGCTACTTATTAAGCATACCTATTGCTTTGTGGAAAGGAATATCGACATACATCTTCACCGACGCCATCTATAAATACAAGAGTTCATACTTTCATGATAAGTTGTTTTCAAGAATGAGACAAGCAAAATTACTTGAAGGGAGTTGATTAGGTGACATTCACGTTTGCTCACTTTTAAAAGTAACTTATTCACACTAAGCGCATAGTTCCAAATACTGATAATTCATGACAGGAAAACAGGCCTCTAGATAGCTCTGAATAACTTTTTCTCTACCGTATCCAATTGGTAAAATGGTATTGTTTTGAGGTTGAAGTGGAAACACCGTTTCAAGAAAGGGATTGTTTTAAAGGGTACAATGTAACAAATATTTAAACATTAATGAAGCCTTTATTTAATCGATAATTATAAACAATATCCCAGTCTAGTCAAAGCCATTGTAATTTCCTAAATGTAGTATTTAAACTTGTTAATTTTCATGCGACCCTAAGTTCCTTCAAAACTGAAAAATGATCCTACCAAAGGTTAGAGTTTGTGATAGACGGGTTCTTACGCCACAGGCTTGTGATTTCACAAGTAGGGATACGTTGTTTACCTAAGCTCTGCAAGGATAAAATTCGCATTATTACAGAGTACTTTTGGTATTTTTCCGTGTTTTACTTGAACATGGTTGTCTAGAACGCTTTTCGTCGTTGACTTTCTTCGTTAATCGTACTTGAGGGATTTATCACAAAAGTGTTTTGCTTGGCTCACAACGCTACCCTTCCAAAAGAAAACATTTCGCGTGTTTCAGAATCAATTTTCTTTAGCATTAAGCAAAATAGCTGAAAGAAATTCGTTTATGCTCGATATTTTAGTCAAAAAAAACACACCTGAACACTAAAACATCTTTGAAAACTCATTCGAAAAACCCGTGAACATTTATTCTTAACTTGCTTGGTTTTAAAACACTGGTTTGTGAAATCCCTCAGCACATAAGTGCAAGGAGTTCTACCGATTTTGCGTGATATTCGGATTTTCAGAACTTTTGTAGGTAGTTGAATTTACGTCGCACTGGAGAACACAACAGAACCCAAACTTTTTAGTAATACCTCTTAAGTACCATTGGTTATCAAGTGCTCTGTTTTCGAAACCCTGAAATGTTTTGGAATGAACCTCGTAGAACGTTATGAGTCCCCTTCTTTACAAAACCAAAACAGATATATATATATATATATATATTGAGCACTAAAATTTAATGTTCTATTACTTCATTGAAGCATCCAGTAAGAAGTCCGTTATTTCCATTATTCAATTTCAAATTGAACCTAATGAAATTAAACTATGGAGTAATGTAAATTTATATGGAATAATTTAACATTTGAATATTAAATTGATTAATTTATTCATTGATATTTCAATTATAAATTATCATTCCTTTTTTAAAATTTATTAGAACTTAAATAGTTATTTAAATATAATTGAACACTTACTCGATTAATCTAGTATGTTTAAACCTAAAATGTTCGTTATGAAATTAATCGAATGATAGGTGTCATGTTGGCACTTAACCCTTTGCGTGGGGGTGCTTTTCTCATCATCTTTACCCGAAACAAGAATCAACCATCGCACAAGAGCTATAAGAAATTGGAAATTGGTTTTGAAAAAGCAGCTGAGTTTCCTTGGAGCAGCTGAGGTTCCGCATTCATTTATTCAAAATCTGAAACTGTCAACAATTCTGCCCAATTCCAACCATCAGTTGCAGCTGTCGCACTGTCACTTAATTGTCATTTTACTTATCCCACTTGGCCTCGTGTCAGCTCGACCAGGTTCAAGAGACCATTAGCCCCGAGTTCATTGATAGCCATTTTCGGATTTTTTAAAAGAAATTCTACCAAGCGACAACAGTACTGGTAAACTGTGTTCAGGTCGTGCACTCTGGCAAAGTAGAAAATTTTTTACTCTCGTACAAACACTTCATGGGCGTCCAATGCTCGCTTCTGAATCTTGAAAAGGCGGTCTGGTACGCCCTGTCCCTAGAGAATTGGAGGGTTACACCAGGACGATGTCCTTGATAGCACGTTGAATTGTAAACACTGTTATTACTTTAGGTTGGTTGGTTTTGGGTTTTATGGCGCAAGGACCATATTTGGCAGAGCTGTGCCAAACACAGACAATGTAAATTACTTATTAATTTTGAAAAGAAAGGATGGCAGTTAAGTAGGTATTTCAATCACGTCGCACTGGAGCAACACAACGGGCTATTGGGATCAAACTCGATGGGAAAGATCCGAGGACAACACGTAATTTTGAACCATGATCATATGACGAAAACGAAACGATGGAGAGAAGTAAAGAAACATCGCTTGGGCATTCTGGAGACGCGATCCCCATGTTTACATAAGGCAGTAAAACGCGTTAAAGAACCCGTTTTAGAATAAAACTATTAAATTCATTTAAAAATCTTCTAGATTGAATTTTAAAATTCGCCGCGACCCAAAAATTGCAAAAAATTCGGACTACCTGTGTGCCAAATCTCATTACTATAGTGCCATAGAATCGTCGGGATTTTGCGGCAACAAACAGACAAACAAACACTTCCTTTTATAATAGTAGATATGCACACACCTCACGTAAAAACAATCATAGCTTATGAAAAATAAAATTTGGGATTTTGACTAACTTCAAATAAATGTGTTCCTGCAAAAAGTTAACTAAAACAGAGGCTGAGTTCTATACATGCCTCTGCTGATAGACACATTTGTGATTGACGCGTATTTTCAGTAACCAAAGAGAGAAATACCCGTTCGTCAATTTCTCTCTCAATATTGTTTGTAAACTTAAGGATAACAGAAATCTTATATGTTTATTTAATTCGCGATTTTTTAATAAAAATCAATTGAATTACATCAAGTCGATTACATCGCCAAAAAATTACGACGTTTACAGTCGGAAATCAAACTAAATGAATCTACGAATCCAAATTACAGTTATTTGTATCATGGTAGGCTTTTTTCTCCTTGAATTTTTGCGAGTTGATTGGTTTTTCTGAGGTTTCATGGCCCAAAGGTCATATCTGGCCAAACTGCACCAAACACAAGACAATGTCAAGCAAAAAAAAATATATCGCGAAAGAGGAAAATAGCGATTGGGAAATTGAGTACTGTGATGAAAACAGAAAAGGGAATGTTTGTAAGAAAGTGAAATATTCAACTTGAGATTATGAGAGCCATTTTGACTTCATCCCTTATGTCCTGTCACGGAAGATTTAGCCATTACGTTGTTTGTAGGGTAAAAGCAGTACACTACTTGGAAATACTGTGCCGTTCAGAGAAGGCAACAGCGACCAGATACTTTTGCAAAAACAAAAAAAAATCAAGAATCTTAAGGGCACCTTTATCAAAAAAATAAGAACCCCTGCAGCGTCCCTCGTCGCTTTTGGAATCTTCTGAAGGTCGCGATATGCCACCGTTCCCTCTCGCCGTCTTCACCAACCGCGTCAAGTTCACCCGACTCAACATGCTTCCCAAATCGGCCGCTTTAAAGCGAAAAACGAAATCGCTCTTTGTTTTCGGGCTTTCCTCGATGCTCACTTTATTTATTGTTGTTTCGGATCGGAAATTCTAACTCCCAACTGCTCTGCTTAAAAGCGTGAAGCTATAACGTCATAAATAAATCAAATGAAAAGCTAAAGCTGCTTAAGGGCAAAATTCTTTTCCCGCTCGGAAGGACGAGCTATTTTTGCACACCTGCCGCTGAACCGCTAGAGGGTTATTCTTGTCCTTAGCCTGGGGTCTCTCGTGTCTTTGAACTCTGACACGCCCTTCCCTTCCTCGCAAAGGTAAAGCACTTATTTAGGCACGCTTCATAGAGGCTGAATCTCTGCATATGGTATGTGTTTTCATTATTATTAGCTGATGAAAACCGCGGCTCCTGTTTAACCGAATTTAATCTTTTAAATGCTGGAGTTGCTCATTTTGTGACACGCATAGAGCTGATTTATGGATCTTTTCAATCAATCCTACAATTACAGAATACAAATTAAATAAATTATATCGTCCTATTATTTTTCTTACTAGGAATTACATAAGGAATTCCAAGTCCTCCCTATATCCTTTCCTTTTTGATGAACAACTTAAAGCGATTGCTTGCTACTGATTTGAAATTGTTTTTTATTTTGTTTTCTCATGTTATGGATAAAATTAATTTCTTAAATTATTTCCTACAATTTTCAAATATGAAAGCATTTTCGATCTTGAGCTAATACGAAAAAAAATGTGTTCTATCAGGGCCCCCTTGTTGAGAGTCCCCGGGGTACCAGAGTCCTAGACCTAAGGGGCCCCGGTAAAAGTGAAAAGTGTTACTTTGGTATATGCAGTCATTTTTTAACATTGAAAAATATATACTTTCGTAGTTTAGTGCCAATTGTATAAAGGAAACAATTAATACGTTTGTACAAGTTGAACATTGAGTTCTTCAGATGCATACTTTTATTTCATGGGAGGATCTCGTCATCTAAACTGGTGCTGGGGCCCATAGACCAGGTCTGTGGTCTATACTTTATTGGAATAATAACAATACATATTTAGAAATCTTAATCCAACAGTCTTATCCTATTGTTAATTACTATCACTAGCCGAATACGAATATAATTAATTATGCTAACTTAGTAAAAATACTGCTAGCTTAGTTGGAGATTTATAGTATCAGTCATTAGACTCATCGCGTCACGTTCGATGTCCTTTGTATGAATAATTTCTTAGACTTAGATATGCATAAACAAGACGAGAGGACGCTAACTCCTACTTTGTATACACCATTCTATGAATGGCATAGCAAGTCTGGAACCCCTTTTCACTCTTCTAAGCTTGGTTCGATATTTGCCTAGAAGAGGACTGGCACATAGATCGGGACCTGCAATATGTGTCAACCCCTTGAGGCCCTGACCCCTTGGACTGTCAATATTGTTTACGTTGGAGCACTGGACACCAAACAGGAGGCAGAATCTTACACGTACAGATTATATGGTAGCCAAATTTTAAGGGTAATTAACCTAACTCAATAAGTTATGTAGCATCAGGAGAGAGTGATGTAAACTCTTTAAGGACCGAAACCCTCGTGAATAAATTTATGATTGATAATTTTATAAGTACCCCAACATTTTTATGGTCGAGTCCACCCTCAAAGAATTGTCAGATTTACAGAATATATTTGTAGTTTTCCAAGTTGGCACGTCACTGCCCGATTTCAATTAGCTATGTGTGTATGTTGCATGTAATTAATGTTTTTAAATTCGATACCGTTATTGATTTTAGCAATTTCGTATTTAAAATTTTTTAAGTTAATTTTTTATGTATTTTTTTAATTTGAGGATTCGCTCTCAACTGGAATGAAAGTTGTATTGTTTACAACGCTGGCGTGTTGAACTTTTTTTAATGGCCATATCAGCACTGACTCCGATTTTTAAAAGTAGCGCGGGCTATAAACGAAATATTCACTACGGTTTAAAATGAACTGGATTCGGCTATTCAAAATAATGTAAGATAGTAGTGTTTTTCTAGTTTACCAATTCTTAACATGTGTCATGAAGACTAGGTATTTAGAGACTGGTGATAGGTACGGAGAAATACTGGGCTATCTATGAGCCTCAGGGGGAGAATACATTTTGAATTGTTTTAAGAAACATGCAATTTTAAACAACTTGACACCTTGTAAATCACGCAATATTTTAGCAACATTATTTCAATGAGACTACTCTTGAGATTAAGAAATCCAGATATACAACTAAGTATCTTCGCTGTCGCTGGACTAGGGAATAAATTTTGTTCTTGATGTTTTTAAACTCAAGGTCACTATGCTTAATTGAATCATCCGTCCAGTTACCTATCAGCTTCGAGTATTTGGCTAAGCATTCTTTTGTTGGAGTGTTTTTAAATATATGTTTCCGTTTTTAGACTCCTAAGAAAACAATGGTAATCATACAATGCTGCTTGTTCAGTGTGTAATCAAATAGTTTTAGTCTTTAAGGGCTAATATTGATCTTTATTGTCGTATTTAGTTTCTGTAGTTTTTGTGACACAATTAATCTTTTACTTTTTTAATGTTTTTGACATTTTTTGCTCAATTATAATTTTTCTCTGAAATCAATTCTCTCAAATGCTGCAAGTAATAATTAAAAACCGTGAATCCTTCGGATTTAAAAATTCGAAGGCGGAATTTAAATTAAACTGCCTGACAAGCTGTATTCGATATGCACGTATAGTCAATCAATAAATTGTGCTGAAATTCCACCACCATTCGAGCGCTCAATTTAAATTTAACTAAGGATCTCTGTGCTTAATTTTCTAAACGAAATGTGGACTGCTACACTGTCATAGTAAGATTTATTTTTTTGCATGTAAAAATAGCTAAAATTTCAAATTCTTCACAACTCCAATGTTCTTATGGGGGGAAAAAAGGTACAGTAAAATATTCCAAGTACAGTAGATTTAAGTACAGATGTTAATGGGGTAAATAATGAAGGATGGCAGTATCGAGTAAATAGACTATTTTCTTTTAAGACTCATGACGTTTAATGGATGACAAGCTATTGGATATATCCCTAAAACTGATTTTATCTTGGGTGATAAAGAATCATGACGTTGAGGAGACTCAGTCCAAATGAGTAGCTTCTCATCGTTAACTGGTAAAGAAAAGTGTTTTTAATGGAAATATAAAAATCTAACCCTTATTTTAAATACGCGGCGAAAAGGGAGTTTCCAATTGACACTCTTTTTAACGAACCCCTTTCACGGACTCGCAGAATGTTTCGAACTTCCATCAAGGAACATCCTAGATATCCCGCCTAGATATCATTCAACTGTAATGTTAATTTTACTTAAGCAGGTGCGTTCGAACATTCTTTTTTTTACCAAACAAAACCAGAAAACATTACCTTCGGAAAAAAAATACTTTGAACTTTTCCAAATACTTTAGAAAAAGGGGCAGTATTCTGTCACCCAACCAAATCTGTTTGCAGCATTATCAAGACCAAATTATGTGGGTTTGCTTTCGCTCCAAGCCGATAATCCTTGAGAGATGGGAAGATGCATAATCGACAAGCAAATCTGCTTGTCGATTCTGAATAAATGAATTTTATGCTAAAATGTCAAAAAATGCTTCCTGCCAAAGAAAGCAGCGATAAAAAATGTGTACGTCAACCTACCGACGTAAAAACGAAATCTTCGAGGTGGCTGCTGGTGTCTTATGTGCGGTGGGAATTGCTTATAAACACGAAATACCGAAGTGGGCGATTTATCAAAGCTAAGATTTAAAAAAAAAAAAAAAAAAACGCGCATAAAGTAGAAGTTGCATCTGGTCGAAAAATATTCCTGAGATATGCAAATATAGTCCTATTGAAAAAGCTGTAATTGCTTGGCTAATGAAAATGCACTGAAAAAAGTTGTTTTAAATGTGTTTTCTTGAAGCAAAGATCTTGATAATTTTAATGCCCAGTTTTACATGATATTTTAAATATAGTATTTAAATATATTTGATGAGATTTCGATTTCTGCTTATTACAGTATTAATTTTTTAAAACGGGCACTTTTCTAACAAATACTTAGTGTATAAATTAAATATGTTTAAAAAAAAGTTTTACATATCTATCTTTCCAACACTAGGGGGCTCCGCCCCCTGCTCGCTTACGCTCGCCAACCCCCGGTTTTTCCCGAATTTCAAAAAAATATTATGAAGAACCAAATTGAAATTTCAAAAAAAAACTCAACGAGCTCCAAAAATTTACGTTGAGAGGTACTCTTTAAAAAAAACTCATGGCTGAAGACTGAAAATTTGTATGTGTTTTGCTCACTCGCGGAAGAAATTTCGCTTCTTCAATTTTGACACTTAATAAACCCTAAACTAATAGCCGCATCGGAAAAAAATCTTAATAATTGTCCAGGGAATACGATGAAGAACAAATCATGTTAATTTCGTTTTTTTCCGATCAGTACTTTCTCGGGAAATCGTTTAAGAATCGAGCTAAACAACACAGTTTTCAATCCGGCGGCGGTAACTTTTTTTTTAATATAGAGAGAAAGAATCAATAGCTGTACACTTCCATCAGAGCTTTAGGGTAATTCAAGTGGATTGGCGGTGATCTCAAAAACCGGCTTAAAGTATGAAATGAACCATGTCGTAAGCAGATATGCTGTCATCCAGGATTTGCTTATTTTCAGAACGGAATAAATTTTGGCATAATTCTTAAGATTCTTGAAATGATAAATGAGTGTTGGCTTCAACTTAGTCATCAGCTGCATCAACCCCTTTAACAAAAAAGACAGCCTTTCCTTTAAAGCTTTGATCTTCGGCCTCTTTGTACTGAAGTCTTACACTGTACTTCCAACAAGGATGTTTCATCTACACCGAAAATACATTTAATGTGATCGTTTTTGATTCAATCACCTTCGGGATAGTTTTTGCAGTTTCTACGTTAGTTTTTTCCTTTTACGCCTGGCACCTTTTTGTTTTTGGAGGCTGAATAACTTCACATTTTCTTCAGAAGCTTCCTTACTCATCTCTCGTTGCATTTATTGCTCCAGTAGGATGTTAATTCAACTATCTACCTACCTCCTTCTGTCAACATTCATAGAATTGAGAGAGCTCTTTTCTTGTTTTGGATTAGGCTTTGACCAAAGAGATTGTTATTGTTGGTTATAAATATCGCTTTAAGTATTTATTATACTTACCCCTTAAGCTTTGTAGAACAGGCCCCAATCATAAAGATATTGGAAGCCTAGTAAGGCCGAGCCTTAAGAATATGCTCCCCAGTCCTTTCATATAGCGATCATATGATCTAATCAATGAGATCATGTAATCCTGCATCTATTGCTTCCTATATTATGCTCCGTATATTTGTCATATTTATGCATCAGGTCTTGGGGAGTCAATGGGAATGGATGGTTAAGTTGATGGTTTCATACCGTAAGGTCCAACTGTGGAGAAGCTATGCCAACATAAGACAGACAGCGCCAAGTAGGGAGGCTAGGAGTTGGCACCCATAGAATATTGCTGCAGAATTAACAAAATATACCTACACACTTTGTTATTCTGATGAGGACAAAAATGAAGCGTACACTTCAACTTTATTTAAAACCAACTCGAAAAGAAAGGATAAAAATGTGCTCAAAATTAATTACAGCACTCGGTGACTCTTAGTGGTTACTTCCGTATGCTTCCAAACAGCTGGCGAGTCTCTCCGACCAGACGTCGTAAACACATGGCCTTTTGTTTTGTCTGCCATGGAAGAATACGTTACCAAATCTGCAATTTATAAAAGACACAAGATTTGCCAAGCTCGATTAAGCAAGTTGTGCCCGAAGTGTATTTAATTTGTATTAAATACCAACGCTAACTATTTAAGGAAAAACTGTTTCAAATGAATATTTATTTCATTGGCAATGAAAACATTTCCTTGATCTTATTCATTTTTCAGGACTTGATGTTTTCAAATAGCATTTGAAAATGTTGCTAAACAAAATCTTAGTACTCTTCTCGGCAAGCAGCCAAAAACTTGGACTAGGATTAAATATTCAAAACTCTGAATGTATTAAACTGCTGCAATTGCTTTTTCTTTACTGCTTGTAGTTCCTAGGACTATTTTTAAAATCGATATATCCTTATAACAAACTGCATTTTAACGGAAAGTTGCATTGAGTTCTCAAAACCAGCAAAAGTAATTATATTTCTAAGACACAACTGAAACATTTCTAAACTACTCTTCTAGGTTTGATACATGAGATTTATAAATTGTCTGATGTATTCATGGCTTAATTTTGTCCATAGTTTTTTTCGATAATGTATCATTTCCTTATAATCTTTCTGGAGACAGACAATATCAGCAATAAGAATAAATAAATTTCATATCAGACAACTTCAGCAATAAATACTGGCATGTTCAAAGAAATAAACCACTATGTATTTATTTTTACTTGACAATAATTTCTTACTCTTTCAGAAATGTTAAAAAAATTTATCATTAATGGTTTCGTTTAATTGTTTTTCAGATATTTTACCCAAGATCATTACTCAAATCTTTTGGTCTCTATTCCTGAGAAGGTTGTCAACAAATATGGTGCCGCATTTGCCATGACATCCCTCACAAATGGTCCGATCATTTCATCCACACTAGGTAAATATTTTTTCTGTCAAGCTATTTTCGAAAATGCCATGTCTGTCTATCACTCCTTATATTTGGCACAGAATATAATATTTTTTAATTTGTTGCATTTCACACACAAATAGAATTTAAAATATTTCCTAAGATATTCTTTGTCAGTACTTATATTTAGTTTTTAATCCTTAACCTTAATATTTAACATCGTTGTCACCTGTGATCTTTCTTGTCAAATGGTTCCCAGTTATAGCGTCACATTTAGACAGTTTGAAAGTCATAAAACAAATTTGGATTACTGTTAACGAATAAACATTTACATCTTTATGGAATACATTTTAACACAAATATTTATTAGTTTTTGATGCATTCATGGATATATTCATGAAGGCCAATAATATCTCCAATTCTAAAGTTTTCATTTTGGCTATCATTTGCCGATTTATCCTTAAGCTTTTTCAAAATGAATAACTCTTCTATTTTTGGGATGGATGCGAAAGCTTTGGTGAACGTGTCGTTCTGCCAGTTTGAATAACCCACAGTAAAGCTACTTAATTTTTTTTACACTCCGACCAACGGTTTTCGAGATATATAACCATAAAATAGCCAAACGCACTTTAAATTAAGGTGAAAACATTGGTAGGGAAGTGGTGTAACTTGGAATGGTTTTGGTCGGGCAATTAGTTAGGAAGCTTTCACCGAGTAAAGTTTAATCCCTTTGGGGTTAATAACATTTTAACTGAGCGTTCGTAGACACACCGATAACTATCGGATGTCGGAGACGTAATTATCGGAGTGGTGGGGTTCAGGCATGGTCTCTTGTACATTGTTACGTTTATCCGAGATCTGCGTCAGTTTCGTTTGAACGGGATCAAATTGCATTCAACGATTTTATTCTATTTTTTAGCAGCTTAGTTAAAAGAGTAGTTAAAGTGAATATGCGTGTATCATTACAAAATGAAAAGAAATTGTTAGTTTGGACTGAATGTACTTGCGAAAGCGTAGAAATTATAGACGCTTTTAGATTCGTCCACTGATAGCCGAACGATATGTGGAAGGTGCATTTTATACAATGTTTTATAAGCACCGTAAGTAATATAAGTTTTAACACTCGTTTTTGTATCGTATCCAGTGCTGTAGTCGTAAATAAATCAGAGGGTATACCATGGGGGCCCCTGCACTAGTATAGGCAGGGCCCCCAGGTATACCCTGAAAATACCAATGAATATACCAATGAAAACGCCCAAGTTGTTCCAGAAAAATTATATACGTTTGTTAGGAAGCTTTCACCGAGTAAAGTTTAATCCCTTTGGGGTTAATAACATTTTAACTGAGCGTTCGTAGACACACCGATAACTATCGGATGTCGGAGACGTAATTATCGGAGTGGTGGGGTTCAGGCATGGTCTCTTGTACATTGTTACGTTTATCCGAGATCTGCGTCAGTTTCGTTTGAACGGGATCTTTATTAAAAAAATATTTTTGGTTTGAATTTATGTTTTTTTTTATTTGAAATTTTTTTATAATATATTTACGGGTTTGAAATTATATATATATATATAATTTTTCTGGAACAACTTGGGCGTTTTCATTGGTCCCTCAAACCCAGAATAGTGCACATTTCATCGATACCAAACGTCAACAGATCCTTTTGACCTCCTTTTCTACGCGGCGAATATCCAATTTTCTTCATTAACATCAGAACAAAGTATGAATTTCATTCTTTCGACACTACTTTGAATGAATTGCTTTTGATTAATAGGTACGATTTTGGAATTATGTACCAAGGGGATATCTTGAAATAGAAACTTTTCTTTTGCTTCTACAGCTATCTGCGTTTCACGTGATGTTTCGCGCGATGTTTTCTAGGAAAAACAAAGCGGTGTTCGTAGTTTTTAATAATAAGCAGAGGGTATACGGAATTTGCTGGAAAAACCAGAGGGTATGCGGCGTATACCACTGTATACCCTCCACTACAGCCCTGATCGTATCCATGATTTAAAACTTGGGAAGCCGATTACTGAGACTAAAATGCAGATGAATATACACTTCCCTACAATAACGGACCGGAACCCAGCGGATTTGCATAAAATACGACTACTTGTTTGGGGGTGTTTTTCGTGGTATTGCCTGGGACCTTTGCATGTTGTCCTGGTCAATTGAACGCCGACGCCTACATGAACATTTTGGACAATCAGGTTCTTCCTACGCTCTGGCAATTTTATGGAATGTACGAATGTTACTTCCAGGACGACAACGCTCCATGTCATATTGCAGCCTCTGTCAAGCAGTGGTATCAAGATATGGACGTAAAACGTCTTGCCTGGCCTGCTCGGTGTCCCGACCTAAACCCCATAGAACAATTGCGGGACGAGTTAGAGCGACGCTTACGGACCAGGGAACCACGTCCGAAATCTACAGCTGAGCTGGCGACATTCTTGCGGCAGGAATGTACACAAATCCCCATAGCTGTGTATCAGAACCTTGTTGAAAGTTTGCCCAGAAGGGTCGCTAGTGTAATTGCCGCACGGCGGGGGTCTCATCCCCCTATTAAAGCATGTGTTTTTTTTCCCTTATACCATCACATCTTGCTGTACGGTCCATTATTGTAGGGTAGTGTATAAAAGTAATGATAAACGAAGTAAGTCTTACTTACAGCTAATGAGTCCCGACCTAAACACCATAGGACATTTGTGGGAGCGTTTTAGCGTTAATCTATCTCGGACCAGGGAACCACGTACGAAATCTACTGCTGAGCTAGCGACATTCTTGCTGCAGGAATGGACACAAATCCCCATAGCTGTGTATCAGAACCTTGTTGAAAGTATGCCCAGAAGGGTTGCTAGTGTAATTGCAGCCCGTGAAGACCATATCCCTATTAAAGCATTTATTCTTTCCCTTGTACCATCACATTTTGCTGTCCGTTTTGCGGTCCGTTTCACATTTTGCGGTCCATTATTGTAGGGTAGTGTATAAACAACTGCAATTCTGGAATGCGAAGCGCAAGCGCACTTGATATTTATCGGTCCAGTTTAGCGGACCGTCCAACAATTCAAAATGTCGGATAGCATTTTTGGCGGATCTGATAATATCGGACAGTCGAGTGCAAGGTGCGAATAGAAAAGAATGTAATTTGAAAGTGTCCGACTCCGACATCTGATATTTATCTGTGTGTGTGTACAAACGCTCTAAGGGTCTTGGAAATATTAACGAGTACACAATCACAAAGTTTTAGAAGAAAGGATAATTAGGAAGCATTGACAGTTTTTGAGGTAGTAAGTATCCACAGAGCTCATTCGATGATGCTGATACATATAAACCTGATTTAAAAAATCAGTTTCGTTTATTTTTTCGCTCCGACAAGTGGTTGTCGAGAAATACAATCGCAAATATCTAAATTTGGATTAATTCAGTTTCAATTAATTTGAAAATTAGTAGGCTACAGCTATATTTTTAATTGGAAAGAGTAGTAAGTCGTGAAATCAATTGATGATTTTTGAAACATTTTTAGACTCATTAATATGCGAGCGAGATATAGAAAAAGTCCAATTTTACCTGGGACCTAAGGGTTCAAGTTGATATTTAATGGTACTTTTTAATTAACGTCGTACTAGAGCAACACAGTCAAATTGATTAAAGCGTGATTTTGATGGGGGAATCGATTCGCACGGTTGCTGAAGCTTGGAATACTCTTAGATTCATATTATGATGAACCATAAAATGCAGCCAGTTGACCATAATAGGCTACATTCCAATTTGATTAAATTACGTCACAGTACACTATTCTCTACTATTATAAAAGGAAGTGTTTGTTTTTTGTTTGTCTGTCTGTTTGTTTCGCAGCCGCAAAATCCTGAAGATCTATGGCACTTACAGCAATGACAGGTAGTCCGAATTTTTTGCAATTTTTGGGTCGCGGCGAAATTTTAAAATTCAATCTAGAAGATTTTTAAATGAATTTAATAGTTTTATATTCTCTACCTGCTTCTTCAAACGCGTTTCGTCCGAACGAAAGAAGAAACCCCCTAAAAGGAACTTTTTCTACCCACGTGACCTTCTTTTATAATTTCGCAAAAGAATGTGACGTCACGTGAACTTTCTCTTTCCAAAAGATTGCATATTCTGCCTTTTACATTAAAAAAAAGAAACAGACTACATTTCCTGTCCACTTTTCGGCAAATGAAAGCAAGAAATAAAAAAACATATTGACTGGTATTGTTAAGTTTTTTTTCGTAAAATCGGAATCACTAAAGATCGATTAAAAATTTCAACGGATTTGAAATCTGCTTAAAATTTCACTTTAGATTGATACCTAAATTTGTGATTTTCTTTAAATAAATAATTTTTTAATTGAATATTTCTTCAACGGATTTGAAATCTGCGGGAAATGTTACACCAGATTAATACCTTACACCACGGGAACAGGCAACAACGGGCTAGCCACGCAGTGGCTAGTATTCTGTATTTTATCTATCGCAATATTCTAAAGTGTGATCGTACTCACCCGGATTGAATACATCAAACAGGCTCAGCGGCACTCTTAAACTTAGCTATACATCGCTAAAATCACAAGTCCTGACATCAAGGTAATCCAAATTGACACAAACACCGGTACACTGGATAGTCCGTGGGAAAACGAAGTCCAAGTCCTTGTGGCGAAGGTGTAATCCAATAGTAATCTGATGAGACCTAGTTTGTTGGGTTTCTATGGCACAATCGCCATATTTGGCCGTGCTGCGCCAGACACAAGATATACAATATTAAGTGATGGACTGCACGCAATAAAATTTTTACTGACACAAAAGAGAGAAATACACCCTGGGAGGAATCGAACATGTGCCGACCACAACTCGCTGGTCCTATGACACCTGGAGAATGTTGGAATAACACAAATTTACTTCTTGGTAGCGAATTTGTAACTCACTTTAATATTATTTTTTATGACCCAGACCGCCCAGCAAGTGTTTTGATGTCGTGCACGAGTGGCTGGAAACTAGGGATACGACATCGACAGCAAAACATCGATGTTCAAAATTAAAACATCGATGTTGATAATACATCGCCCCTAAAACATCGATGTTTTTCAAATTAAGTGTATTTAAACTTTTTACCTCATTTCTTAAAACTGGTTTAGCAACTAGTGATGCTACATCGACAGCAAAACATCCATGTTTTGAAACTTTAATGTTAAAAATTAAAACATCGAAATTGATAAAACATCGCCCCCAAACCATCGATGTTTTTAAAATTCAGAGTATTTAAACTTTTTTACCCGTTTTTAAAAACTGGTTTAGCACCTAGTGATGCAACATCAACAGAAAAACATCGATGTTGATAATACATCGCACCAAAACCATCGATGTTTTTAAAATTCAGAGTATTTAAACTTTTTTACCCATTTCTTAAAACTGGTTTAGCACCTAGTGATGTGACATCGGCCCCAATACATCGATGTTTTGTATAGAACATCAATGTTTTGAAAACATCGATGTCGCATCTCTACTTTTCAGACCCTTCAAACTTGACCACTTTGATCTAAAAGTATATTCAATTAGCCGATTATAAAAATTATGCTACTAGGTTATTTTTAAAATTTTTAAAACCGTACTTTTTTCATTTAAAAATAAAACATAGACAACGTAAAAACATCGACACGTATAAACATCGATGTTACAAAAACATCGACTCCAATACATCGTTGTTAAATACATCGATGTTTTGAAAACATTGACATCGATGTCGCATCCCTACTGGAAACTAGGGATACGACATCGATGTCGATGTTTTACAAAAAACATCGATGTAATGAGCCGATGTTTTTTTAACATCGATGTTTATACTTACCGATGTTTTTGCACTGTCGATGTTTTATTCTTAAATAAAAAAATTACCATATATATATATATATATATATATATATATATATATATATATATAACTAATAAAAACTAATTAAAAAAAAACTAATAACTATAATTTTCATAATCAGTATATTGAACATACTTTTAGACCAAAGAGACCAAGGGTGAAGGGTCTGAAAAGTAGGGATGCGACATCGATGTCGATGTTCTTACGCTGTCGATGTTTTATTTTTGAATGAAAAAAAGCCATGGTAAAAATTCAGAAAAATAATCCGTGCTGTTAAGTATTTGTTAGTGATGGCGACATCCGTCCCATCAGAAAGTTTTTTCCCTAACTGGTGGGATAGTTAGTGAAACAATTAAGTCGGCTTAAGGTGTAGAAAGTTAACAAACTTCTTTTTTTACAAACTGTAAATAAAAAATATTGGACCTATAATAATTATGTTATGTACATACCTAATTATGCTTGTAGTTAGTAGTACATATGTCAAATTGTTGTAAATGTTATTTTCTTTTATATTATTAAATTTGAAAATAAAAGATTTGTTAATTGTTCTAATTAATTTTTTTTACTTTGTTTTGAGTTAAAAAAAGTCTTACATATAAATTAATAAACACGGCAAATGACAAATTAAATCTCCCCCCTACGGCGAACATTAATATTTGAAGTTGCTAAACCAGTTTTAAGAAATGGAGGAAAAAAAGTTTAAATACACTGATTTTTAAAAACATCGATGTTTTAATTTTGAACATCGATGTTTTTCTGTCGATGTCGGATCCCTGCTGGAAACGTGAATATTATGGCACTTGCGAGTACAGCGAAAATTCACTCGTCCAGGTTCCTGGTTTCAAATGGTCCACGTAAGCGATAAACCATGTCCAGATTTATAGGGACCAAGGGGTTTCGACTCGACAATTCTTGGCCTTCTTCCCTCTCGTCCCTAAACCAAGTCATCAACAAATTACACTCATCAACAAATAAAGCCCATCCTTCATCAGTGGCCAGAGTCTCCAATGCGGAGGACAGATGTCAAACTGGCCTTCGCATTGGACATACACGATTCACCCATCGTCATTTTATACTTGGAGAGTGTGCTCCTATTTGTAATTCATGCTCTACACCATTTTCCGTTTATCACATTTTAATTGTCTATCCTGTTTTAATCATCAACGGTTCAAATTTTTTAAAAGTATTTTTTGTAAATCTGCAAGATTTGATTGGGGAAAATCCCCATTCAAATCTTTTCTCGTTTTTACGTTCAGTTGGTTTTTTAAAACTCATAGAGTGCTTTTTTTCCATCACAGTATTTATAACATCCACATTATCTTCGTATTTTTTATACTTTTTACCATGCTCATCAACATGTTTTATTCATGGCATTCATCAAGATTTCAAAATTCTTACGCAAGACTTAACATACACATTTTATTAAAATGTTTTTATATTTATATTGATTTTATTTATTTTATCTTGGGCATTTGGCGCAGCTTGTCCGTTTTTGGACCTTGCGCTATAAAATCCCAAAATCCAATCCAATCCTCGTCCCTAAACGGGAACGTCTCCATGTCAGGATTCAGTGGGTCACTCCAGAGGTCAAATAGGAGGGTCAAAAGAGTTGAGGGGCTCGGGCCACTATTTTCAAGGATTAATTATATAATTTACAATGAAAACAGAAAGCATTTTATCAATAAATTAACCACGTTCTAACGATTTATCCTGAGTTTTTTCTTACTCTGATAAAAATTTCTACATCAGACTTCAATTTTTTTGTTTTTCCTTTTATCTACTTTCCATCAGATATTTTTAAGGTGTTAGCCTCTAGATCGGAATGTTCCTGGTTCGAATCCGGGTCCGGACATGGATGTTTGTAAGCGTATTGTGTAGAGGCGGTTGTTGCACCTTAAATCTGTCGTGGCCAAAAGTCCTCACGTTGGGTTGGTGTGGAAGTTTGGAGAGAGGGGTGCCAGCTCAGGTATTGCCTCGTCATCTGACCGTGGTTCAAAATTACGAGGTGTTGTCCTCGGATCTTTCCCTTGATCCCGGACCGTTGTCAATAGCCCGTTGTGTTGCTCTAGTACGACGTTAATTAAAAATTACCAAATTACCGTGGACAACACCACGTAATTTCGAACCACGTTCCGATGACGAAGCAACACCTTAGCTGGCACCCCACTCTCCAAACTTCCACACCAACCCAACGTGAGGACTTTCGGCAACGACAGATTTAAGGTGCACCAGCCGCATCACCATACGTTTACAAACATCCATTCCCGGACCCGGATTCGAACCAGGAACCTTCCGATTTAGAGGCTAACAAGTTGTCTGTCCGGAATCCGCACCAAAGGTAATTGGTAATTTTTAGTTAACGTCGTACTAGAGCAACACAACAGGCTATTGACGAAGGTCCAGGATCAGTCCCTTAAGGGAAAGATTCGAGGACAACACCACGTAATTTTTTACCACGGTCAGATGACGAGGAAACACCTGAGCTGGCACCCCACTTTCCAAACTTCCATGCCACGCCACCGTGAGGACATTTAAGTCCACGGCAGATTTAACATGCACCAGCCTCCTGTATCCACGACTGTCTTTGGCTGTACCGAAGTAACTCGTTTTTAAAGGGCAACGGATTAGCAACCGGAGTCTTGCGAGTTGGAAACTCGATTCAACCAAAGAACATCGTGTACGTAGGGACTCGTGCACGCTAAATCTGTCGGATCCTCAAATATAATCACGTTGGCGTGGTGTGGAGGTTTGGAGAGAGGGGTGCCAACTCGTGTATTATCTGGTCATTTGACCGTGGTTCAAAATTATGTGGTGTTGTCCTCGGGTCTTTACCTTTGGGATTGATCCCGGACCGTCGTCAATAGCCCGTTGTTCTGCTCCAGTATGACGTTAATTAAAATAACTACCAACCTACATTTCAAAAGTCATGGAACCAATCTTTGATAATTTGGTAATTTTTTAATTAACGTCCTACTAGAGCAACACAACGGGCTATTGACGACGGTTCGGGATCAATCCCTTAAGGGAAAGATCCGAGGACAGCACCTCGTAATTTTGAGCCACGGTCAGATGACGAAGCAACACCTGAGCTGGCACCTCATTCTCCAAACTTCTACACCAACCCAACATGAGGACTTTCGACCACGACAGATTTAAGGTGCACCAGCCGCCTCTACACCATACGCTTACAAACATCCATGCCCGGACCCGGATTCGAACCAGGAACCTTTCGATCTAGAGGCTTACACCTTAACCACTATACTGGTTGGTCGGCATCAATCTTTGAACAACAACAGAAGCTATTAAGAGGTAACTAGATCATAGTGCTCTGAATAATACATCAACCTCTTAAGTGAAAACGGTATATTGGTTAAGCTGTTGGCCTCTAGAAAAATCGGAAGGTTCGTGGTTCAGGCATGGATGTTTGTAAGCGTACGGTGTAGAGGCGGCTGGTGCACCTTAAATCTGTCGTGGCCGAAAGTCCTCACGTTGGGTTGGTGTAGAAGTTTGGAGAGTAGGGTACCAGCTCAGGTGTTGCTTCGTCATCTGACCGTGGTTCAAAATTACGAGGTGCTGTCCTCGGATGTTTCCCTGAAGGGACTGATCCCGGACCGTCGTCAATAGCCCGTTGTGTTGCTCTAGTACGACGTTAACTAAAAAATTACCACATAAAACTAAAGGTCCGCGGTAGCTCAGTGGGAAGAGCATCGGATTAGCAACCGGAGGGTTGCAAGTTCGAATCCAGTCAAAGACCGCCGTGTATAAAGAGAGCTTGTGCACGTTAAATCCGTCGTGGCCTCAAAAGTCATCACTTTGGCGTGTGTGGATGTTTGGAGAGTGGGGTGCCAGTTCAGTTGTTGCCTCTTTATCTGACCGTGGTTCAAAATTACTCGGTGTTGTCCTTGAAACTTTCCCTTCGGGTTTGATCCCGGATTGTCGCCAATAGCCCGATGTGTTGCTTCAGTGCGACGTTAATTAAAATACATAAAAATAGACGCATTTTGCTGCATTCGTAACGTTTGAAATATTTGAATGTGTCTTGTTTACAACTATAGTGATGGGTAAGTAGGTATTTAAATTAACGTCGCACTGGAGCAACACAATGGACTATTTGCGAGGGTCCGGTTTCAGTCACGAAGGGAAAGATATGATGATAACGAAAATTTTCGAATTGTAATACTAAACATATTATAGACGAACGAAAATTTTTAAATTGCAATTCTAAACATTTGATAGATGAATGAAAATTTTCAAATTGCAATACTAAACATAAGATAGACGAACGAAAATTTTCAATGTTATAAATTCTTGATCTTTATTTGGCATTAAAAAAAATATACAGGGTGTCCCAAAAGGATCAGTACAACTTCAAAAATTTATTTAAAAAAAAGAATAGGCTTACAGCAAAACTAGTTACAACAATAGATATAACTCAAAAGTTTTTTTCTACTACCTTAGTAAATTTCGGCATGAGATCCTTTCGTAGCTCGAAGAATATCAAGACGATATTCCAATTCAATCCACGAACGTTTCAGCATGCTAACAACAACAGTAGCTACAGCTGTTTGGATCTTTTTTTTTTGTTTAAATTCCACGACACTGTTAACTTTAGTTCGGTACACAGCATCTTTTACATAACAATTTTACACGTCTTGATACTTAATTTCTTTGCGTTTGAGTAACGGATTTTGTTTTGATAAACTACTTGACATATTGAGCTTTCTTCACGGGTTCCGTCATTTTGAATAACTGAATTCTTTAATAATCGTTTGCGTGTTGTGTAGCTCTATGTATAATCAGAAACATACTTTAGAAGAAAACGTTTTGAGTTTATATATATATATATATATATATATATATATATATATTCTATCTATTGTTGTAACTAGTTTTGCTGTAGGCCTATTCTTTTTTTTTTTATATATAATTTTTTTAAAGTTGTACTGATCTTTTTGGGACACCCTGTACATCTCTAATTTCGAATCCCCTCCCTGGAATGGATATAAGGCTACTCTACTGGTCTAGACGATAATGCATATTGCTTGACCAATAATATGAAGAACAAGAGTTCAGCGGCAAGAGTATTCAGCGATTTCGTAGTTCCGTAGAAATATACTGACAATGCGTAATTTAGTTGTTTCACAATTCTAGATGTCAAACCGAGGCCTGTCGTCAGTAAGAATAAACTGCCGCCAGTATGGTAATACGTATGCTGTTTTTTCTCTCCTGTCATAAAAATTGTACCTGGACTTTCCGTTTCTGGTTGGGACGCAAAGACAAGAGCGCGAAAATAAATGGGGGAAGTCTTATTTCAAACAAAATACGTCTACAAACGAAATATGCTAAAATTCAGAATTGATAGGAAAGACAGAGAGAGACACCCTTTTTTAATCTATTCGAATCAAAATATTTGCTCCAGTGCGAATTATTATTCAATATTACCTTTTCCTACCTTGAATCAAAAAAAGCACTTAACTTAACTTAGCTGATACAGAAACTGGATTTATACAGTACAGTAAAAAATAATTCTAAATTTGGAAAAGAAATCCATTCAAAGTCCGAACACAGTCACATCGTTTTGCCCTATAAATGACCGATGTATTTCCCCCGAAATATGTTCGATTTGTAACTGGGTGTATTTCTCTCTTCTGCGTCAGTTTCGCTTTCCTTTTGTGTATGTCCATCTACCTGACGTTTGGCACAGCTTGGCCAAATATGGCCATTGCGCCATAAAACCCAAGCAACCACCTCCTGAAATATTCGAATGAACGGTTTCAACTCTAACTTCACTACAGTGCGGCTGCCGCGAGAAGACAAGTCGACCTTGGGTTAGTCGATTTTTCAAAAGGTGTGAGAGCTGATTAGGAGAAAGTTGCTTTGCGCAAAAGCATGAATGGCGATCACTCTGGTATTACCCCCTGGTATTATATATATATATATATATATATAATGACCACTGCTCGCTAATTGCTATTAATTCCCATTTGATTTGCGAAGCAGACCAAGTGTGAAATCGTAGCCTATTGGATAACAGCCATCATAGCGTTGCCCGTAGTGTTGGTTTGCTTCGCAAAACAAATGGAAATTCGTAGCCAATTACAATGAATTCCCTGTGAATTAAAATTTGGTTTTCTTTGCAAAACAAATTATGAATATTATGAACTATGGTTTGCATCGCAAATTGGATAACAGCCATAACCCAATTTGCGAAGGTCCCGTGGTGATGTTGGTTTGCTTCGCAAACCAAACGGTAATTCGGCGTGACGTCACAATCTCTTGCAAAAATATTAAAGATATTCAATTTAAAAATTTTACATATTTTTAGGTTATAATGTGAAATTTTCCGCAGATTTCAAATCCGTTGAAATTTTTACTCTATCCTTAACGGTCAAGGAGATAGAAAAAAGAACTAAATAATTCCAGTTAAAAGTTTATTTGTTTTTTATCGTCTGCTGGAAAATCACTCCTCCGGGCAAAATGAAAACGGAAACGAAAAAAATAAATTTAGAATCTGTGATCTATGCTGTTGCATTCAATAATAATTAAATTTCATAAAATTCATTTAAAAATGTTCTAGATTGAATTTTAAAATGCGCCGCGACCCAAATATTGCAAAAAATTCGGACTACCTGTGTGCCAAATCCCATTTCTGTAAGTGTCATAGATTCGTCAGGACTTTGCGTGCAGAAAACAAACATACAAACACTTCCTTTTATAATATTGGAGAAACGTCAAATCACTCATCAAAATTACCTAAGATTCGTATGCGAATCGAAAATTCATCAAACATTACAAACTTTAAAGTTTTTCTAAAAAAGTAAAAAATCTTTCAGAATTGTCGATTTGAAAACAAATGGTATCTAATAATAGTACAAATTTGACGAAAGCACAAAACTTCTTTTTGCATCAAAAATGTATAATTCTTTTGCCGAACGGACTAGCATATCCAGAGGATTGCTAGTTCGAATCCAACTAAAACCGTCGTGTACAAAGGGGTCTGGAGCACGTTGAATCTGTCGTGGTCTAAAATGTTCTCACGTTGGCGTGGTGTGGAAGCTTGGAGAAGTGTGGCGCCAGCTCAAGTGTGACCTTGTCATCTGACCATGGTTCAAAATTACTCGGTGTTGTCCTTGAAACTTTCCCTTCGGATTTGATCCCGGACCGTCGCCAATAGCCCGATGTGTTGCTTCAGTGCGACGTTAATTAAAATACATAAAAATACATGCATTTTGCTGCATTCCTAACGTTTGAAATACTTGAATGTCTCTTGTTTACAATTATAGTGATGGGTAGGTAGATATTTAATTAATATCGCTCTAGAGCAACATAGTGAGCTATTTGCGTGGGCCCGGTATCAGTCACGAAGGGATATCTACCCTCATCATCCGGTATCATCACGAAAGGTCGTCTGAGGATAACCAAAATTTTCAAATTGCAATACCAAACATAAGATAGACGAACGAAAATTTTCAAATTGCAATACTTTTTTTTTTTTTCTTCTAATGGCGGGCACATTTTGACCGAAGTCATTGGCCACTACAAGGCCGGAAGTGATGGCCACTTGTGAAGGAGCGCCCAGTGGGAGGGCCATCATTGCCCCTAACAATTACATCGTAATTTTGAACCATGTTCAGATGACGAAGCAACACCTAAGCTGGTATACGCTTACAAACATCCATGCCCAAACCCGGATTCGAACCGGGGACCTTCCGATGTAGATGCTAACACCTTAACCACTATACCGGTTGGTCGGCAATTGCAATACTAAAAATAAGATTAGAAGAAAGAAAATTTTCAAATTGCAATACTAAACACAAGATAGACGAACGAAAATTTCAATGTTATAAATTCTTGATCTTTATTTGGCATTAAAAATGTACTTCTCTAATTTCGAATTCCTTTCATGAAATGGATATCCGGCTACTCTACTGGTCAAGACGAGAATGCATATTGCTTGACCAATAATATGAAGAACAAGGGTTCGGTGGCAAGATTAAACATAAGATAGAGGAACGAAAATTTTCAATGTTATAAATTCTTGTTCTTTACTTGACATAAAAACTACCTACGGTAGGTGACGATTACGGTACTGAAGGCAAAAAAAACCACCTACCTATCATTTTTTGGATTGGTTGGTAGTGAACAGTTTTAACTGAATCATTGATGCTAAGGAAATAATACTTTGTTTTTAAAAGTGTGTTAACTATAAAATCACCCCATTGTGTGTGGAGAGTCGTTTTCAAATATATTAGCAGTTTCCGGGAGTTAAAGCAGGACTCGGTGTTTATCCCATATTAGAAACACTCAGAGAGAGATTTTTTTTCTCCTGCAAAACACTTTTTGGATGTTTACAAGTATTGAAAACGAAAAATGTTAAACCAAAAAATTATTTAATTTAGTTTTTACGGAAAAGTTCCTTACTGTTAATTAAAACTACAAAAGTCTAAGCTTAATTTGTATCATGCATATCTGTAACCAAATAGTCTTATTTGCGAAGCTGTGCAATTCCCTAAACTCTTTCAGCATTTTATGGTAATTAATTAATAATTTTTAGTTAACGTCGTACTAGAGCAACACTACGGGCTATTGACGACGGTCCGGGATCAGTCCCTTAAGGGAAAGATCCGAGGACAACACCTCGTAATTTTGAACCACGGTCAGATGACGAAGCAACGCCTGAGCTGGCACCCCACTCTCCAAACTTCCACGCCAACCCAACGTGAGGACTTTCGGCCATGACAGATTTAAGGTGCACCAGCCGCCTCTACACCATACGTTTACAAACATCCATGCCCGGACCCGGATTCGAACCAGGAACCTTCCGATCTAGAGGCTAACACCTTAACCACTATACCGGTTGGTCGGCCAGCATTTTATGTGTTGTCTACCGAGATAATTTATCTTTTTCTATTATAGCTTAAAACAACGAGAAAGTTTTTAGCAGCGCCCCCTTCTTTGATTCAAAACTAGCCACTGCGAGGTCAGCACGACGGAGAGATCCATTTGGCATGACGTCAGATTGCGAAAATATAAATATTTAATTGAAAAATTATTTATTAAAAGAAAATTAAACGTATAAGGTATATATCTTGTGTAAAATTTTCCGCAGATTTAATATCCGTTGAAGTTTTTACTCTATCTTTAACGATCCAGGAGATAGAAAAAATAACTACATAACTCCAGTTAAAACTTAATTTTTTTTTTTCGTCGCAAAATTTTTTTAAATCTATCATCTCTTTATGCTGTTGCCATTCTAAAGAAAACAATAATAATATTAAATGCTATTAAATTAATTTTAAAATGTTCTAGATTCAATTTTAAAATTCTGATTCGCACAAAAATTGCAAAAAATTAAGACTACTTTAGTGCCAAATCTCATTACTGTAAGTGCCAAATCTCATTACTTAAGTACCAAAACTCATTACTGGAAGTATCACAGATTCGTCAGGACAATGCGTACACGCAGACAAACAAACACTTCGTTTTATAATAGCAGAGATTACCTACAGTATTTTCAAACACAGAGAGCATGAAACTTTTATCGTGGTAGAAAGTTTGAACCGAAATGTCTTCTGCTGCCATTGACGTTTTAAACAGCAATATTTCCAGTTTCGAAATATTATTGTTGTAAAATTTATATAAATGTAAACTATTATAAGTGTACTTATTATCTATTATATCTATTATATCTATTATTATTGTATCTATTATAAGTGTAATTATGGAGAAAATCTGACCTATTGATTTTAGTTATTACCTTTTATCAAGCAAAGAAGTAAGTTTTGGAGAACCTTTGAATTAAGAGTAGTAAATCTAATCATAATTAAATTAAGAGTAAGTTTACAATGAAATAATTAAGAGTGTAATAAAGTTTTAAAAAAAATAACGTTGTGTGAAACTAGGATATACCTCACGTAAGTTCAATCTGTACAACAGAAATAAATTTGGGATTCTATTACACTTATATTTACACATACTATATGTTGTTTTGAGGTATGTTAAAAGATTGATCTTGTGTGAATGGTCGTATTTATTTTGTTTTTTAACAATGTTTTTAAACATTGCTTCAAAATAATTAAGTTTTGTCCGTAAACTATACTTTTTCTAGATGGTAGCTGTGAATCTGGAAGCGCAGCATCTTCTAACCTTCATGTTGATTATCCAGAGAGTCCACAATGTTCACCACAAAATTCCAATCGAACTTATGATAGCAAAGCTAACAGTGAAGCGGGTGATGTTAATATTAAGGAAGAACCCCCCAGTCCGGTATGTTTTTCTATTTTGTAATACAGTAAGCACGAGGGGTAACAAAACGAAAATACTATAATATTTGGAAAGGTATAGTTGAAAGAAAAACTGGTTAAATAAATTACACAATATCTAAAACCTGTAATATTTAAATCTTAAAATTTTGAATAGTGCTTTATTTTAACCTTTTAAGGGTTGTTTGAAGTGGGAATATGATTATACATTCACGGCAAAATGTCTGTGTTCTCTCAATTAAACACATTATGTCTAACAGAATAGTGATATCCTTTAATAGTGTGTCTTCTAATTAATTAGAAGATAATCATCTCATTAATTTTAGAAGAGACATTCCACATGTGTCCTATTTTCTATAGAAAAATTCTTTCCGCTGGACAGTAATGACTATTTACCCTTTTTTAAATGATAAAATATCTTTGTATTCTACTTAATGGTCACGTACTTAAAAGCTATCATACAAAATACTCATTATATTATACAAGAATGATATAACAAAAACATGGTAAAAAATATATATATAAAATATAATATATATATATATATATGATACCACCATACGAACAATATTTTGCTTGTGGCGAACTTAGCCATCTCTTCAAAAATTAACTTACGATGCAATTGTACATATAGTAATTTAATCCAACTTCACCATGAATTACTTTTTGGCGGACAAAGTTACACTGTTTTACTCCAGCTTGCCAAAAACTTAAAGGTGACCAAAAGAAAAAGATTCTTTGTTTCGAAATTCAACAATATTTTCAATTTCATGACGTTATTCTCTCTAACAGCTTCCGTTTTACTTTCATTTTAGGTGAGTATAAGTGATGTTATAAAGCTCACAACAGGTCCTGGTCCCCTGGACTTGGGCTCTGGACTCTCATTTTGTGGGACTGGCAAAAGCAGCTCCTGTAGCTCTGATTGGGCTACAAAAGTAAAAGAGTGGCAAACTGCTGAGCAATTAACTAGAATGAGAGATGAAGAGCCTTTGCTGAAAAATGGAGGCGATAGAAAATTCAACGAACTTTGTGTTGTCTGTGGCGATAAGGCCTCTGGTACGATTTTACATTTCAGCATATTTGTTTTTTATTTAAATATTACTTTTAAAATATTAATGTGAAGGAAGGGAGCTCTTTAAAGTAAAAACGTTTTCGATAGGTTCTAAAATTATGATGCAAACTACTTATATATGTTTGATATAATTTTTTGGATTCATGCTAACTAACTGATTCTAGACTTGATTAAACTAATGTTATTGGGATCCTAAGTTATCCTTTTTTCTTTTGTTTTTAAGTATTACAATAAAAAAGGGATGAGTATTTATAAATTGAAATGATGATTCTGGTAGTTGTGTTTTAGACTCAAGTAGTAGAAATTTTTATTAGGTTTATTAGTCCCAAGCCATCAGATGTACGAGGTATAGTCAATACGTTTTCGGACTGATAAAATATAAACAAAAGTAAATCAACTCATCAATGTCGCATCAAGAGAATGATCCTCCCAAAGCAATAAAACAATTAAATTTTCATCTATTTCGATGTTTTAAGGTTAGAACAAAAAATAGTCTACTATATTTTTAGTTCAATTCTTATATTTTAAAATATTTTTTTAATTCATGGGACAAAAATGTAATAAATTCTGAATGATTATTTCTAACTTGTTAATCTATACCCTTATAAAACTGTTATAGTTTTATTTTCAACTTCTTTGATGCTCAATTCGGTGTTTATTTTGTTTCGGTGCTATATGATTAACATAATTTCGAAATATCTTTGTGGATCTATTTTAATGTTTTAACAGAGGCTATATATATAAGTATTATAATAGAGGTTTTTAATAAAATAGATAATTATATGGCTTGTGTATACAACAATTCATTTTGTAAAACTTTTACTGATGAAAATTTCTTTAAAATGAGAATTTCTTTTTTAGGACGTCACTATGGAGCTGTTAGTTGTGAAGGGTGTAAAGGTTTCTTTAAGCGAAGTATTCGCAAACAATTGGGCTATGCTTGTAGAGGGAATCGTGACTGTGAAGTTACTAAACATCATCGTAACCGCTGCCAATATTGCCGTCTTCAAAAGTGCCTTACCATGGGCATGCGTGCAGATTGTAAGTGTTTTAGCAACTATTAAAATGTGTCATCGTTTAAAGAAGTGTAAAAATGTTTACGTTACTAAATTGTAAATAAGCTGTATGACAAAAGAATCTTTTGTTAAAATATTTTTGCATGATTATTCTCTTTTTTTTGCACTTTCTGAAATATATTAAATTGCATACATACTTTTCTTCTATTAGTATTGCAGCCTTCTTCATGGATATTATATACTGTCTTGAAAATATTTAGGCATCAATTGCTTAATAACTATTTCTAGGTCATTATATAGTCATAAAATCAGACTTGCTAAATATTAAAATTTTATTGCATGTATGACAGTCACATAATATAAAAATATGAATTTGTCATTAAACTAGCTGCTTGAAAACTCCCATTGCTGTCTCCCCTAAGAGAAAATAAACCCCCCATTTCGGATGTTGTAATTGAAAGATCAATTTCAGTTTTATAAATAAAATATTTAGTACCTTTGTTCTTATCTTTCCTTTTAAGGTTCGAAAATGAATATTTTGAAAGTATATTTATGAATTTTTAATTAACAGAGATCCATCAAAAGTCTGTTACAAAAATAATTGGACTATAAGGTGAACAAACATTCTTTTCAAAGGGATCTTGGGCAATAAATTTATTGCATGTATTCTGAAGTTATGCTGAGTATTTAAAAAGATGAAGTACGATGCCTTCTTGAAGGTAGTTTTAGTTTAATGAGAGTAAATTAGGTAGTCAAATTTAATGTTTCCCATTACATTAGTCCTAATTTTTGAAATCTGGAGTTTGTTTCCAGTCAAAGTTCATACCTTGTCCAAAGTTTCATACTGTAACACATTTCATTAAAAATCATTAAATATATTTGTTTACGTTTTAAAAGATTTATTTTTACATTCAATTAGTATTTGAATGTAAACAAGAGGGTGCATAAAGAAAGAAATCCTTGTTCCATGGAACATATATGATACTAGCTACAAAAACAAGTTACAGGCTGAAACAGCAAAATTTTTTTGTGCTCATTGCATTAATCATGCAGTTGGATTCCATTATTAAGATTTTATTTCTCAAAGATTGGCAGTTTCTAAAGTGCAATTTAGTGATGATTTATTATTGTTGATAACTTAAATTCTTTTGATGAGTAGATTGCATTTATGATTATTTGCTTATAGAAATGTAAGCTTATAGAAATGAACCATTGAATCATATATAGTATAATTGGAACTGTTAAGTATTAAATTAATTTTATTTTCAAGCTGTCCAGTCTGAGAGGAAACCAGCAGATTCTAGAGAGAAAACAGTAACACCTCCTATGGCAGCAAGCTCACAAAGAATTTATGTAAGTAAATTTGTGTAATTCTCATGTTTCTTATGCTCAAAAAAGTTGAATATGTACATTTTCTTACACCATATGCACATAATTGTATATTAAGATTTTTGTTTCCTAAATCTGAAAAATTATATATTTTGTTTTTTACTCAACAATTTATCATTGAAGAAGTGGTTAAATAAAAGAAATAGCAAATTACTTTTAAGTTAAACTTAAGGCTACAAGTTAGGAATAAATTCAATGTAGTTCTGGGTATAACACGATTTGAAACAAACTACAATGTAGCAATTGGTTAGTTGAGTGAATCTTTACATATTCAACTTTAACTCAAATAATATTTACATCCTTTATGTATATTATACAAAACTGTAAAAAATTGCAATAAAATCTTTATTTTTTTCAGGATACTAGAACAAACATGAATGTTGGAAAATCAGGTAATTTCAGTTCATAAATTGATGAAAAAAATGTTGTAAATATAAAAAGTGCGTTATGATTGAAAAGAGTAAAAATCTATAAAATATATATCCTCTGACAAAAAAAAGTATAATGCATATTCTGCAATGACATGCAATGATGGTGAAGGGTTTAGATTGAGATTTTATGCTAAGTTTCTTAATTAAAAAAAAGGATTTTTTTACCTCCCTACATTCTCAAATGTTGATGATGTATTTTATGCATATAATAAGTAAATTGGATGTTCTAAAATCAATTATTTACAAACCTTGTCACTTTTTTTCCAAACTTGCATTTTAATGTAATTTTCTATGTTTCATTTCGTGTTAATTATTTTCAAAATAGTTTCCTTTACATATAGTACCCAGTCTGCTGGTTCAATTAAAATATCAGCTGATGTCTTAATTGAATTCAATTTGTAGGTTAAACTTGTTAATTTATTCTTTGCAAAATACTGTTGTTTTTTAGTAAAGTAACTTTTGAATTTCTCTTTTCAGATTTAAGCACACTAGCCAATGTAGTGACATCATTAGTTGCTATGAAGCAAAGCCCTGGAGATCAGAGTCACTGCGATGCATCACTAGTCACTGAAAATGGGGATACCCATAGCAGATTACTGTCAAAAGACAGTAATAATGTCATATCCAAAGCTTTTGACACAATGGTTAAGGTAATGGATTTTTAAGATACATCTACAGTATTTGAGCAATTGACATTCTTAGACTATTATAAATGGGTTTATTTTGTAAGAGTTTGTGCTTAAACGTTTTGTTTTTTACTATTACTTATCAACTAGTTTTTTTTCTGATCATTTCATTTATTTTAAGTTAATATAAATGAGTATTAACAAATCACATAGACAAAATTTTCTTTCAACATATAAAGTTTAGGGCAGGAACTCTTTAACTGACATATTTTGGAGATACTAAATGTTTATTTTCATAGTGACGAGAAATACAAAATCATTCTAATCTATTCAAAAGATGTAACAGAATTGAAATGCTTGTAATTTTTTCTTTTTAGCTAAAAACTAATTGTTAGTCTTTAAAAAACTGTACATAAAAAAATCATTCAGTTAATGTGTTTCTGCTCTAATCTGACAGATGTTACTATGTATATATGTCTGAAAATTGCTATTTTAAGGTTGCAGGTGGTTGCTCTGACCAATTGTCTTTACCCTTAGAGCCAGAAAGTGACTCATTATTTGAGTTCGATGGTGAGCTTCTTATTTATTCTTTTATTTGATTTATCTTCAATTTTGTTTAAATCTCTATAGTTGTAGTTTTGAAGAAAGCTACTCTTTAAAGAGTTCTTGAACAGGAATCTTTATAATCACATTTAAAATAATTACTTTGGTCATATTTATATAGTAGATCCTTCTCAAACACATACATAATGTATTGTTTCAAATACCAAATAAAAACTTGATAGACACATTTTCAAGTTACAGCTATTTATTCATGGAACGAACATCTCTTTAATGAATTTTCTATTAAAACATTGTAGAAGTATGAGCATGGTATTATAACAAGAAATACAACTTCCATTTGATTAAGCTAATCTATATTTTAAAATTATGTTGTTGTATTTTAATATGCCATGTAGCTTCAGCAGATGAACATGCTTTTTTTTATCCTGACGGGCATCTCCCTGTATATTTTGACCAGGACTCTTTAGATCCTGATAGTGTAACCTTAAATTTGCCATCCTTTTTCCTAATTTGATTGGTTTTAATAGTTCTTTTTAAGTATTTAATCAAATTATATCATTTAGAAATATGGAGAAAAAAAAAACCTGAAAGTTTATTCATTCTTAAAAGCTTTTATATCCTGATTTTTAATTATAATAAATTATATTTTATTTAAGGCACACAAAGTCATTAACTGAACTTAGGCTTGTGTAAATCTATCTTATGTGTATATTTTTTAACTTGAAAGATTCTGTTGATAAAAATCTATTCACTTTAGGTCCATTACTTCTTGACTCTCATGTAGCATTTCATCTGACAACTCCTAACCCAGGATCATCTTACCTCAACGTCCACTATATATGTGAAAGTGGTTCTAGGCTTTTATTTCTCTCAGTCCATTGGGCTAGATCTATACCTGCCTTTCAACTGCTTCAGTAAGTTAGCACAAAACTCTAATTTTTTATTCCAGTAAAGATTTTTCATTTGTTAAACATAGGAAATATTTATATTCTATTTTTCTAATTATTTAGTTTTTTAATTACTGTATTTTTGTGCTCTTATTGAAAAATAATGCTTTTACAGCTTGTTTCTTTTATGTATTCAAAATCTTGTTTTGTCTGAAAGCTATTTCAATGGGGGCGCAACTATTAGCATGAAACTAAGCATCCTCAATGCTGAAGAAAATTCATATATGATTAAGTTTTGTAAATATTATGAATCAGATGTTGCAAATTAATTATCAGGACTGCCGCCAGGTGACTTCTGCTACTACTTTTTAACCTTAATGACTAGAAATAGTCAAAATTTCTTTTCTTATATATATTATATATGTATAATTTCAGAAGTGCTTTGACTGTGGCAGGCTTGATGTAATGACTGAGACACACATGCAGCAAAATATTTTCGAAACCTAAAAGGCATGGATAAAATAGCATTATCAAATTTAAAAACTTTCCCAAATCGTATTCACAAAATCTTTCCTCTTTCTAATCGGCAGTACGTAAACATGACCTAGGGATCTTTTCCCCCTCTTTTGCATCATCCATTTCGATTTATTTCCATTCCGATCGGTTCCCAGTGTCCTGACGAAACTATGGCACTTACAATATTTAAAATTTGGCAAACAGGTAGTCCGAATTTTTTGCAATTTTTGTGTCCAGTCCAAATTTTAAAATTCAATCTAGAACATTTTAAAATTAATTTAATGGAATTAAATATTATTGTTTTCTTTTGAATGGCAACAGCATAAAGATATGACAGAGTCTAAATTAAATTTTTTCCGTGCTTCCGTTCGATTTTGTGGAGAAGCGCTTTCAGCTGAAGAAAAAATCAAATAAAAAGTTTTATCTGGATTTATGTAGTTTTTTCTATAGTCTAGACCGTTAAAGACAGGGTAAAAATTTCAATGGATTTGAAATCTGCGGAAAATTTCACATTAGATCGATACCTTACATTTGATTTTCTTTCAATAAATAATTTTTCAATTGATTGTTTATATTTTCGCAAGAGATTGTGACGTCACGCTGCTTGAATCTCTTCGCAATTCGAATTTGACAATGACGAGGCCATCACGGCGTTGCCCGTTGTGTTGGTTTGCGAAGCAAACCATAGTTCTTAATATTAGCAAACCAAATTGGAATTCGTACCAATCAGCGGGAGGTTAGCGAGCAATGGTCACACCTGACCCCACGAAAAGAACTGTCTCGTGCAACGCCGGCCAGTGGCTAGTAGAAAATAAATGGCAAGTCATCTAATAGTATTTTCGCAAGATTAATCCAATTCAAATAAATTTAATTTTCTGAATATTTTTCTTAAAGTAAACCTGTAGTTTAAACCTCTGTTTCTATTAAGTACGGTCAAAAGGCAAATTTTATTTCCTCTTTCATTATACTGGAAGATAAAGGATTATTAAGGAAGCAAAAATGGAAATGTAAGACATGGAAACCGATATTAAAAAGTATTGAGAAGATCACCTTTAGATAAATTATTTGAACGATTGCATTTTTTTGACAATTGATTAATTTGAAGAGATCAAAGAATACTTCGTTTATTGTTTGGTTATCTGTCTGTGCTTTATGTTAACTTATAAAAATTGATAAAGCATTCCGTTTTTCTCTATATTTTAAATTTGTAATTCGTTTATAATTAGTGCATATTATATTTTTCAAAATTATTTTGCTTAACTTAATTTTATTGTTTGTTGTACTATAGTTTATCATTTTGACTAAATGCTGTGTTATCTACTAACCACCACTATACTGTTTTTTTTTTTAATTTTTTTATTGTATATGATCTTGCCTTTAATTATATTGCATATTTAAATTGGTAATTTTTTTTATTTTAATTATATATTATTTTATATTAAGATTTTCAAAATATACTGCAGTTCAAATTCTAGATATATTGAAAATAGATCATCAATACAAATAATCGTTTTTTACAATTGTAATATAGGCATGAAGTACAAGCTACGTTGGTTCGAAGCTGTTGGAGTGAGCTGTTTACTTTAGGTTTGGCTCAGTGTTCACAAGTTATGTCTGTAAAAACTATTTTCACTGCGATAATCAGTCATTTGCAGTCAAGTGTACAACAAGGTAAAGACATTTTATCATAAAAATTAATCTTTTAATGTGTGAAAATATGTTCTACTCTTGTCTGAAATGCTCAATAAAATAATGTATATGTCTTTATCTGTGTTTGAATATCAGAATTTCACTAAATCTTAAGATTATATATAGCTGGTTATATATAACAGAATACCGATTTCCTGTGTTTCATTTTAAACTGATTTGGGGCTTATAACTTCAAATTTTATTTGATGTAATGAAGAGATAACATTTGTAGCACTAAGTTTTTGATTAATCAATGCTAATCAAGGTGTGACAGAACTATTTGATAACTAAGTTTCTTAAACTCAACCTGAAAAAAAAAAGTTACCTTTTCTCTTGTATGAGTTAAATGTCAGAAACAGTATTTAAAAAAATTGTATGGTACTTTGTGAGACAAATGTAAAATTGCACACCAATTTGCTATCACGATATGTATTTATAGGCATTTAATACTTTTACAGAACTTGTGTGTGGTGTCATTTTACTTAGAAAACAAAATAAATATTGCTAAACAAAGCACAAATTTTGATTTGCAGTTTTTCATTTTAATATTGAGACCTTTTGTTGTAAAATTATATGCACCAGAGGTTGCTGCTTCCTCAATCTCAGTTTAGATATGTTTTAGCCAGACATAGTTTTTTAAGTTACTTTAACGATCTTGTTTTAATGACGGTTAATATTAAAAGATATTTTGTCATTTACCTTTCATCATATAAGTCAAAATCAAAACGCATCATTAGTATTAAATTCTCGATCATGATAATTTTCTAAATACAACTCAACAGTGCAATCAAAAACAAAATTTTTAAATAAATACTTTTTGAAGAAGCCCTAATTTGTCACCCACTTATGAAAGTATTTTTGTGTTTTTTTAATAGCATGGATATGATGAATATCTGAATAGAAAATAAAAATTTAATATGTTTTTTGAATGTGTGTGATCAAATACAATTCAGCTTCAGTCACAGAGATGAACAAATTTGTTCGATAATCTCAAAAGAAAATTCTTTTTCTTGCTTATTTTCTAAAACGTTGGTCTCTTATATTTTTTTCTATTTGAGTGAATTCCTAACAGCTGCTTGCGTATCCCTGTCATGTCAGAAACACGCCCCTGAAGTCTTGTGTACAATTTGTTAGAGAAGTACTGTTCAAAGCTTATATTCATCACAATTCATAACTCCACTTCCTTCTGACTTATTGTTATTATGTTAAGAAAATAACTTTTTTAAGGCATTTTTAGACATATTTTCCTTTACTATTCAAATGCTTCTGAAAGACTTTTAACTATCACCCCATTAAGTGGTCACTTTTTCTTGAGACTGTAGATCTCTTTAGAGAATTTAAGATGCAAAAGGATTGATAGATAAATAATTTTTTTCCTATTTATGAATTTATTTATGTTTAATTATAGCACCGTATAGAGTTAACCCAAAGAAATAATTGTTTGTATCCTTAAATGTCATGAAGTTTAGGATACAGTTGAATTAATTGCTACAAAAACTATTTTCTCTATTGTAAATCCTGTTACAGTGTACCAACTTTCATTATCTAAGTAAAATTTATGTTTTAATATGTGAATTTCACTGATTTAAATTCTCAAAGTGACTTAATGCATAAAATACTGATATTTTTACATTTTAGATCGTTTATCTGCATCCCGTGTGAAACAAGTCACCGACCATATTTGCAAGTTGCAAGATTTTGTAAATTCTATGCTTAGATTACAAGTTGATGAACATGAGTTTGCTTATTTGAAATCCATTGTTCTTTTTAGTCCAGGTGGGTTTATTTTCTTAATGTATTACTTAGGAAATTTTTGCTATGCTCTTATAATTTTAAAACAGTGCCTACTGCTTGATAAAAATTATTTCAGTTCAGACAAATTTGATTAAGCACTACTTTCAATGACACCATTTGCTAAAATCAATTGTTAACAAATACCACAAAAACATCAGTGATTAAAGGTAACTAGATTATTTTTATTAATAATGTAAATATGTAATAAATTTAGAAAATTTGATTTGTGGACAGTAATTATATTACTTTTATGTACACAAATCAGCCTTTCTTGGAAGGATTCTTTATTGCTGCTGATTATTGGACTGTAATTAATCTTCCAATAGTGTTCATAAAGAGTAAAATTGACGTATTTAATTTATCACCTATGTTCTATTCTTTAAAATTTTATCTGAAATGTTCTGCAAAACATAAATCTAAAAACTACAGTAAAGGTGTCAGGTTAAAGGTTTGAAACTCGGGGCAATTCTGGGGTTGAGGGTTACTCATTATTTCATACTGCAATTTCCCTTGCATGGCTTCTAATCTGTTTTAACTTTCTTGACCTGTAGAATTATTCTAAGATTTTTCAACACTACAAATGATTATTTTGTCATTAAATGTGAGAATACTTATTACATTCATATATTTAACAGTAAGTCACATATTAAGTAAACATTTTGTTAAAAAACAGTCCTTAAATTATATTCATTCAATGTCCAATAAAATACTTAATCCAATATCAAGATTGATCATGCAAGGTTAGAAACAAAACAAGGGCTTATGAAATAGTTAAGAGTACACATACAATCCCCTCATTTCTAGTTTAGTTTGTCCCATTCTGCATTGAAACATGTAGCCACTGAAAGCTGAATACCGGGAGTAAAACTCGCTATTGTCTAGTTACAGAAATCTTCTCTGATCATTTTAATAAGCACTTATAACATATCAAGAGTTCAATATGCTCTAAAATATATGAAATTCCCATTTCTATAAAATAAGAAAACAGTCGTTTCAAGTGAGATTAACATTTTTTCATCTCTTCAAAAGTAGAAATGAGGATTCCTCATAAAGAAATGGAGAATACTGTGAAATTTTTTCCCAAAATATTGCATAACTTCTATCAAACAATCTATTTCATATTCAGTTTTTATGTGGTAAATAGGTGACATTGTCATAAACTTTGTAGTGGCTTAGTGATTCCTCTTTTTAACTCAATGTGTTATTTAGAGTTTATTATATAGCAACCCTGAACTTATTTATCGTAATTTGTACAAAATCTGCCATTCCTGGTTCAAGTCTTTGATTACATGCTGACTATATTGATAATGCAACATTTTTAAGGAAATGTGTTCTGTATCTTTAAAGTCATCTTTCTGCTTTTCTTTCAATTTGTATATTCTTTGAATTAAAATATGCATGCTTTGAATGTAATCTGCTGAAGGATAAATTATTTTTAAAGCTTCTAAGTTTTTATTCTTTAAATGAAAATTATCAACTTAATATATTTCTATCTCATAGTAGTCTAAAAAGATCATCTTATTAGTTCAGAATTAACCAAGAGCATAAATGTAAAGGCATGGCTTTTCTGACACCTAATAGGATGAATAATGGATAAGATGACTACTGGATTATTTCATATTTTTTGTTTTATTTAACGATTTATAAATTTTCAGTGGTGACTTAGGTAATAATTTGCTGTATCCAGTTAGTAAAAATCGATATTAGCTAATGGTGATTGGATAGCATTGACAAAATAAAATCAGTGCTTCAAAAATATTTTTTCGTGCAACTTTAAAATATTCTTTGAAAGCCATAATTGAAATATGTTTATTTAAGTACATATCTTTACTGCACTTCAATATTTTGTCATGGATCAAACCTCCAAAAGGATCTGTATAAAAGTTACTGTGAAAAAGATATAAAATTTATTTTTCCTTTTAGATCATCCATCTCGTTCCAGTGCAAGGCAAGTAGAAAAATTTCAAGAAAAAGGATACCAAGAATTACGATCTTACATTAGCCAAACTTTTACTGAAAGCAATGACAGGTTTCCAAAATTGCTCTTAAGGTATGAGAATGTTTTTTTACTTATTAATATTATTTTACTTTACTTATTTCCCATCAACTTTTTTGCTGAATAAATATAATTCTTCAACTAAAAACTTGCTTTTTTCAATGCCAAGAAATTTTGAAGTAATTATGTACTCTAAAAAACAGTTTAGAAAGAGAAATTTAAAAGACTTTTAAACTATTAAATATGTGTAAGCAAGAGAGAAATATATAGAATCAGGTTTCTCTTAATTATTTCCTCATATTTTAGATTGCCTGCTTTAAGATCTCTACAACCATCAATCACCGAAGAATTATTTTTCTCTGGCCTTATTGGAAATGTTCAAATTGATAGTATTATTCCCTATATATTAAGTATGGATTCCAGTGAATACACCCCAGAAATGAGTAAGTAGCAATTATATTAATTTTTCTGCAACTTACTGTCATGCTGTATAGTATGGCCTGGTTTCTGGTTAAAACTATAGAGATAATATTTTACATACTATTTGTGATGCCTCATTCTTAAAATATCATAAAATCTATAGAGCCAACCAAGTACCGTACTATATAATATAGTTGGTTTATAAGTAGCATTTTACCAAATTTTGTTTGGTGCAGCTTTGTGAGCTGCAGGGTAACAGGAAAAGCACGCAATTACAATCTGTTTAGCAATTTCTTGAAATTTTCATACAATCTCTTATTTGATAAACTCTGTTTCCAAGTATATATCTGGGTTTGTATGATTTTCTAGAAACAGGTTTTATATCTCCAGACCTGACACTCGTGAACATCTAAATTATATCGATTGTATATTAAAATATACATTTCCTGTCGAAATTGAATAACCTCTGTCCAAAAATTAAAAAGCATATCAAGATATTTATCAATAAAGCTGGAGAGATTGTCTCATGAACAGAGTGCATTGATTGGATTACTATCTAATTATGTGAAATCTGAATGTATAATACTTCTAGTTGCACTGTGTTTATTACAAGTGAAATGTAAATTTTTTGTGGTTTTTATGTAATAAGCTGCTTTTCTACACTACCCTACAATACCGGACACCAGCGGATTTTCATAATCTCACTGCATGTCGGATTTTATACAAATCCAGTGCTCGCACGTGACCTGTTAAGGTTAAATACGATATGCGAAGTGGTAACGTCGTTAATTCTGTGTGAAATTGTGACAATATGTCGAAACGAAAGGAACTTAGTGACTTTGAAAGAGGTTTTCTGGTTGGTTGTCACATTAGTGGCAAGTCTATTACCGCAATTGCAGTAGAATTATCACAGCTACAATCAACTGTTGGGGATGTGAAGAAGTGGAAGACTACAGGAGTTGGGACACGAACTGCACACGTTGGTCGTCCTCGTAAACTGACCGAACGGGATCAGCATGTCCTGAAACGTGGGGTTCGTAAGAACCCACTCCAAATCATCATCAGACAGCAGGAGATACGGTACACCCCAATACTTTGCGGAAAAAACTGCACCGCCTCAATATCGACGGATGTGTTACCGCATCCAACAATGCCGGCACTCACTTGGTGTTTGCAACGGCGCAACTGGACTGTGGACCACTGTAAAACTGTTTTATGGAGCGACGAGTCACGCTACACGCTCTTCCAGTCATATGGCCGTGCTTGGGTTTGGCGATTGCCTGGCGAACGTCTGTTATGCGAGTGCATACTTCGAGTGCGAGTTCCAACTGTCAAATTTAGTGGTGGTAGTGTACTTTTTTTTTTTTTTTTTCGTGTATGGCCTGGGACCTTTGCATGTTATTCCTGGTCAATTGAACGCTGACGGCTACATGAACATTTTGGACAATCAGGTTCTTCCTACGGTCTGGCCATTTTATGGAATGGACGAATGTTACTTCCAGGACGATAACGCTCCATGTCATGTTGCAGCCTCCTCAAGCAGTGGTATAGAGATATGGGTATAAAACGACTTCCCTGGCCTGCTCAGAGTCCCGACCTAAACCCCAAAGAACATTTTTGGGCCAAGTTAGAGCGACGCTTACGGACCAGGGAACCACGTCCGAAATCTACAACTCAGCTGGCGACCTTCTTGCAGCAGGAATGGACACAAATACACATAGCTATGTATCAAAACCTTGTTGAACGTATGCCCAGAATGGTTGATAGTGTAATTGCGTACGTGGGGGACCCCCTATTAAAGCATGTATTCTTTATACCATCACATCAAAAACAAACAAACGTGTAATAAAACGTTAAAATAATGTGTAATACTTTCCCTTATACCATCACATCTTGCTGTCCAGTCCATTATTGTAGGATAGTGTATACCTTTATTAATAATTTTCAAAACACATGAAACCCAAGTTTGTCGATAAAAAAATATTCAAATTTGGCCATTTGGTTGCATTTTATATATTAGTTTTCTAAATATCTTCATGAAAATTCCAAATTATACTGGATTTAGACAAATTATTGTGCAATTCAGTTTTCTTTATTTGAAAGTTTTACTCAATAGACCAAAATGTAGATATCTTAATTATAAAAATTTCACACTTTCAGAAACAAATGTGTAAACATTTAACTTTAATTTTTAACAAATTGGAAAAATGCATGCAAAAAATAATTATTATGCTTAAAAGTGACGTCCTTATGCAAAAATACACTGCTTTCTGTTTTGAAACCAATGGAGAAAGTTCCTTTTTGAAACACACCTTTTGAAACTTTTTCACACATACTTTTTTTATATTTTTAACAATTGGTCTAATATTGATTTATAATTTTCTATGCATAGATGTTCTTTAAGTGTCTGTTTTACACCTATATTTGATTTCTGTAACCTAATGCCCAATCCACTTACTGTACATATAATTTGAGTCATTTTTAAATATGATTCTAACTTATGGTGTTTCTATAATTATGATAAAATATCATCTTCTATCCATTACATAGTTCATTCTGTACTTATGCATGAACATAATTTGTGACTAATCTGTTAAAAAACGTATAATTTACTAGTATTTGATGTTGTGTGATGTGGTTTTGAATTTGTTTTTAATTTTACAGATCAACAAAAGTGACCTTCCCACTATTGTGACATCATATTTATTATGTCTATCTCCTTCATATATTTGTCCTGTACAAAAGTGATTAGTTTTACTTGACGCTGCTTCTTGTAGAAAGGAAAAAGATTTTTCGATGCCCAGTTTTTAAGAAATGATATTTTAGTAAGTTGTACATCATATTGTAGGGATGGGATGGGTAACCTATTCATTTTGTTTTTAATATGTTGCTCCTTATTTTTGTACATTTTTGTTTAAGTTTTATTGTTCCTATCAATCCGGTGCAAGCCATCTCTTGAAATTCAAATTGTATCTTTTCATTATCGTTGTTTTAGAATTTTATTCGCTAGGAGTAAAAATTATACAAAATAATTTTTGTTATTTATGCAGCAACTTTGATATATTCCTTTGCAAATTTTGTAATTGGAAGAAATCTTATTGAATGATATCCCGATTGTGTGTGTGATCCAAATTTGTAGAAATTTGTGTATGTATGTTACAGTATTGTTTATTGTTTTTATATTTCTGTCTGTTCGGAAGTCATTAAGTGAAGCAATTTTCTTTAAGAATGTGATTTGGGTCTTGATATCTGTGCTTTCATAGAATGTACTTTAAATTTCATCTGTACATAGCTTCAAATATCATTAAGTGTACTTTGGCCATTGAATTAAACATTAATGCAGCACAAATATTGCTATATGTATACCATGGATAGCTATGTTCATACATAAACATCTGCAAGTATAATTTTAAATACTCATAGTTGCCATTTTAGGAAATATATCTATAAACTTTTCCCTAATACTTTTTGTTACTTTCATTTCACTAAAAATTCTTTTGTTGACATAGTTTGTTTTATATCCTTATATCTAAAATCACTAACTCTTATCATAGTGTGTATGTCTTTATGTAAACATATAAAGCTTAGGTTATGCAAAACATAACCTAGAAGCCATTGGTGCTGCAGTATTCATTGTACAATATTAGATCTGTGATAATCTAATGTGACATTGTGATGTCATATTCTTGGGGTGTGTTTTGAATGATTGTGATTTAGTTAAAACTAAGTATTTCTGTATAAAAGGTTTTAAACATTGGCTCATAAAATTTTTTATCATTTGATATAATTGATAATTTAGTTTATTAATTCCAAAGGAATTTCAGCTGTATTTTTTGTAATTCTTAGTGTATTCTAGTCCTCTGTCCAAATTATTTCACAAGTTAAATTCCCTATGTTATACAAGTTTTGATTATGAGGAATATATATTTCTTGACAAATTATTAGGTGTTATTAGGGTTTTTTTGTTTAATATTAAAAAAAAAACTTGTTACCATTTGCTGCATTGTATCCACAAGTTATATTTTAAGAGCCCACTTCCAGAAGAAAAAAAATTTTCTTTCAGGTTTCTGATATTTAATTTACTTTGTATATTAAATGCCTGGTAAGACTGATAAACCTTGTACCTTAAATAACTGATAAAATTATATGAATATTCTTGTAGAATTTTTTGATGTTGGGACACACTGTATATTTTTTCTAATTTCTAGTGTATTATATTTTGTTTATTCTAAAAATCTTTTTCTAAGTTCATATTTTCCTGCTTAGTATGTTCAGTTTTTAAAATATTCATCTATCATCAACACCAATGCTGTATCATGAACTCGTTAATTTTGTTTGAATATTTTCAAACATTTCAGAGTTATAACTAAATTAACTTAAATGTTCTGAAAGCAATGTATTTAATTTTATTTATTGCAATCGCATTTGCTTTACAGTTAGAATGAGGGGACCAGCTATTTTATTCATACTTTTTTTGCTTACATGAGGAAAAGGGTTAATTTACTTTTTTTATTGAACTGAAATGTGCAGTTAAACTGTAAGGGTAATTTTTATAAAGAATAAATATTGGGTTAGGTCTTCACACTTTTATTGTTCATTAATTAACATCTTCCTGTGGGATCGAGCTGAACTATTATGTTGAATCAAAAAGTTTTTATTGAAAAGATAAATATTTTAATTTAATTTAGTTTCAACTCTAACAAAAAGATTTTGTGATATATATATTTAACATTCTTGAAATACTATCTCATGAACAAGTTTGCATGTGTTTAATATATTTTCATTATTTTCAAATATTTATTTTCCCAGTTTACAGTGTAGAAGCGTTAAATCCTTTATTTTCGACCCACTATTGCATAAATTTCTCTAAATTGCTGTTGTACATATTTGTAGTTAATTGTATTAAATTATTTATCATTAAGGGGTATTTAGCTGGCTGAGTGCATATATTCTCAAATGAATTTGAAATCGAGAAAACACTAAATTAAAAAATAATACTGCACCATGGGTATTAATTTTATCGTTCTTATCAAATGTGTGTTTTTTGCACATTCTCCCTATGAATCAATTATAGATTTAGGAAAGAGAAAATATTTTTACTGAAGTTACACTTTTCTTAAGTAAATGTGAGAATATGTTGCCTTGTCATAGTTACTGAAAAGCTGTCAATGAATTTTAATCAATATTTGAAATGTAATTTTTATTTGAATATGTAATTTTTTTAAAATTTTAGTCTTAAATATCACTGAAGATTAAAAAAATTTTGTTCAATATGAACGCTTTCCTTGTTTTTTTAGACAATGCATTTTTACTTAATATGAACAGATTTTTTACCCAAAGTAGCTAAACTCTCAATTGTTCCAAATTATAAATTACTAACAGCGTAACTTATCGTGCTGCAAAAAATTAAATTAAATTGTGTACATTTCCATTTTAGCAAGCATGTTAGTAAAGCTGTCAATTGTTGTTCAAGCTCAAGTTTTTAAGGCTCATAAGCATTCTTTGATTAAAAAATATTCATTGATGTGTCAGGAGATTTTGATGCTTACTAATTATTCCTTCAACTTGTCCTTTAAATGTATTAAATAAACAAATTCACAGTTGTGATGCTGTATTTTAACAAAACTGAAAATAATCATTTGCTAATATGAATTTTAGAATTTCTTCAAAATTTAAACTTTATTTTGAGATGCCAACTGCTCTGGATGATTAGGAAGTTTCACCTTTCATTGCACCTTTCACTACATAGTTAAATTATTTCCAAAAATCTCATTAAACATATTTACATTCTATTTGTGTGTAATTTTTTCGAACTTTTTGTATCTTTTTTGTTTTGCAAATGAGTATTCCAGTTGCTACATTTTGTTCTTTTTCCCAATGTTCCTATAAACAAAATTTCACCTTTTATTAATTTTAAACAGGAATTTTTGTATAACTTACTCTTTTTTTTTTATTTAACCTGGTCTATACTCTTTGGTTGATTTTCATTCTTGGAATCAAAACAATCTAAACAATTTTTTACTGTCTTTCTTTCATACAAAATATTCATTTATAATATGTCTAAATGTGTAACTATTTACTGAGTCTAAAATGAAAATGTAAATTCGTAGCTAACATGTTTGTATTTATAATTACATCGATATGATGCTGATGGTGTGTGTTTCTAGTTGGGAAAATCCCATCTACCATCAGGAAAGCCACCTGTTTTGAAAGATGCTTACAATTATGATTGTTGAAATTTCATTTGAAAAGTTGAATTATGCTATAGAAATTGTTTCACCAAAGAAATAGTGTAACTAGGACAGCAAAAATTTAATATTGTTTATTTTTAGAAAGTTTAATTTCACATTGAAAAGATTCTATACCATACATCAGTGGTGGCCAACCTGTGGCGCATTAGATGATTACAAGTGGCGCATTGTATTCTTGCGCGTACTTATTTTTTTTAAATAAGCACCATAACTGAGAGAATCCATCTTCTGTTATGTCTTGTAATATAAAAATAAAAGTGCACTCTAAAGTTCAACAAGACATTTAATAATTATAAATCGACATCGCAACATACAGGCATAAGAACGATATGATCAGCGTAAACACACAGGCAATCGGTTCAATGCATTGCTCGAGACAAGGATTGCATCTGACAAAATTAACTGAGCAGTAATGTAAACACAGAAATTAGTTTTTAACACTCACAGGAAATATGCAACAACTTCATATTTTCAAAACCAGAGTGCTCACAGTTCAATTCGTACAGCCTTCTTAGTGCGAAAGAAAATGAGCAAAAGAAGCGTAGAAAGTGATAGTAAACGTGAATGTAATGAACAGTGGGAATATGAACTGTTATTTATAGCAAGTCCATTAGGAAATCCCTTTTGAATTGTTTGTGAAAGTACTCTTTCACATAATAGAAGACATGATCTTAATAGACACTATAAAACACAGCATCAGGCTAACATAGAAGGAAAATTGAAGCTCGTTCTTGGGTCTGAGTAACGAAACGAATACGCGATTAAGAAAAAGGAAGATATAAAAAGACAAAATCTTTTTGCTAAAGTGTGAGTTGTGAAGACTTGGCAATGACAGAAGCGTCTTATGAAATAGTTTTAAAATTGGCGAAAAAAGACGAAACCTTTTTTTTTGACGGAGAAAAATCGTTAAGCCTTGTCTCCAAATATTTGCACGCCATCTTGGTAATAAAGGTATTGAAAGGAAAGCAGACGAAATTGCTACACTCATATCAAGGCAGACAGTTACGAGACGTATCGGAAGAACTCTCTCAGGATGTATCTCATTAACTGGAAGACCTTGTCCATTCTTTTCTCTAGCTTTGGATGAATCAACGGGCATATGTGATGTAGCCCAGTTAAGCATTTTTATAAGAATAATTGATGATAATTTTAATGTCTTTGAAGAACTTGCTTGTCTGGAGTCATTACACAGTAAAACAAGAGGAGTAGACATATTTGAAAAAGTAAAATCATGCCTAGAAAACTCATCAGTGTGTGTACTAACGGAACGCCGTCAATGATAGTTAAAAACTATGACACTACAACTTCGCTTGAAATTTTTTTAAATCGTCCTGTACTAAAATATCACTGCATTATACACCAAAAGGCACTGTGTGGAAAAACTTTAGAACTGCAGCATTTTATGTTACCGGTTGTGAAATGTGAATAAAATTAGAGCAAGAGCATTAAACAGACGAGAAATCAGAGAATATTGCGAATTATTAGATTTGGAATATGGTGAACGTAACCTTCATTGTGAGGTGCGCTGGCTTTTTAGAGGACAGGTTCTGAGTAGATTTTGGAAATTGAAAAACTATGTTTATAATTTTTTAGAACAGGGAAAAGCTATTTGATTTAACATTTTTAGTTGATGTTACTAGACATCTCAATGATCTAAATTCGAAACTTCAAGGTAATAATAAATTACTTCCCAGCTTAGTAAATACCGTCAATTCATTTAAAATGAAATTAAAACTCTCCATCTCTTAGTTAGAAAATCAGGATTTGAGTCAATTTTCACACTTAAAAGAGCAGAGTGAATGTGCTGCGGATGATAACAATTTGACCAAATATATTGAAAAAGTAAAGTTAAGTCTTTTGAAAGTCGTTTTCATGATTTGGCTAAAGAAGAAAACTGCAGGCTCGCATTTATAAACCCATTTTCACTTAGTGAACAAAACGTAATGAAGATGCCTAGTAACATACTACAATTGGAACTGATTTGAAAACAAATTCATTATTAAAAATGAAATTTGATGAGATTTTTTCAGATCAAAATGCTTTTGACATGATTAATTTCTGGCCCTGTGAATATTTCCCAGAACTAAAAAAAATTGCAAAAAAATTATGTATGTCGTTTTAGAATGACATATTGATCTGAACAAGCATTTTCATCCATGAAAATTATTAAAAGTAAAACGAGGTCGTGAATGATTGATTCAAATTTGAAGAATTCTCTGCTGCTTTCTGCAACAAATTTAACACCAAACCTTGAAAAACTAGCGAAATCCAAACAGGCTCAAAAGTCTCACTAATGGTAAGTAATGTTTATGTGCTGTAATAGATAGTTTTATATACAATAATTAAATCATTTAAAATGTTAATTATGTCTTTAACATACTAGTATTAAAAAGGTTATTAAGGATATGCCAGGAGACCAATGAAAGTAAGAAGGTAGAAAAGGTGCTTGAGTTGTATGGCGCATTTGAACTCGTATGTGAAAAAATTTGACGCATTGTATGTAAAAGGTTGGCCACCCCTGCCATACATAATACTTAATCCTTCCTGAAAATCACTTTTCGAATTCCTGAAACACCTAATTTGAAGTTGGCATCTCTACTGTAGTTATTGAAATGTAAAGGTGAAATGAATTCTGATTAATCAATCATTGTTTATTATAAGGATCTATTTTTGTAAAATAATCATTTTAAGTATTCAGATAAAAGTTAGATTGCTATGTTTGTAAACTAAGTATATTCTGAAAACGTATAACTACTCCTGATATTATGTGTGAATTGTTTAGAATGAATTTCGTTGTGGAAAATAAAGGAAACTATAATTTTTTTTCATTTATGTAACAAAGCATTCGTAAATATTCAATATAAAACCTTAGAAACATAAGCATTTGATAAAGAAATGGATGAACAGAATCACAGTTACAATTAAGAAAGTAGTTACAAAAAATACTTGTATGAGGTATTAAAGATGGAAAGCTGTTTGATGGGTGTAAAAACATACAGTGCTGTAAGACTAAAAAGTATATTAAAAAACGCATTGTGTGTGTGACGATTTTTTTTTCTAAAAATTGTATTACTTGGAATTTGTTTAATATTTTGAGTTGTTATATATTTAATTTATTTAGACTCTTGTCAGTCAACATATTATACATGGGAAGGCACTTGTGAACAATATTTGCTTGAATTTTGTAAACCCTCGAACCTGTATTCCATTTAAAGGGATGCTTCTTAGCAATACTAATTCTAAAACTTATTTTTGCACTAAATTTTGAATCCATCATAGTCTTATCTAATATGATCCAGCAGAAAAATTCAATATTTGAAGATTTTAAGTTATATAAGTATAAAACATGTTTTTTCAAGTTAGCAAAGGGACTACACAGAATTATACAATATATCTACAGAAATTAAAAGGATTTTTGCATTCTAAGAAATTAATTTAAGAAAGTGTGTTATAAATTATGCCTTACAACACTTTTTAAAAACTTATATAGTAAATTGTTAATAGGCTGTTTTGTTGCTCATGTGTGACATTAATTAAATATATACCTACCTTTAGTAAATTAATTTTATATATATGTGGAACACCCAATTGGTACTAAATCATAACAATGCTTATAAAATTTGGAATTGCAGTCAGTGTTATTTTAAAATAATAATACCTAAAAAGTGTACTATAAATTCACCAAACATGTTACACAATGGAATATTAAGATGGTTTTATGAATGTGAATTCTAATTTTAATCACAATCTTGTAATATTGGCTTTAAGATTGAGGTACATAAGCTTCTTTACTTCTTGTACTTTACATCTGAATAATGAATTATTTAATACCTCCTGTTATAAATTATGTGTCATTATTATAAGAAATAAATTTGATTCTACAAAGCTGCAGAAATAAAAGTTTAAAATATAATTTTCATCACACTTAAAAATATTTAATTCAGTTATTTGTTGGCTAAATATAAAGTTTTTTCATCTTTTCAATATTTTTTTATCTTTAAGATTTAGCTTGTATTTATGTATCATGTATGTTTCATATTGCTAATATGCTGGTTTTATTAAATGAAGATATCATTCAGCTATAGAATAACAATTTTGAGTATAATTTTTTGTTTTACTTAACAGTGATATAAAAGATTTTTAGGTAATGATCTTGTAATTTTTTGGCAGAATTTTAGGAATTGAGATAGTGAAATCGTTTGTGATATGTTCAATATGTGTAAATGAAAAATATAATAAACGCTTCTTTTTAATATGATTCAATCTTTCTAAGTTCTTTGGTTTCTAAAATATTCTGGTTAGGTATGCTATAAATCCCTACAGATTATTCTGTAAAAAAATATTTTAATCTACTGTGTTTTAGTAGGTCTTAGTTTTTTCAAAAACAAAAATGTACTGGGTAACTAAGTGTATGTGGAAATCTGTATACTTTTGAAGATACAGCTTGTTAATCAAGCTTTTAAAAAGAAGTAATTTCGATAAATGAGTAATACTGAAGCATAATAAATTGTAAAGCTTGAAATTCACTAAAACAGTATTTGTAATGGTTTAGAATTTCAAAGTTTGTTAAAATATATGCTACACAAGTCGTTTGATACTTTTTCTGCTTATAATTTTTAAACAAGTTTGTCTTTCATATGAAGTGATTTTTAATACATATATGAAAGACAGCCAATGCATAAGGATTTCTCCTTTTAATCAAGTCTTTAGTCCTTTGCTCTAGAAAAATTACTCAAGACTAGTTTTTTTACTTTATATATGCACACCAAGTAAAATAATCTGGTTTAAAAACTAAGAAACTAGTATTAAATGGTGACATGAGTGTAAAACAATCTGTAAATACTTCTAACATGAGTACTAACGCATATTTAAATGTGCAAGTCAAAGTACATTAAAAACTCGCGAATATTTTTTTTTCTCTAAAATCTGCTTTGTCTAGTGAACATTTTTTTAAAATTTTTCGTGTAAATGTTTTACCAAAAGTATTGCTTTTAATTATTTGTTTAAGCTGTAAAAAAAATTGTAGACTCTTGAATAAAATTTTTCTTCAATTAAATTTATCCTCTTACTAAAAGAATAACACTTATTTATTTATTCTTTAGAATCCATACTCTAAAAAAATATTAATGCTTTTTAAATAAGTATTTTATAAAATTATATTTCATTTTATGTGACTGTTGTAATGTTATGAAGTACTACACTTTTTGGTTCTTCGTGTAATAATGATCTTGCAATATGTTGATCTCATGTAAATGTTTATTGGTGTTGTCTTAAACTCCAGATATTGATTAAATTTGATGTAATTTTTTTTGTTTATGACTTTAGACAACCTGTGGTTTTGATTGTATTTGTTTGGTTACCTAACTCATCCCTGATACGTAGTATTGTATCAGAGCACAAACTTCAGTATTTAGAAGTATATCTCAGGTTTTATATAAAAACTTTCAAGAAAAATGCTTTTTAAATTTGCTCTGTTAAAATCATTTTCAAGCCTTGTCTATCTTTCATTATCAGTTTATGGTAGTCTGAGAGACGACTGCCTTGTGACTTTTCATCTGATCCCGGTTGCTGTTTAGCTCAGCAAAAATGGTTGTATACTAGATAATTTATATGATTCATAGCCTTGGAAACCAAGGATTAAATATATTTGAGTGATTTTCTTGTTTGTTTCTTGTGATTTCTTATTTTCCGTTAACACAGTTCGCATCTGCTATTTAACATGAATTCATGCTTTAAATACTTTTTTATTTCTTTAATCCCTATTTGATGTTAATTTTTGGAATCGTTTATGCATTTATGATTATCTTTGGGCACAAAGACTTATTTTCAGTTCATTAAAAATTCCCCCAATTATAACAAAATTTTCTTTTAATTGTTTTCAAGTTCTGAAATAAAAATGAATTTCCCCAAAAATTGTTTCACATTTAACACTATATTGAGATAAGCATTCGTGTAGGGCATAAAACATAGAGGATCGATAAGTTGGGTGACTACTTAAGAAAGTCCTATTAAAAACGTTTATAATGTACTGAATGGTGACAATTTTGTATGCTCTTATGGATTGAAGTAAACAGTTTTTTTTAATGCAAACCAGAAACGAGATGTATAATCTACTTTAAAAAATACATTCAATCTATTTTACCTTCTTTTCAAGGCAAAAAAAAAAAATTCAGATTATTTGAACTAGCAGTGTTTTTTAAATGTAAATAAAACTCTATTTACAAATTTTCCATCAAATTTTGGAAGGCAGTCCGTCCTACATCTTAATATGTGGGTGTGGTAACGAACGTTATGAAACAAAATTCTTTTCGGTGAATTTGAAGAATAAATAATTTCATACAGGTTTCATAAACTTTATTAAATTATCAAATGCATACAATTTCTTACACAAAGAATTTTTAAATAATGCGAATCCAACAGTCAATAGCCCAGACTCCTTATGCTGTTATTTTCTTATACATGACTATAAACTTTTAACTGTTTCGATGTTCGTGAATAGTTGACTCAAAATTAATTGTACGTCTGAAACTCCAAATTATAACGGAGAATACTCAAAATCACTTTCAGAATATGAAGAAAATAAAGTATTTTTGTTTCGTTCTACAGCTTCTAAACCTTTAAATTTGCTTAAAAGCGAGAATTAAAAATTGTTTCAAATTTGTGTTTGAAATTTTTCAATTGATTAAAAACACAAACCAAGTAGTTAATTTTAAAGTTCCGTAAAATTCTACAAAACTTAAATGGCCGGCCATTTTGTTGCGAAAACTAGACATTAACTGCGGACTGTATTTCGTGGATTTGATGTTTTGTTCATGCTGCCATCTAGTGGACCTACTTAAACCTATTCATCTTTTCTAAATTTTTGTTCGATTACTAATTCAAAAACAAAGATAAATAAAAAGTTGTCATTTTTTTAATCTTATTTTCATACATTTTAAAATATGAACCATATGCTTTTCGTGTTGTTAAGTTTCTGTGGTCATATGTCATATTTTTTGGACTTAAAAATTTATGGGTTAGTTATCAAAAGGTGGGAACAAGACACATTTCATAACTAAGCTTTGACACTTTGACAGAAAATAAATTTAGTTCTTAAAATTAATTTTGTTTTCTCAATGGGTTTTTAGTTCTGTTTAGAGACAATAATTATTTTTTTTAACAATAGTTTGGTTTAAATATCCTTAAAATTAAATTGGTTTAGTTACAAATGTCGGATTTTGGACATCTATAATGTTAACTGATACAGTCCGTCATGGAGAAAATAAATTATCTTGTGTTTTCAGAATTGCAGGGGAAAAAAATAATAAATGAATAGAGTATAATGGTAGTTTGTTTACTATTATGTTCAGTAGATGGCACATCGTTAGTTTAAAATTTGGAAGAATTAACAAAGAAACAATACTAAAGCCATATAGCATGTTTCGCGATGTCCAAAAGTAGCGATGGAAATAGCTCTATACCTGAAGCATAAATGTATTAATATATTAAGTACTTTAAACTGCATTTATTTGTCTTTAAATAACTTTTTAAACGTTTTGAAGCATTTTATGTGTTTTTGTGCATTTTCTTGGTCGTATTTTTTTTTTTCTTATTTTTAAAAATGCGATGTCAAAATCGCGTAACGATTGAACTGCCGATTTAATTTATGTTACGAAGGTGCCGATGTCCCAAAACATAAAAAAATATATATTAATTACAATCTCCTTTTATCAGATTAATAGTTTTTTTTTATCGAAAAATAAAGTGAATTGAGCAGATTTAATAATAACATTACTAGGCACATGTACAGAAAACGTGTAACTATCGAATTGCCGATTTAATTTATGTTACGAAGATGCCGTTGTCCCAAAACATAAAAAAAAGTATTAATTAAAATCTCTTTTCGTCAGATTAATAGTTTTTTATAAAAAAAGTGAATTTAGCAGATACAATATTAATACCATTACTAGGCACATGCCCAGCAAACGTGTACGATCGATGTCAAATGGCGACGGCTTCGATCGTTACTTAATTTTGGACGTGATGTAGCAACATTCTAATAAGATAGTAAAGAGTTTCGTTTATTTATTTTTTTTTTAATATTTTTTTTTCTGCTTTATGGCTGTAATGATCCTTTGAATAAATTTTTTAATAAGAATTATAACTTTTCCAGGAGTTTTCAAGGATAAAGTTATTTTTATTTTATGATTATGTTTTCCTTTTCGTATGTGTAAATACATATGTGAAAAATCACAAAAATCAACCAAACTCAAAATTTTTGAAATTAGTAATAAAATTTTACAGAATTAAACAAATCTATTATTTGAAAATCTGGAAAAACAAAATTACAATTTTATAAAATATTCAAATCTACTCTAATTTTAAAATATTCAAATCTACTGTAATTTTAAAGCATTGACAATTTGTAACTAATTTATTATTAGTTGTTAGACTTGGGAAATATCAAAGTTGTGTAACCTATAGGCCAGCAATGTCCGAAATCTGTCACATACAGAAAATCTGTAACCTACAGATCTTGTAATTAAATGTTTTAATTAGAAATTTTGCAGAACAGTTCCTGTCTTTGAATGATTATATATTGTATTCTAGGCCTATAAACAAAACAGCAAAAAAGTATTGATGTTAAATTTCAAAATTCTAAAATTATTCATAGTTAACATTTAGTGTTCCCACATTTTGAGAATGTCCCCATGGTCTACATTCAGTGAACGTTTCTTTTCCAAAATGAATCTATATTAGCCTTTTCACGTCTTTTGATTTACATGCATAGCCACAAATGCAAATCCCAAATGTCCTCTCGTTGGTGTGGTGCCATCTGACCGTAGTTCAAAACTACGAGGCGCTCTCCTTGTATCTTACCCTTCGGAATTGATCCTTACCGTCTTCAATCGACCAATGTATTTCTCCGGTGGGACAATTATTAACTACCTACCCAAATAAATTTTCAATTGCCATTAAAGAAAAACGAGCAGGGCGTTCTTGAGAAACTGTCAATTAGTTTTTAATGATTTTAATCGCAAAATATATCGCTGGACGCAAACTATAAGAATGGTAATTTTATTATGAGAAATTAGTTTAAACAGTTGCCATGAATCGAGATCACCGAATTGGAACAACGACCGTAGCGCCCTCGCGTGGTACTTACCTCCAATACCTCCTACTTTTCCAGAAGAAACTCAACATTAGTTTCTTAAGTGGTCTTGTTAGGGAACATTCCGCAGGAAAAGTTTTTGTCTTTAAAAATGTAGGATCAATTGAGAAAAAATGTTGATCTTCTCATTGTAGAATATAAAGTTTATATTTTTCTTCTAGAAATCCACACACACACACACACACACACACATCCGTTTTTACAGGTTCAGCATACTTTTTTCCTTCGTCAGGAGATTAGTTCCTATGCTGATCGGGAGTTACGCCATGAGAGATGATATGGAATGTAATCATACTCTCACAGGAAACTCCTGACTGGCATGGGCGAAAAGATTATGCAAATGAATCCATGTTTTTCCTCTCACTTCAGGAGTTGTTTCGCCACCTAAAAAGTATTGAGGAAAATCAGAAAAGTGTCATTACATTTATATGAACTTATCACTGGCCCACGGCCCATAGCAATATTCAAAAAAAGCAGGGGAAAAAAGAGTAAGTATTTGCACCTTGATAGAAAAGGGACCTTATCCGAATTCGATTATTTGAAGTTTTGTCCAAAATTCCTTTCACGATAATGAAAGTTATAATAGAAAAAAGGCCAATGTGTCCTATCAATGCATTATGAAAGTATCAAAACATCCGAAAGTATTTTTATTACGCTGCATTCAAAATTTGAAAAATAAAAGTAATTAAATCAGCTGTTACCAAACACTTGAAAAATGGACATCGGACCTTTTCTACCAAGGTACTGCTATACCAACAGTTAAAATAATATTTTGATGTTTACAAAAAAAGCCAGGAATTTGGTAATCAATAATAATAAAGAGTGCTGTAGGAATTTAAATAATATTGATGTGTTTTTTTTAACTAATCGAGTGAAATATCAATTTGTAAATATTTGAAAACTCTTGAAGTAACTCGATTTTTCTGTGTAATAACGTAATCACTATTGTACATAGTAAATATCTCCTGCGTGTAGAAATTAGTGATGCGACATCGACAGCAAAACATCGATGTTCAAATTTAAAACATCGATGTCGATAATACATCGCCCAAAAAACATCGATCTTTTTAAACATCGATCTTTTTAAAATTCAGTGTACTTAAACTTTGGTCCCCCATTTCTGAAAACTGGTTTAGCAACTAGTAATGCGACATCGACAGCAAAACATCGATGTTGATAATACATCGCCCCCAAACCATCGATGTTTTTAAAATTCAGTGTATTCAAACTTTTTCCCCCATTTCTTAAAACTGGTTTAGCTACTAGTGATACGACATTGGCTCCAATACATCGATGTTTTTTATAAAATATCAATGTTTTGAAACATCGACATCGATGTCGCATCCCTACTTTTCAAACCCTTCACCCTTAGCCACTTTGGTCTCAAAGAATGTTCAATTTGCTGATTATGAAAATTATGCTACTTGGTTATTTTTAATATTTCTATAACGGTACTTTTTTCATTTAAAAATAAAACATTGACAGCGTAAAAACATCGACCAGTATAAACATCGATGTTACAAAAACAGCGGCTCCAATACATAGATGGTAAATACATCGATGTTTTTTTAAAAACATCGGCTCCTATACATCGATGTTAAATACATCGATGTTTTTTATAAAACATCGATGTTTTGAAAACATCGACATCAATGTCGCATCCCTAGTAGAAATGTGAAAAAATTTGGTATTCTTTTTATTAAGCTATCTCTGAGAAATCGTGAATTCAAATATGAGAGCATGTCTCCCAATTCTATTCCCCGTAAAGCATTCTATCACAAAATTTTTTTGGAAAAGAAAAAGTTTTTTCTCAGGTTAAAGGTTGAATTGTTTCTGTTAGTTGAGACTTGATGTCAGCTGCAAACTGAATATTCCCTGAAGCGTTTAAACATTAAGAGCCAAGCAATGCCTAACTGTCGAGCGGAGTTTTTATTTTAACACACTTCCTTTATTTTGTTATCTTTGTCCCATCAGATCGAGTGTGGAGAAAACAATATCAGACACTACAAAAGCAGGAGTGCAAATGAAAAGATTTCTGGGGAAGTGGAAAAAAAAAGAACCCAAGCTGTCCCTAGAAATTTACTTCATGGTACCCAGTCACTTGGAACGAGAATAACATTCGTCTCACAGCTTGATAGATTCGATTCTTTTGTTTTCTTTTTCATTTTAGCGGATGTCCTTTATTCTTCTATCCGAAGCCAAATTACTTATTTACGTTATCTTTTTTCTAATATACACATAAATATCTGATTATTTCCGTTGTCCTTTTAACTTTAGGTACTATAGTTATACGTGCTTAACAAAAAGGAATACTTAAAAACAGGGGCACACCACTTTCGGAGGATGACTTCAGCCCCCTACCAGAACATGGAAATAGCAACAAAAAATCTTTTTTTGATTCATTTTTCTGTTCTTTAAAAAATCTTTGTTTGACATTCTCAAATAATATAGCGTTTTGAATGTTTTATATTTTAAGAGGAGTTTGTGCCACCTTTCGTCTTCAATACAGTGTCTGTCTTGGAGAAGTCACTTTAACCCTCCAAGTCGTTTTGATGAGGTATCTCTTCCATAAAGATTTGGCCAATTTTACTGATGACAAGATAACTCGTCACCAAGATATCGCCAAGATATTTTTTTGGCGATGAGTTCAAGTTCTGGTCAGTTCTATTCGAATGACGAGATGTCTCGTCCATCAGGATCTTGCAAGTTTTTCTGATGACGAGATACCTTGTCGGGACAACTAACCACCAGGAGGGTTAATACTGTCTCTAGTAGCACACCGTAAAACTTATTTATACTTTTAAAGGTAATGGTAATGATAATTTTAGTTAACGTCGTACTAGAGCAACAGAACGGGCTATACTTTTAAAGAATGAATGTTAAATTTAAAAATCACACCCCCTCCAAATTTATGATTTGCAAAACTCAACAATTTGATCCGCTAATAATCATACTCTGCTGAAAATTTTAATTTTTTTAATGAAATAGTGTTCTACGAATGTGGTATTCACTTCGTGTTTTTAATGTTTGAGCGTAAAAGATATTACTTAACAGATATGGGTACCTGCGTGAAGAAATGGCGTCACATTCTGATACACAAATATCGCAATTTTAATCGCAATAGCAACCTCTCAAATAAGTGAGGGTAGTTAGAATTTGGTTTCACTTCACCTGAAAATTTTAATTTTTTTAGTTGGAGTGTTCTGAGGATGGGGTATTTATTTTGTGCTTTTAATTTTTTAGCGTATACCAATTATACTTAACCGAAAAGATATATCTACGTGATGTAATAGGGTCACGTGTCTGTCCAATACACATATATCCAAAATATAATCATAGCAGCTACTTCCAAATCAGGGGATGAAAAAATTTGTTTCCCCTCTTCTGAAAAAAATAACAATTTTTTTAACCTAGCGTGGAAGTTAAGAGCGTGGAGTGCCAACTCAGATGTTGGCTTTGTCATCTCTTTCAGAATTACGAGGTCCGTCCTTAAATATTTCCCTTCGGTAGATCCAGACAGTCGCCAATGTATAATTACCTACCTGAAATTTCTTATACGCCGTATTCCTCAATTATCTACCTGAATTATTTTATTTTTTGAATTGCGATGGTGTTTTTCAAAGAATGATAACTGCTTTGTGTTTTTGATATTTTGGTTTTAAAATACAATTCGGCGTGTGGGCCAACTGATAATGAGGTCAAAGACAAAATAAACCCAAACAAATTGCATGATTACATCTATGTCAATGTTATTCCAGGCGCTCAATTTTTTTCCTCTCCCCGATTGCCAAAGGAATCTAACACAGATGTATAATCACCAGGTAAATGCTATAGTATTATGTATTCGCTTCAAACCTGAGGATTCACAAGAAAAACCTTGGACCCTGAGACACTCAGTAAATGCAGTCAAATCACCATTTCGCTAAGGTCTTTTGATGCTTCCCGGTGATGCAATAATATTACTGTAAATATAGAAATTTCGATGATTTGCTAGGATCCGTACCATACTCTTAAAACGAAGTTCCTCCTTTGGAAAATAATAGAAACGGTTTCTGAGAAAAGTGGTTTCGCTCGTAGTTTTTATTTGAGACCGGGCGACTCCGCTGAAGATGATTATGATTTACCCGTTCTACCCGGGAAATAACTAGTCACGAATGGACTCAAGATAAAAAAATTATAGAAATTTTCTTATACAACAGAGACTTCAAGGACGTAGTAACTGTCGGGATATGGACCACAGGAGTTATTTTCGTACGTTTGTTTTTTGAGGGCGTGTATAACAATACACTTTAAAGGGAATTCCTGAAAAAGGCTTTTCAGTAATTGCATTCTGATTTTATTTCCGAGAAATTCTCATTGCAAAATATTTTCGCTATGAATTGAACATCCTCTTGGATTTTCAGTACTAAGAAAAGTTTAAAACAGTTTTGTAATACACTCCTGCCATTTTTTGTGATAGACATTTAAATTTTACTGAAGACTCAAGATACTTTAAGCTTACAACAACTACGAAGGAGTCAGCTAATGCATTTGCATATGGACGGGTTAAATTTACAGTGGTGTAAGTCACCTTTTCGAAAAATAAAGTCTTAGAACTTAAACTGCCATCAGTTGGCAGTTGAATGAAGATCCCACTTACTTCACGTTTTCTGTCAACAGATTGGCCTATATAGATCTGGTTTCCGTGTTTACTAATTATCTTTAGTTAAATTTGGTTGTATTATATCTGGTTTCCATGTCTTTTTTTTTTTGAAAAAGTGACTTACACCACTGTAACTTTAACCCGTCCAAATGTATTCGAATCCCAGCCTGACCGAGTATAAAAAAGGATAAATTTATAAAACACAACCGAAGCATTTAATTATCTTTATAGCATTATAAAGAAGAAATTTAATTTAGGTAAAAGCAAAGTATATAATTGAGGTAACACCCTGAAAACTCCAATACATTTGAATATGAATCTCAATAGAGACTACACACATACTTTTAAATAAGGCATTAAATGTTCGTAAGCTGACGACATGGTGTAAGATATCTAATAAAAAATATATTTAAGGTAGTTGAATATACAGAAATGTGAAACTAATATTTTGTTTCCAACTTTGGTAATCGATATTTTGCGATTAAGAACAACCACAAAACAAATTCACAACAGAACTGAATTCTGATATAGTAACTGGGCAGCCTTTTTCGTAAATGAAACTTACGTGGAAGGACTGTTATTATATCCTAGGAAAGATTTTGATGTTAACAAAGAAAATCGACGCAATTTAATGCAACAAAAATTTCGAAAAACTTTATTAAAAAAAATTTTCATTTTAAAAATTTATATCACCAATAGAAGATAAATAAGGAGCATCAGACTGCTCTGGCTAAAGTAAGAAGCGAGCACACAGGATGAGTTTTATGAGAGGTGTTAAGATTTTCCCATTTCTCTCCTCCCCCCGTAATCCTAACCCTTTCCTATATTTTGTAAAATGGACCAAATTCAACCATAATACAGCATCTGGTCAGGTATGAATATTACACTTATATAACAACTCCGAAAGAAGTATGTACCTGTACATATACTCGGCGTACACACGAAGCTATTATGGATCTTTCGAAGGTTGAACAACGAGTCTCATGATCACCACTTTGAATAAAAAAGCTTCATATAAACGTCCTTAAATTAACGATAACTTCTATTAAACTTCCTGGTGGTTGCATCGAGGTTAACAAGGTACCTCAATATTAGCAAAACTGATCAGATCTTCATGGACAAGATATCTCGTCATTAGAAAAAATTAACCTCTGATCTTGATCGCGTCATCAAACATCGGTAATGCCTTGACGAGATATTACCGATTTTACTAATGTCGATATCTCATCGTTAGCAAAATTGATCAGATCTTGATGGACTAGATATCTCGTCGAAACCACTTGGAGTGTTGATCATATCTTCATGGAAAAGATATCTCGTCATTTGAAAAAGTTTAACCTCTGATCTTGATCGCATCATCATCAAACATCGGTAATACCTTGACGAGATATTAACCATTTTGCTAATGTCGATACCTCATCGACAAATTTGATCATATCTTCATGGACAAGATATCTCGTCATTTGAAAAAGTTTAACCTCTGATCTTGATCGCATCATCATCAAACATCGGTAATACCTTGACGAGATATTAACCATTTTGCTAATGTCGATACCTCATCGACAAATTTGATCATATCTTCATGGACAAGATATCTCGTCATTTGAAAAAGTTAAACCTCTGATCTTGATCGCATCATCATCAAACATCGGTAATGCCTTGACGAGATAATATCGATTTTACTAATGTCGATATCTCATCGTTAGCAAAATTGATCAGATCTTGATGGACTAGATATCTCGTCGAAACCACTTGGAGTGTTGATCATATCTTCATGGAAAAGATATCTCGTCATTTGAAAAAGTTAAACCTCTGATCTTGATCGCATCATCATCAAACATCGGTAATACCTTGACGAGATATTAACCATTTTGCTAATGTCGATACCTCATCGACAAATTTGATCATATCTTCATGGACAAGATATCTCGTCATTTGAAAAAGTTAAACCTCTGATCTTGATCGCATCATCATCAAACATCGGTAATACCTTGACGAGATATTAACCATTTTGCTAATGTCGATACCTCATCGACAAATTTGATCATATCTTCATGGACAAGATATCTCGTCATTTGAAAAAGTTAAACCTCTGATCTTGATCGCATCATCATCAAACATCGGTAATACCTTGACGAGATATTACCGATTTTGCTAATGTCGATATCTCATCGTTAGCAAAATTGATCAGATCTTGATGGACTAGATATCTCGTCGAAATCAATTGGTGGGTTGAGAAAATATTCCCTTTATCAAGCACCTGGAACCGGACATAGGAAAAGTTGTTTGTACTGTAAGTGCAGTCTGTTTTCTCTAAGTTTATCTTAATATATATATAAAAAGGATGTGTGTGTGTGTATATTTTCTATACAAATCTACACCGTTTGACCAATTCACACCAAATTTGGTATACTTATACTTTAGAACACTGCGGAAAACATAGGCTATTTACTTTCCTGTCTCCAGACCAAGCTATAGCACCTACAACCACGAAAATTTGCACACAGGTAGTCCTAAAAGTGCCCCTCGAAGCCTTATTTTTAAAATCTAAAGTTTGTTTTATAGCAATAAATGAATATTGACAAGGAAGCACGTTCTACAGGGTTTGTGTATTTGAGTTAATACAAGGAAATGTCGAGGTCATATTTGAGCATTAATAAATTTCATAAATCACTATCGTCTTTATCAATATTTTTCTGTCTTTTTTCGAAGTGCTCTATTTCAGCTCAGGAAGTCGAAATTCGACACTTTTCACACATTTCATTTTTCAGAATACTGCATTTTTTCATCGGAATTTCGTTTCTGTTTGTATAAGTCTTAATCTTTTGCATATTGCAATATATTATTCAATAATTAAATGTATATATTTGCATCCGAAGTAAACTGTAGAAGCTATAAAAAAGTTAAAACGAAGTTAAAAAGTATTTTTCTTTCAATTTAAATAATTGAAGCCAAAAAGTATTTTATGTACAACTTAAATTATTGCATTTTTCTATGTAAGAAAAATGATTATTCTAATTCATTTTTCAATCAACATTTAACAGTCTCAACCCGAACAATGCCGGGTAATTCAGCTAGTAAGTTAATAAAAATCCTACGATTTTATTTGTAACATAGCTTTTTAATCGTTTAAAACAAAATAATGAAATTGGTACATATGAGATAGTTAAACCGTGAATATTGGAATACATATTTGTATTTAAGAGAATGGCTCCGTGTGTGTGTCTTCTAGTCTCGTACTGGATTTTGGTATGCAGATGGGGAGGGTCTGAACTTTACAAGTGGTTTTTGGTGAAGAATAAACTACAGAAAAACAAATTTCCGCTGTAAAAATTGTTGGATATAAAATATAAAATGAAAAGATGCGCACGTAGTTATAAACATGAGACACAAACACAATGCTGTTGTAATACATAATCAATGGTAAATACACAAGCAGTGCTTATTGTGCGTGCGTAGGAAGAGAAGATAAACATGCAAGAGAGATGCGAATAATAATCGTCGTTACAATAGAACGATTATTTACAAGTGCAGCTGGTTATTACCGGACACTTTTACTGTTTTCGCATCAAAAGAAATAGTCATTAGGGGGAAATGAACAGAATATTAATGCTGGTTCACGAAACCGTTAGACGGATCGAGGAATATGGAAAAATTGGGATTTTTGCCACGATTGAATATTACAATTTCGGTTATTTGTGAGCACGCGCGCTCGCATTGAAGTCCGAAATATTGGAAAAATAAATCCGTAATTTGATAGTTGGCCACTAAAGTGTTACGCGCTTGCTTGTATAAATCGAGATGTTTATTTAGTATTTTTCGAAATTTCATTTTAAAATAAATAGCAAATAATTTACTTGGTTTCCCAAATATTGAAACAAATTAACAACTCGCTAATTTATAAAAATATGATAAAATATCTTCCATTAACTTGTATTTTAATATCTTGTATCGTATAAAAGAGGGAAAATACGGAAAATCTAAATAAATGGACGAATTGTTTTAAAAATATGAATAGTATAAGTATTTATTTGCAGTTTCAGAAAAACATAAATTGCTAATCATCGAAAACACTAATTAAATGTTTAAAAGTACAATATTTTCATCTTTAATAGCTCAGGTTTTTATTCTTGATCAAAACATAATACAGATTTCTAGACGTCTAATTTCTAGATTACACATCGCGTATTACGTAACGAATCGGAAATAAATAAAGGTGAGATAAAACAATTTAAAACACTGACTTCTGCTATTGCTCTTCACAAAATTTTCTCCTTCTGACTTTCACAAGTCAAAACTTTACCTCAACTGTTTACTTCCAAACCCCCATAGTAGGTTTCATATTAGGATGAATTAAATTCGTGTTTTACAACTTTCGTCCACTATTCGAAAGCATGTGGGTGATCCGACACTGCTCTCTACTCTCTCTCTCACTCTCCCTATCTCTCTCTATCTATCTCTGCCGATGTATACTATATAAGAATAAAGTTGAGAATGTCACGCGGAAAACAATTGAAGACCACAACTGCTTTGTATTTGAGTTAGATAAGAATTGAGTATAAGTAATTTAGAAATATTCATTTATCGAAAGGAGAGTAACAAACCTTGCCTCTTAAAAATGTAAAATGTAGTGTTTTCACAAAGAGATCAATTTTAGCACAGTTTGAAGACGCGTTTCATTCAAAGCTTAATATCTTGAATTCTTAAACGCACTTACCCAAAGATTCCCTTCGTTTATGCCCATGTAATGTAGAAAAACATGTGAATACAACCAAACAGCGGCGGAGACAGCGTTGAATTAACCGGCAACGAACATTTGAATGAGAAAATTCAAAAGCAGACAGGACCACGATTCGATTCATATATGCTTGGTTCCATTCCTTAACACAACTTATATCGCTCTACCCAGTCGAGTTACATCGGTACAACACGTGTGCGAAGTCGAATTAACACAAGTGTATCCCACTGACATTTTATTATAACTAACTTTTCCCGAACGATTTGAAATCTCCTTACAAAAACATACACATGTCTCATTGTTTATCACTTCAGATTCACCTGAATTCTCAGCCCTTACCACAAATATGACATATTAGTACTTTGCACGAAAAAATGATTCTAAAAAATCTTTCCCCTTCCCAGAAAACATTATTTCCGAAAGAACGAACAGTTCTTTTGTTATAGCGGTGCTGTCGAGTTTAGTTGTCCATTTTCATGAGGGTCGATTTCGTCTGCTTTCGTTACGCAGAAACGGCATTCGTCGTGTCGGAGTTTAAGGTCAAGGTTACAGTCTCGCTTCAGGGATAAACCTGAATGATTTGTTTGAGTCACATTTCGCTTTACTTAGGAGAGTTCATGTGAATTCATGATTTTTTTTGTATTGATCGGCGTTTATTACTCAACTCTAAGAGTGTTTCATCGTATAATGAACAGGAGGAATGTTTGTCTTCGGCGCGACATCAAAAAGCTTATTGCAAAACCAGTGCTGCCGTAATATATACCCAGGTGTTTGGTAATGAAATACGACTTTCACAATGCGCATATGGCATTTCATATTCATTAGTCCTGAAACTAATAGCAATTTCTGATCTTTTATTAATGGTTTACCGGCGCAATGTTGGCCAACATAAGTTTTCTTTTTTTAACATTTTTCTTTCATTATTTGAAAATCAATCTCGTTTGGACGATTTGAAGAAAAACCACGTGGGTGGTCTATATATTGCGATGAAGGGGCAGAATAGATAACCAGGAATATTATATCCTGCGAATCAAAATGATTCATTTGCGTAACGAAAGATGAGATCAGTTTTAGAGTTAAAAGTCAGGTTAAAATTTTAAAACCATGTATTGATAAATAAAGTGAAAAATTGAGTCAAAATAAAAAAATAAGTAGTAAAAGACATTATTTTTTCCATTTCTCTTTTAGTCAGCTTTCACAGGACTGATCATTCTGAATCGGTAATTCGAATTAAATGAAAGTAACAGATCGTTATAAAACATTGAAAAATAATATTAATATTTGGTTGATTTAATTCAATGTAATTGAATTGTTTCAAGATGAAGAAATGTTACTAGACGAACACACCATATGTGCTTCAGTACTGGTTATTAAACAAAAATTGTGTAATTTGAGAATGGAACCTCACACACACACATTCGACACCAAACTGAGAATGAGCGAAGCTTACATTAAGTGAAAGAAATATAAACTATAATTCAAAAGTAGCACAGTAAGGGAAGAAAAAAATTTAAACAAATTAATAACCAAACAAAAAGTAGTGCAATGACTTACGGTTCTGTGTGTTGAATTACGTGAAACTGACGTCACTAAATACACATACAAGTAAATGTAAAAGCAAACCAAAATTTTGCTTCGGTATTAGATTTATATGCAAGTTGCGTTAATGTCGGTATGGAGGTACAATCTAAGTATCGAATGTGGACTAGAAACAGTTAGTCCTATGGAACGATTAATATTTTTAATTACTAGTATCACAAAAACGTTTTAACCACTTTGATACAAGTGAAAGAAGTGTATCTACATCGTACACAATCCCAGCTAACAGCCATCAGAATTTTTCCAGAAACAATTTTTAATCGTTAGTTCCGAATTGATTCTATATAATTGAGTAGTTGCTACAATGCTGATTGGCAGCACACCATACAGAACCCTTCATAAGATAAAACTGTTTAACAAAAACTAACTTTTGCTTCATTAATTTTTAGTTTTACATTTCTACTCTTACTCGTTGCACTAACCGCGCCAGTTTAGAAAAGAAGACTCGAAAAGCTGTCACCAAAGGACAGGAAATAGTACAGCATTTAGTTGCCCTACTTTTCCTATGTATCAGAATTTTGAACGAAACCAAGAGTGGGAAAATGCATCGGATTATCAATTAACAGTTTGGGTTTCCTCTTAGCAGGAGCATCTGTTATAATTAGCTTCGAGCGAGGCTTGAGATAGGATCAGAGCATGCGTGATCGAATCGTTATCGGTTTACACGAAGTGCACGGAAACCTAGTTCAGCGAACAAGCTGTTATTCCACAGTTGTGCAGCTGTCTCCTTTCAGACAGCCCAACGAAGTTGTCCCTTTTACGGTCCGGTGCCTCGAACACCTGACCCATCAGGCAGCAACAAAACATGCGTTCCGAAAAATGAAGCGAAAAACCACGACTTCCGACCTATTTTATTTTAAGCTCTTTCAACGAACGAGAGAAAAAAAAATGACTCCCACTATCCCATGGATCGAAGGGCCTTCAAAAGACCGTTAAATTTATCGGCAGTATCGTGATTCTGATAACGAATTTATTTGTCCCTTTTATGCTATACACACTATTCAATCTTTGTTTCCCTCAACCCTCGGGTGGTTTACCACACCATTTTTTATTCTGTAGTTTCTGCTTTATGGCCGAGAGTTTAAGGAAATAAACAGAAATTCTGTATATTTCCTTAACGTTAAGTATTTATATATTTTCAGAGTTTATTAATAATGATTAGTACACGTTTTCGTCAATGAAGGCTTAATTGCAGTTTTATTATTGCAGTACGAATACGATCATGTAAATACTGCCCGGCTCCATTAAGAGGTAATATATCCAAGTCTTTGGATTAAGCAGTTGCTAAAATACTGTGGATAAAAGTATCTAATGCCTCGCCTCAAAAGTTTGAAAAAAGTTGGGGTTGCGTTTTAAGTCCCAATTAACAGTTGTTTAAGAGGTTTACATCTAGTGTTTGTTCAATAGCAGAGATATTTATGTATGCAGCATTAACAAGTGTCAACTCGGAAAAGATAAAACTTGTAGAAAACAGTTGGAGTTGAGTTTAATTCTACATTACATGTACGTGGGGGGAAGTTGCTCAATATATGTAGTCTAACAATCAACTTGGTAAAGACCAAACTTGGAGGTATTGCATTTCTGAATAGCTCAGTAAAGATACTTCGTAATATTTTCTTTGTGTAAGATACCACTCGTTGTAGAATCACTAAAATAATGCATTTAAAAGCCTCTACGATAAGAAACAACTTTTAACGGCTTAAATTTTAAATTACTGGTTTTTCAACAAATTATAGAAAACTAAAAATTGTCTAAACGCTGAATAAAGACAAGCTGCTGTGCCTTAGCAAGATTGGTTTTATATTTATTATCTTTTACGATTCATGAACTGTTTCCTTATAGAAACAAACTTTCAAAGAATCACTATACAGGCGAACTATACAGCCTTCAAGTATTAAAAATAGAAATTTTGCACTATGAATACAACTCAAGCTCAAATACAGCTACGCTGTTTGCAGGATTCATGCGAAACAGCAGACAAAGGATGAATGAAGACTGTGTTATTCGTCGATTTACTTACATAAAACTTTTTTAAATAATAGCAGTAAGCTTTTAAATATCTCTAAATCTTTGACATCAAAAAGATTAAGTGCAATTAGATTTAAATCACCGAGTAATAAAACTAAGTATACCCGGTCTGAAGTTCTTTGACACGCTTTCTATATTTTGCAATCACTTTTTAACGGATGCTCCTTTCTGATGTAACTTTTCCAGGATGGAAGGTTTAAACTACCGTGGAGTAATAAGACAACGGCTTTTGTAATCGTTAGATCCACCAATGTCTCCACGCGTAGCCTGGGGCAGTTTAACAACCACCTGGTGACTTCCGTATTTTTTTTGGCCGACCTTTCCAACCCCTTCCGGCCGACTGCTGTTGGATACCTTTCACAGTTGTCCAGAAATAATACTCAAACAGGGGTTCGCCTTCTTTTTATTATTCTCCTTAAATCTGCAGTAGCAGGTGGTTATACAGTGGTAAAGACTATAAAGTTAAAGGTTTTTTAAGGGATCGTACTAGATCCCTTAGATCTACAATTACATATTTAAAGGCTGGGTATAAATACTTTTGGTAAAATCTGATGGATTCACAGTATTAGTTATACATCTTTTTCTTCTCAATTTTCACGTTCTGTGAAATAGTATTTTCAGATTTTATTCAGATCAAATTAGGCCCGTTGTGTTGCTTCAGTACGAAGTTAATTGAAATACCTACTTACCTCAAATGAAATGCGAAGATGTGGTACAAGTTGTTCGATAGCTTTAAAACATCGCTAATTTTTGGAGAGACGATTGCATCATGGAGAAAAACGACTTTGCACATCCAACAATTTCGATTTCTTAAGTTTTTTATCATACTTTTTTCTCTAGTTTAGCTCATTCAATTTACGCAAATTGCAAATAAAAGGATATCATGCAAATTTGGTTGTACAGAATACTGTAAACTTTATTTAGGTTGTGCTATATCGTAGCTTAAACGTGAACAAAACAGTTCTGAGAAAACGAAGGAGGAATTTTACTATCACTGAATATGTTTCTCAAAAATAAATCTAACCTTTATACAAAGAAGAATGTCTTAGTGAGTACACAGACACACTTCAACAGTTTAAAGATCATCACATTCTGATCTAGAAAAACTAAACAATCAATCACTCGGTATGTTTCACTTGGTAAATCGACGGTATAGTGATGGTATTGCAACGTAATATGAAAGCAGGTTCATTATTTTAAAAACTAGCTCTTCATAAAAAAAATAGATATCTCTTAAACGATTAAAGCCTAAATTTATATTTTCGCTTCTATTTTTCGTAAATGTCACTTAAATTTTATAAGAATTATTCCAAAGTACTCAGATTAACGTATAAAGCGTTTAGTGACGAATAAAATTCAAGCGCAAACACATTTTTGAAGTTTAATGTTGAGAAAACTAATTAAAGACCATGTTATTATCAAGCAAATTCCACAAAAGCATAACAAAATATACATCTTTGGGACATATAAGGTAGTAATGTACGGAATCCGATATATTTTTTATTTCAACATTTCAGCAGGCCTTTGGAAAGGTGGCGCGTTAATGACGATGGAGAGCTTTTATTTTGGATACGCAATATATGCACATTAATTTGTGCAAGATCCCGTTCACACGAGACGGCAGGAAAGCCACTGAATTAACACTTTTTTCCTTTTGCAACTGTTTCAATTCCCTGTAGAGTTTCGGTTCTCTCGCTGTGATTTTACCGCTTGAAACCGAAATAAATTACCAGCTAGATACAAGTAAATTAGTTTACATTGGGAGCAATGGGAACGGAAATGTTTATTGGTAATTTGCTGGCTGCCTGAGCTCCGAAAAGCAATTGACGCTCCATGTGCGTTGGTGAAACTACCTCATCGAGTTACAGTTGCAATATTCTGTAACATGTTGCAACAGAACGAAAGGCGCCGCGATTTGAGCATGCAGGGTGGTCCAATTTACGATGGATGCTTTGAAGTACGCACACTGACAGGGACCTGTATACAAAAGATAATTGTGTTTCATCCACTGCAACTCTTTGGAGTTGGAGCTCTTTTGATATCTATCGCTTGTGTTGGATTAGCTGCGTGCATAAACCGAATCAAAAATAATAGAAGCGATAGTATTCGATCTATTAAAGCAAATGTATTTCAGTATTTAAAATACATTTCAATTTTTATTCTTGTTCCCATCAGTTCTCTTTCAGTTTTGCAGTTGGCTTCACCTGAAAATTCGCCATTCGCTAAGGCATCTTTGAAAGTAACTTCTGAGTAAACTTCCTTCCTTTTCTTTACCCTCAAATATTTTCCACATGCATACAATAAAATTAGTAAAAGATGAGAATTCTATTCGCTAATTTTTAGTTGTGTTTGTATCTTTTAAGAGTGCACATATGAATTTAATCAAGAATCTGAATAAAAAATTCTTAAAACTATTTTACCAACCCAAGGAAAAGCACTAGTCCTATTAAAAATAGCTCTACAATTTCTTAACATTGTAGAGCGATTATATTCTTACTATACTATTTTCTAAATAAATAGGTATGGAAAAAGATTGAAGGTATTTCAAGATTTGAGATTAAAATTAACTTTTTTCTCCTCATACACACAGCTCTAAGGGATGTCAAGCAACACTCTATCCTTTACATTACATGAAAAATTTATCTTTGGTCATTTGTTAGTTCCTGTAAGGAAACACATTTTTTACTTTACATTGTAAATTGAAACTTTGTCTATTACAAATAGAATTCAACTACATTCAACATGTCTATTAATAATATCTAAATGAAAAGTATTCCGGAGATCGTAGATTTTAGGATTGTAGACTTCGAGACCTCACAGACCGTCTCCAACAATAGCCCGATGTGTTGCTCCAGTGCGACGTTAATTCAACAACCAACCAATCGGAGATCGGAGAAGAAAAATCACTTATGTAGGTGTGGAAAGTTGGTGTTTAATATTAGGAAGACCAGCGAAAAATTGTTACAAAACATACAATCAAAATTATGAAATGCTTGGGAAACACTAGCGATATCATTCATATGATTGAGCACGAGATTTGTTGGGTAGAACGTACAAAACCGCACATTGAGTAAAATTACGAGCGTTTTGTTGAAGTAGTAAATTTATTTGCATTATAAACCCGTAAAGTAAAATAGTCTAAGAATACAGCAACAGATATTTCTACTATAAATGTTTCTTTTAAACTCAAACTTTTGAGTCCTTATGAAACAACGATGTATGAAAGCAAACATATTATATCGTCGGCAAAAGTGTGAAACCACGTAAATCGAAAACGTTTTATTTGGGGTTGTTTCGTAAACAGGCGCAGTAAAATCATCTGCATCTGTCTAGTCAATTTTTAGTTAGAATACAGCAACAGATATTTCCACTATAAATGTTTCTTTTACAACTCAAACTTTTAAGTACTTATGAAACAACGATGTATGAAAGCAAACATATTATATCCTCGGCAAAAGTGTGAAACCACGTAAGTCGAAAACATTTTATTTGGGGTTGTTTCGTAAACAGGCGCAGTAAAGTCATCTGCATCTGTCTAGTCAATTTTTAGTTAGAATACAGCAACAGATATTTCCACTATAAATGTTTCTTTTACAACTCAAACTTTTAAGTACTTATGAAACAACGATGTATGAAAGCAAACATATTATATCGTCGGCAAAAGTGTGAAACCACGTAAGTCGAAAACATTTTATTTGGGCTTGTTTCGTAAACAGGCGCAGTAAAATCATCTCCATCTGTCTAGTCAATTTTTAGTTTTTTCAACTAGAAAGTATATTTATTATACTATATATGTAGGTTACGTGACAATATTTAAAGAAGCTTTTAATATTATATATTCGTATCTAAATAAATGTTAGCTCAAAATCGAAACGAAAAAAGCGTATATACTGTCTTTGTGATAACTAAGTGAATGTTGAAATCATGAATTTCATTCATCTTTACTTTTTTAAATTTAATTTTAGTTTAATTACGTTCATTACTTCATGACAAATTTTCTTTCGCACTTAACAAACGTTTGAAGACTATTTAAAAGGAGAGACTGCAGAATAAGCTCTCTAGTTCGAAGTAAAAAAGCAAAATATTTAAATTTCAAAATTTATTTTGTTTGCTACTTACATTTTATACCATTGAAAGCAGTATCAATCACATCCCGAATTAATTTTATCTTGTATAAAAAATAAACATTACTTTTGAGTTTAAAAAATAAAAATTGATATTTGATTTTAAAATATTTTAGTATAAATATCATTTAGATACACAACTCACTTCAGAATTCATTTACATTTGAATTTATATTAATTTTAATTTATGTCCACTTTAGTTATATCTTCCATTTTTATTTACTTTAATCATGATGCATTATTTTGATTTTATGTTATTAGAGTTAATTAACTTTTCTTTACAAATTTAAACTATTTATCTAATTCAAATTTAAGCACGCAAATATATATCAGCCCCTATTTTAATTTAAACTAAGAAAGAAATAGAAACTTTATAGTTTAATATGTATTCAATTGAACGATACAAATGCAGTTTGCCAAAATCTTAATGTAATAAAATTGTAACTTTTAGAGAAATAATGAACACGGTAAACAGTTGCATAATCAAATTTCCTTTCTCATTTACTCCTATTCCGAGAATCTCCGGGCAATTGTTTTCAAAGGTTCCCGTTTTCCAGAACCCAGAGAGATGGCCTAAATAGTCTTTATTCAGGGTCAAAGAAGTTTAGTTTACGACTTTCAGAGCTCTTTCCTTTAAAAGGAATGAATAACTAGCGATTATATATTTGAATAAACAATTCGGAAACAATGATTAGAAAAGGTGAGGTAAATAGTTTTCATCTACACAGGTGAGAGTACAAATCGTGACCATGTTTACTGTCTTAGAGCCAGGAAAAACGTCGCTTTTGACAAGATTGAATCACAGATGATCACACTCATAGTTGGGTCGATTAGGTCACGAAGTGTACCGAGAAAACATTTTTAATGGCATAGAGACCGTGAAAATTGTGACAAAAATGCACGCTTCAACATCACGCGGTATTTCGTTTCTGTAAAGATAAGTTTTCGGAAAAGAAATATAAATATGGATAAGTTCATGGGAAAAGGTTGATTATAACCTTGAATCTCCATAGCAAAGGCTATCTAAACTTTGGTTCACGAAGTAAAACATTTAGATTTTTATCATTTCTATCAAAACTGTCACTATGAGCTCTTTTCACATGAGACCTGTTAAGAATATGGTAGAGATAACGATACCTATCCTCAAGATAGATGTAATGTATATTTATTCATTGAGGAATTTCCAATGAAGAGATGTTTCTAACACATTAAAATATTCGGCCTCATCTAATCGTTCATTTACATTGGAGATATATTCAATAAATCAATTTTAAGTCTACGTCTTATAGTTGTGAAAGATTCTTCACGCATCCAACTTTCGAACGTTACCTCAACTTCAACACTTTTAAAGTCAACGATTTAAACCACCTGAAAAACACCCAAAACTTCTATAATTTTTATTATATGTACGCTTAAACACAACCCGGATTCAACCAAGAAAAATTCTTTGAATTTTTTGAAAAAACAAAACGGTACTATCTTCAGTTTTTTAATAAAAATACAACTAATAAATAAAGCTAACATTGAAAATGCATCAACGTAGAATACGCAATTACAAAATACTATTACTCTCTCACCTCAAAGGAAACATTGGTTTGCCATAATTATATACATTTTTTTAATCTTCTTTAAAGAAAACCTAACTACGAGGCAATCCAAAAACCTCTTTCAAAAAGACAATATTTTTATAAGCCCTGCTTTGCTAGTTTTCGGAAATACAAATACGAAATAATTCCTTTTCACTTACAATTAAAAGAGCAAAACTCACAGAAATTAAAAACTTCTCTCCAACTATAAAATACCGTTTTAGAAGTAAAGAAAATTTCGTTAACATTTCTTCCTCGTCGTATTGTTCCGTGATTCAGCGGTAAACAGAAAATGGCCACGAATACTTGAAGAGTTTCGTTTCTTCTGCAATTAAGATGACCTGCTTCTCTTAATTTATCAGGACTGCGTAATTTGAAATACAATTGTAACTTTTCATGGTTTCTTCTTTTCACAGATCCTGTCCTAGAAATAATCAGTATCTTGAACATAAATAGGACTCAGAACTTTAAGGGCTGATAGTTCGCAACAGCACCTGCGTTCTGTTCGTGATGACTGCATATGGCCATGCACACGGATCCCTAAGTGATTTTATTCATGAATATAAGACATGTGGCACTAAATACTATTTTTAAACAATTGCGTGCTGTAACTCAAGAAGATTTTCGCTCAACTACCCTGAAGTAGATGACCTGCATTTATTCTAATGCTATCTTCTTTCAGATCAGTTGAAATGTAGTCAATTCAAGGGAGGCCAAATAGGGGCTTTCGATGTCAGTGACGAAAATCCAGTTTCGCTTTCGATTGTAAGTTAATGCCGATGACTTGAAAGATTTTTTCCATTGACTACTTTTTTTCACTAGTAGATGATTCCTGTTTCATTTGTAAGATTAAAAAGAGCTACACTGGAGACACTTGACTCCAGTAATTCGAACATAATATTTGCAAAAAGGTAATCAAGAGACATTTATCATTTGAGTTTCAGTACTGTTTATTTCTCACTTTAACTTGACTTTATGTGAAGCGATAGAGAATTCAGACATCTTAAATATGAATTAGAAAGTGTGTATATTTTTGTATATAAAATATATTTTCTGTTTCTGTAATAAAACCACTAAGAATAAAATGGCATAAAACAAAAGTTGTAAAAAGGATTATTAATAATCACTAATCCGTAAAGCAGTTATTCGACGAAAAGAAATCAGACGAAAGAAGCTGAGTCCATCTGATTTTTATAATTAAAATTGAAATTTCCTGTAATATAATTTTATATAAATAAAATATGCGATGGAATATTTTGATTTTGCACAAATGTTGGTTCTGTATTGAATCATATTCTTATAAAAACGTTGCGATTCTGATTTGTATTGAGTTAATTGGTTCCGAAATTATTGATCCACAACACCTCAATGATTCAGCCACATCACGTGTACAAGGTACGGGTCAAGGTGACCTTGAAATGAAAGGGGTTCTCGAAAGTAAAACAACGAGTGGGTGGGGTTCTCTCTGAGATAGAAGTTCCCAAATACATCCAATACAATCGCACAATAATTCTCGATAGATCTTAGTTCTTTTTCGAATTGTTGAATGAATAATTACGTTTTTCTTAAAATACAAAGATGAACAGAATAAGTTACGATAATTTAAGACATAAAAATAATTATTCGTCAGTGTTCCACTAAAAATATTTATTTAACTAAAGATATAATTTTGTAAAGAATTTTCGTATTTTAGCTTTATCTTCAGTTTATAATAACTGGCTCACTTTCAAGCAAGAATTCAAAACTTATATAGAAAATATATTGTACTTTCGAGCAAGCTAAGGATAATAACGAACGAATTTTCGTTATTTAATGCTGTTGTATTCTTCACATATCTCGCGTTGCGCAATAAACTATGCATTGGTATATTTTATAAGAAGTTTTCATTTAAAATTAAATTAAGTTTTTCTGCATTGTTATAGATCCATTGAGGAAAGCTGATCTCGAAATCAATTAAAAACAGGATTAAGGATAAGTTATAAACAAATCTGAGAAGTTATCTCTTTTAGTACATTTATTAACCTAAAACCAACGGAAAACAACTTAGCGCAAATTTTAATTCGACATTGAAATTGCGGAGAGACTCTGAAACTCTTACCTGATCGTGAAAGATGACGCATTGAAAAGAGGGCTTTCGTTCAGTGGGTCAGTAGGATTATAGGGAACTGGTCACCTTGACAACCCGATCAAAACATTGTCTGGAATCTGCATATAGAGTGGGTGGTAGTGTCGCTGGGTCTATGGAGTGTGCTGCTCAAGCCCCACCTTTACAACAGCCTTCCCTCCCTCTGTTACAAACTCCGTTGGCTGTATAAGAGTTCCACCCGGAAATTGCCATTTTTTAACCACCTGTGTTTGTCCACAAAGGGTTGTCAAGGTCAGGTTATCCAATGGAAAAGCGGGGAACCCAGAGGGGGAGCAGGAATACGAGGATTTGATTGGCCCAGACTGGTCTTCAGCGATGCGGCAATCTGGTGAAGGGGCGGAGGATATACGTTTCGTCCAGGGGGGTTTAAAGTCAGGGGGTCCGCAATGACACGGTCGACTGGTGATCCCAGGTAAGGTAGATCGAGGTTGGGGCGGGACCGTTGATTCCGGGAAACTACATGGCGGTAATGATTACAACTGAAAAACTTTAGTCTGAGAGTTTACGTTTGCCTCAAGGGAATCAAGACCTTTGTACCAAAAAAATAGGACATTCACTTGGGGTAATTATGGGAGACGGCTCTCTTTTTTTCTTTCCAGCGAGGCTTCCTTTCCGATGATGAAAAAGAAATGTCTTGTTGGAGGAAGTCCGAAATGGATGGCGATTCCGTTATGTTAAAAGTAGTAAAAAAAAGCAGTTCTTTCTGGATGGGAAGAGGATGTCTGTTGAAAACTAAAGAACCGTTTTTGTTAATAAGCGCGTTACTTGCTGGGGACAAAGTGAAAAGATGCAGATTTATACTAGTCAGTGACAGCACTAGGACATTTCCTAGGTGGAGCGAGATCTCCTAGTCGCGCCCCCAAACCATACATTTCAGAGCACCATCTATGCACTCGGTTAACCGATCAATTAAGCGACATGCAGGTTACATTTTGTTTATTAGTAGGAATTATGATAAGTGTTTGGTTAAAAAAACAACCTTTATGCGATAAGAAGATTTTTATTAAACAGCAGATCTCTCAATTACATAAAACAATTCAACATACCAAAGGCACCTTTCATTTATCACTGGCAAATTTCTGTATTAGGTCGGAATAATTTATACTTTGTTCATCGTTTAGTAAGTAATTTAACAATGTTTACTATTGATGTTTGGTAAAATTTACACCAACTAAAAGCACAAACGGTTTTCTCCGTGCAGTATTTGATTTTGGCGCCCCCAAAGGCAGCGCCCGGTGCTGTCGCACTGCTTGAACCACCCTAGGTCCAACGCTGACGCATCTCCTTAATACATCCCGCTTTTTGGGTGGCATGAAAAAAGGAAATGAGCGAGAGACGAGAAAACTAGTGGGAACAAATAGCTATAAATTATGTAATCTTAATTACGAACTTTTATTAAAATTATATAAAGCTAGAGGTTAAACTTAAAAGTGAATGCTAAACCTTTTAAAACAATACTAAATACAATACAATATGTTTGAGAAAAGGCATTCCTTTTCTCCGCTCACGCTTCTAACCCTCCAAGTGTGTTTCGACGAGATATCTCGCCCATCAAGATTTGAGAAATATCTCGCTAACGAGCGAGATATCTCACCATCAAGATATTGCCGATTTTTTTATGATGGCGGGATCGAGATCTGGTTAGTTTTCTTCTAATACGAGATATCTCGTTCATCAAGATCTGGTTGGTTTTGATAATGATGAGCTACCTCGTAGAGACAATCAACATGAAATTTAAGATGCCAAAATCTTTTTAATAATTAAATTCAGAAAAACAGCTCGTGGGAGAGAGAAGCAAGAAGTTTTTGAGCGCCTGGGTGTGGAAACAGGTTGAGGTTTTCTGTTTTTCGTAAATCAGACAACCCTCTGAAGCGTAGACATGTAAAAAGAAGCGATATAATCGAATACGCGATAAATCGAGGCACGATAGTTTGGTAATTTTGAATTAAAGTCGTACTTAAGCAACACAACGAGCTACTGACGACGGTCCGGGATCAGTCCCTTAAGGGTAAGAACCGAGGACAACACCACGTAATTTTGAACCACGGTCAGATGACGAGGCAATACCTGAGCTGCCACCCCTCTCTCCAAACTTCCACACCAACCCAAAGGGAGGACATTCGGCCACGACAGATTTTAGGTGCGCAAGCCGCCTCTACACCATACGCTTACAAGCATCCATGCACTGACCCGGATTCGAACCAGGAACTCTCCGATCAAGAGGCTAACACCTTAACCACCGGACCGATTAACACGATATAACGAGCGGTTACTGTATGTGGACAAAACGCGTAGTGATTCGGAGTTGTAATAAACATGCTTTTGAAAATAATAATAGATTTAACTATCAGTATGGTAATAATAATTTTTAGTTAACGTCGTACTAGAGCAACACAACAGGCTATTGACGACGGTCCGAGATCAGTCCCTGAAGGGAAAGATCCGAGGACAACACCTCGTAATTTTAAACCACGGTTAGATGACGAAGCAACACCTGAGCTGGCACCCCACTCTCCAAACTTTCACGCCAACTCAACGTGAGGACTTTCGGCCACGACAGATTTAAGATTCACCAGCCGCCTCTACACCATACGTTTACAAACATCCATGCCCGGACCCGGATTCGAACCAGGAACCTTCCGATCTAGAGGCTAACACCTATCAGTATGGTATCACACAGTAAAAGTGGCGCGGTAGTTCGGTTGGTGGAGCAACGGATTACGAACCGGATCGTTGCGAGTTCGGATTCAACTAATCCAACCATCGTCTACAGAGGAGGCTGTTGCACGTTAAATCTGTCGCGGACTCAAATGTCCTCACGTTGGCGTGGTGTGTAAGTTTGGAGATAGGGGTGCCATCTCAGGGGGGACTTCGTATGTGTCCTCGGATCTTCCTCTTCAGGTTTGATCCCGGACCGTCTCCAATAGCCCGTTGTGTAGCATCAGAACGACGTTTATTAAAACATCTACCTACCACACAATAAAAAGCTCAATTTGAGAAGTCCGAAATTGTTTTTTATTGGCGATGATCAGCTTTCTGAAAAGATTAGAGTGTCTGACAGACACCCCTTTTGTTTTTTATGCTATAAGTAAGGAGCATTTTTGAAACAAGCCTCTGTATAGATCCAATACAATTAGATTATTCCTATGCGTTTGTAAAAGTATGGTGTAGAGGCGGATGGTGCACCTTAAATCTGTCGCGTCCGAAAGTCCTCACGTTGGGTTGGCGTGGAAGTTTGGAGAGTGGGGTGCAAGCTCAGGTGTTGCTTCGTCATCTGACCGTTGTTCAAAATTACGAGGCGTTGTCCTCGAATCTTTCCCTTAGGGGATTGATCTCAGACCGTCGTCAATAGCCCGTTAATTAAAATTACCTTATCTTTATTTTTGGTATGCATGCCATTTTCAAATGAGTATGTTCGACCATCGATTTATTTTAATTTTTCAAATGTAGAAAATTTGAAAGAGAACAAGCTATTTACTAAAAAGTATTCAAAAATATCTGAAGTCATAAATTTTTTGAGAATATGTTACGTTTTGTATGCAAGGGTTATTTTACAATTTATGGCGAAAATTTACTCTGGATTATAGAATGAAGTTAATATGCAGCGTGAATTTTACTGTTTTTTATTTTATTATTAATATATACGATTTATATGTTTGTTATACGTTTATATGAATGAAGTAATTCACTTTTTTAAAGTCACGAGAGCTCGACTTTTCACCCTGAAAACTATTAAAAACTAAATTAGAAAGCTTTGTAAAAGTACTTTTTTTTAATTGAGTACTTCGATCTGATACAATTACAACCGTGGACTGAATTTAAATTGTTTAAGAATTTTCTATCTATTAATAAAACAACTTTTAAAACTGAACCTTTAGCACCTTTTGGAGAGAGTAAAATGTTCATTTTCTTCAGAACTGTGCTCAGCAATCAAATCAATCGCATTTTACAATGTAAGGTATGAATATTCGAAGAGATATGAGTTACTCATATGGAGATAGATGTGGAAAATTATATCGTTGTATATCTGAACGCGCTAGTTATGAATTCGAGTTTTTAACATTTTTTGTTATCCAACAGTTTAAATTTCTGTGAGTTTCAGCATTTTTAAATTGTATAATATTTGAAAAGGAGATAAAATTATACTTAATCTAGGTTTAATTGTTTCACAAAAGCCTGTTATCATATAGCTAAATCTTTAAAAAGGGTTAAATCATGTTTAATATTTGCGTTTCTCTTGATTTCTGCTGTTTTAGTTTACCATAATACCACATCAAAAGAAAAAGTTTTATAAACAATACTTTAGAATAAGCGCAATTGTAAATTCTCTAATATAGTTATTATTTTGCTCTTACTTTCATTCATAATCTAGAGCAGAAATTTTCACGCTTCTATCAGTTAAACAAATGTAATCTAATAAAACAGTGTGTTTCTCGTAATCTGTTCAGGATTTTTCTAAATATATGTCCACTGTGTTTTCTTTGTGATGCTCCAGTGCGACGTAAATTCAACTACCCAACAACCCCCTTTCGTTTTCAGATCTTGTTATAGTTAGCGAAGTTTGAACCTTTTATCTTAAATTCATAATATCTTCCCCTTCGGAATTGATCCCGGACCGTCTCCAATTATCTGTAGCGTTACTTCAGTGCGACGTAAATTCCCTCTACCTCTAAACGTCTACCCTCTTAAATTCATCTATAACTAAGAATTGATGTTTGTAGAAACATGAAATGATTAAAAAAAAACCTGTAACAACTCTTCTAGGAAATGAACTCTACAATTTTTCAACACAGCATTGAAAATATAATTAAGATCCAATGAGGGTATCTCTACGACTTTACTAGGGCTCGCAAAGTTGGAAAACTGTACGTATTAAAATTTTTATAACAAATATAATAGAGACGGAATCTTACATGAAATATGTAAACTATCCCTTTATATTTTCTCTTCGTATTTATGAGGTGAATTGTCTCTCAACAGTTCTTTATCCGATTGATCAAGAGAGATAGGTAGGTATTTTAATAACGTCGTACTGGAGCAACACAATGGGCTATTGACGACGGTCCGGGCTCAATCCCCCAAGGGAAATATCCGTGACCAAGTGAGATAAATTAATAGTAAAAACATACGAATAGAATTTTAATTTATATTCCTTTCAAAGTCATTAATTTTTAGCTTTATAGTACAAAATAATATAATACATACATGTAAAAAAACAACTGCTCGTGTAAATTTCATAACAATCGTGTAATAACAGCAAAAGTTTCTTTTGAAAGTCCACTGTCCTCTTAGTAAGCTATAAAGTCAATGGAGCCTTCACACCCCAAATTATTTCGAAGTTATAAACTTTGAATACCGAACCATAACTAACCTCTCGAAGTAAGAAAAATTAATTTACTAACGACGCAAATTGTAACGCTTTCTCTTTAGAAAATTAAAAAAAAAAAATTCTAATTTATTCAAATTTTCAAGAAATTTAAAAATTAGGAGTCTTAAAAATTCAAATCGGTAGATGTAAACTAGGTTTGCAAGTAAATTCTCAACCAGAATTCGATTATTAACAACACAGAACTATAAGTTTCTGTGGATCTAATTTTAAAGAAACGCCTTTATTGAATCAAATGAAAGTTGTCTATTCAAACAATGGTTTTCTAGCATTACATTTTTTATCTCTTATTCTTCAAGCGCACGGCCTGATTAGCAAGAGTATCGCAGAGCGACAAATAAAATCAATCTGAAATTGCAGCGTTACAAAAATAGGTGTTACATACCTGAGCCGATGACGCTAGTTTCTGTCACCAGCGGATCCGGATTCTCCCTGTCCGATATAAAAAGAAGACACATCTGAACCGTTGTACCGGCTCAATAAACCGCCTTTATAATAAAATGTGTCAATGTACCATAAAATGTCGTCTATTCAAACAATGGTTTTCTAGCATTACATATTTGATACCATATTCTTCGATCGCATGGTCTTATAATAGCAAAACATTACCGCAGAGCCAACAAACCAAATCAACTTTTAAGTACAACGTTGCAAAAATAGGTGTTACATAACTGAGCCTCCTGATTCGAGTTTCAGTCAGACAGCGGACCCGGATTCGCCCTGCCCGAAATAAAAACATCTGAAGCCAAAAACCGCCCTCATGATCATATAAGCGTTGTCTATCCAAACAATTGTTTTTTCTAGTATTACATTTTTGTTCCCTTATTCTTCAATCGCACGGTCTTATTACCAAAACATTACCGCAGAGCGACAAACCAAATCAACCTGAGTACAACGTTGCAAAAATAGGTGTTACATACCTGAGCCTCCTGATTCGAGTTTCCGTCAGACAGCGGACCCGGATTCGCCCTGCCCGAAATAAAAACATCTGAAGCCAAAAAACCGCCCTCATGATCATAAAAGCGTCGTCTATCCAAACAATTGTTTTTTCTAGTATTACATTTTTGTTCCCTTATTCTTCAATCGCACGGTCTTATTACCAAAACATTACCGCAGAGCGACAAACCAAATCAATCTGAGTAAAACGTTGCAAAAATAGGTGTTACATACCTGAGCCTCCTGATGCGAGTTTCCGTCAGACAGCGGATTCGCCCTGCCCGAAATCAAAAGGAAGGCATCTGAAGCCAGCGAGAAACCCGAAGGCTGTATAGTTGTGAGGGGCCAACCGCAGAGCCGGCACCTTTCACCGCTGAAAGTCAAGGATGGACTGCGAAGTTACACTTGGACTCCATCAAACCCGAATAGGATCAGTAAAATAGGTTTGGAGGTTTTCTTGTAACTACCGGAAATACCGGGCGTGATTTGAAAGTTAATTAGATAGCATGATATTATAAAACCGTTTTTATTCTATAATTTCTTTTTTATTTCTTTGCTCCTACCATCTGCTTCCTTGGCCCAGGTAGTATTAATCCTCATTCCCCGCGGCACTCGACTAGAGCTTTAATATTTTTATTTCGACAGGCCGCATTGAATGTGAGGTCGCTGGCCTCATCAGAAGAGGTACCTACAGGGGGTACCTCTCCTCAAGGTATCCCCCCGTCATTTGTCCATTTGATTCTGCAACTTCCACCGGCCGTTTAGTACACCCGATCGCTGTGGGTTTTTTTTACAGAAAATTTCAATCCCGTTTCGGAAACAAAAGAAGAGTTACTGCTGCTTCTTACACGAAGATGTCGTTTTTGAAACTGAATTTCAAAATCGTGAAGATGCCGGAATCGTTAACTCTTTATGTATTTCATTTCTTTTTATTGCGGCTGTAGTTTGCGTTACGGAATCGCTTCCTATTTAGGATGTATCCTGTTTGGTTTTAATGTCCATTTGTATTCGCCTCCAAGCTATTTTTAAACGATGAAGTTTTACTTTCGAAAAGAAAAACCGAACTGCTAATGAAATCTGGGGAAAAGAATGTTTTCTGTGGGAAACAGGATATGAACTTAGTCATAATCATGCCTGGTGACATTTGGTTTTGTTTTAATCAAAGATTTGTTTCTATATTTAACTCTTCCACTTCTATTAATAAGCGGGAAGCTGCATAATTAAAGTAATAAAGCCGGCTTCTCGTATTACGATTTTAACGAGTTACCTGTGATTTCATCAAAGTCATGTTCTATTAATGTCAACAGACGCATCAAGGTGGTCTAATAGTCCTAGACTCAAGCTCTTAGAGTTTTCTATGACAATTGACCTAATGATCCTTATAAACAGATATTAATGTAGAGCAAGCATGTCAAACTCGCGGGCCAAAACGAATATGTTTGCGGCTTAGCCAACCTCTGTCAATATTTAACAAATATTTTACTAAAAATTCATAGCTTAATTTTTTAAATTTCGTAGTATTAATAACGAACTACAACATTCACCAATGACCAATTACTAGCCGTGTTGCATTGACGCACCAAATCACCAACAATAGCAGAGGATATTTTAGCAGTCTATAATAAAATAATACCTACCACGCTATTAGTCTTCTCCTGCTATGGGGTGCCTAACAGTAAATATATCGCTTTCAGAGAACAAGAAAAATTCAGTAAAGTTAGTGTCTGAATATTACAAATATTTGCAAGCCAGACTTGAAAACACTCGAAAATTCGCATATGAGATTATTTCCATGTTTGGAAGTAGTTATCGGTGAGAGCAATTACCTACACTTATGAAAGGAAATAAGTCTCCTGTCAGATCCAGAATTACTGACAATCACCTTGGGTCAGTTTTGAAAGGTATCACTGCAAAAAAAGATATCTCCGAAGTAAGAAAGATGGTAGCAGATGTCAAGTGTCAGGAAGAAAACATTAATTTTAAATCCTTGTTCTTTTTTATAATGTGTTTTCGAAATAACTTAACGTTTCTATAAAAATTGAAGTTTTTGTTTTTGTGAATCCCGCATAAACTAAGACCTTGTTTATTTGCCCCATGATAGCATTCGAGTTTGACATGCTTGATGTAGAGTATTAGGATATACTTTGCAGTGTGAATTTGGCATACTAGTTTTGCATAGTTACATTTTTAGTATAATTTTGCACAGCAAAAGTATAATCGAACTGTCAAAGATAAGCAGCAAGTTATAAAAAAGAAACTATCGAAAGATGGCTTGATTTATTCCCAAGATGTATATAAATAAATTTCAGATGTAGTATTTCAAACTATATGTCTCTCTTGAATAGGAGATAGGATCTATTTTTAAAATATTCGAAAATCAAAGATATTTTGCATTGGTTTCTTTGTATCTTTAATTTTTTTTAATAGAAGAAAGTTCACAACCTCCCAACTGCTATCAGCCACTACAGAATATAAATACATAGTATTAAATTAATTCAAAGATAATCTTATTTAGATTATTCTCAAATTTTCATCCCCCCCCCCCCCCCATAAAAGAATACAAAAAACTTAAATGAATACAACGACTATTTTTTGTTTCTAATTTGTGTAGAAACTTTTTGAATACAGTATTTCCAGAAATATATTTACGGAGGCGCCTTCTTCATGTTCCAAAACTGTATACCATTGAAAATAAATTAAAAGTATTGGATAAGATATGAATGTTTTCGAGTTCCCTTTTCTATACATAATCGAATAGAAAATAAATATTATTTTACTTGCTGCTATTCTAAAACATTTACAAAAATGTTTGAATTACGCGTAAAATCGTAGCATTATTATTTTAATTGAAACGACCTTACATTTTTCTTCAATAAACATACTGGAGGAGAGGATTTAGACACCTATAGATTTAACACGCACATACTCGAAGGAAGTTATGTTTAGCGCGAGTACTTAGATATTTAATTTTGGCGTTTCATCTCGCGGAAATGAACTCGAATCTCGATCTGGGAACAAATGTTCACAATAGTTCGGAATCAGGTGGACTGGATCGCTGGGGGTTTAGAGCAGAGGTTTTCAAATAGTGTGTCAACTTGCTGCTATTCTAAAACATTTACAAAAATGTTTTGATTACGCGTAAAATCGTAGCATTATTATTTTAATTGAAACGACCTTACATTTTTCTACAATAAACATACTGGAGGAGAGGATTTAGACACCTATAGATTTAATGCGCACATACTCGAAGGAATTTGTATTTAGCGCGAGTACTTAGATATTTAATTTTGGCGTTTCATCTCGCGGAAATGAACTCGAATCTCGATCTGGGAACAAATGTTCACAATAGTTCGGAATCAGGTGGACTAGATCGCTGAGGGTTTAGAGCAGTGGTTTTCATATTGTGCGTCGCGGATCCCGAAGAAACCGTGATCTTCTATCATGAGAGCCGCGGAAGTTTGGCTCACGGCAATAACATCTGTGTTCCGCGACATATTGGGTGTTTGAACATTTAGCAATTCGAAATATTTGTTGCAAAAAATTTCATTTTTTGTTTTAAATTATTTCAATTTTGTTTTAAATTGCGATTTTTCAAAATTTATTTCAATTTTTGTTTAAATTACTTCAATTTTTGTTTAAATTATTCCAATTTTATTTAAATCATTCAATTTTTGCTTTAAATCATTCAATTTTTGTTTTAAATCATAAAATTTTTTGTTTAAATCATTCAATTTTTGTTTTAAATCATTAAAATTTTTGTTTAAATCATTCCAATTTTTGTTTAAATCATTCCAATTTTTGTTTAAATCATTTCAATTTTTGTTTTAAATCATTCCAATTTTTGTTTAAATCATTTCAATTTTTGTTTTAAATCATACCAATATTTGTTTTAAATTTTTAAAATATTATTTGAATGAATTACTTTCATTTTTATAATTTTATTTCAATGAATTTTTCTTATTTTTAATATTTTATTTTAAATTATTCCTCGCCAACCACCTTTTGTCATCATACGCTGTGGGAATTTTTTGGGACCCTTCATAGGGTCGGTATCCTATGATGGAGTTAAGTGTTCGGGATTTAATTTCAAGATCAAGTTATAAAGCCGTTATTATTGAGATTATTTTATTGAAAAGATTGCGATTGATTAATGAAACTCATATCGTTGATTGAGATCACTATCGGTATAAGCCGAGGCGGGTTATGTCTGCGGCGCAAGTCTTGAAAAATTAATGGCTCGAATTGACAGTCGGTAATGCATCTCGATTTTAATAAGAAAAGATACGAGCAAAAGTGCGAATTACAGGATTTGCCATTACAAGAAGACAGGTAATAGTGTTTTAGCGGTTTTAATACTTCCAGAAGCAGTAGGCCATGAAACAGTTTCACATGCATACGTTAGCTTCATACTTTAGTTTCATACGCTTCTGAAGAATAGATATTGCTGATCACTAACATTTTTTCTTTGTTTCTCTTTAAGGCTTTTACGATTTTTGATACTTACATCGATACATTTAATTAAAATGTAAGCAAACTATAAGCAAACGAATGGTTTTGAATGACTTGACCCTTCAAATGGTCATCGAAATATGACTAATTTTCTGATGCTGAGATATCTCGTCATCAAGGTATTGCCAACTTTTTTGCGATGGCGAGATCAAGATCTGGTCAGTTTTTTTTAATTATGAGATAGCTCGTCCTTAAAGATATGCTAATGGTTTTGTTAGTGACGAGATACCTCGTCGAGACAACCACCAAGAGTTTTAAGCTTTTAAAAACCATTCGTTTCGTTAAGGTCTTCGAAGATGCTGATGGCTTAACTTTTAAGATTTTGTGAGGGTTGGCTTCAAAATAAACTTAAATTTAGATGTGAATCAGCACCCCGTTCGAGATATTTTACGGAATTATTCACTCCACTGTAAAGAATGTTCAACGCATGCAAAAATTGTAGGAGAGAGAAACTCAGAGTTTTTTTAAGTCTGGAAAAAATAATATATTATTTTACTTTTCTGAAATTTTCTTACTCACTCGAAAATATCCCCGCATGTTTTCCAATTTTAACTTTACCATCATTATAATCTTGAACTACATAATTATCTTTGGAGCCTGAAAAGCTCCCTTGCTGAAATGTACTCATTGGCACTCTGTCCAAAGACCTCTCTAAAATAAATGACAATCGGCAACCGTATCTTTGCTTATGAAGTACAGTGAAACTTCGATTAACCGTCAGGGTCGGGACTGGGACCCTGGCGGTTAATCAAATAGACGGATAACATAAAAACCTTAAAAAACAACCCCCCCCCCCCATTGCATATGAACGAATGATAAAATATACACGTTTACGAGCTGGAAATATACTGTACATACATGTATTTTAGTTTTCAGAAGCAAACAATATACAATTTAAATTAAGTACAGTATTGTCACATGAACTTACGCTTTAGACATACATATTCAAATTTTAAAATAGTCAGTCATTTTCTTTTGTTTCTTCGAGGCTTGTGCATTCTGAGCAACAATGTTCCGCAATAACGTACTGACGATTAAAAGAGTGACGGCTAATCAAAGTTTCACTGTATATTTTATGTCAGGAAATATGCACCTGCAGCTTAAGGATGTGTTGTAGGTATGTATCCATCAAAAGGGAGAAGAATCATGACATCTTCTATTCTATAAGAGTTATTTTATAAGAGTCTGTTCTATCTATTCTATAAGAGTTCTATAAGAATTATTATGTATCTATGGAATTGAAATTTGGAGTGTGAAAATTAATTCGTCTATTTGAAAATTGAATGAGTGTGTAGATAAAATAGATTGTGAATTGAAGTGGAAAGTTATTTTAATTATTATGATGATTGCAATAGTTGATATTTTATTGAAAGTTTGAAAAAAATTCCTCAGAATTCGCTTTATTTTCTTGTATGTTTTGTATAAACTCTGTATAGGCTTGGAATGTACCTATGACATACCTGTTTATACTTAGAGAAAATTTGAAAAATTGATGTTTTTAACTTCAGTTTATATGTTTTCATGCCTCTAATTTCTTACTGTTTACTTAGAAATAACATTTTGTTAACGACAGAGCACTTTTGTTAGCTAAATATTAATAATTACTATACTAATAGTAGTAATTTATAATAAAACTTGGTACAAGTTCCTGTCTTTTCTATTCATGACTTTTTTCCCTCAAAAACAAGCCTAATTATTTTATACGAAAGTGATTACAGAAATTCTATATATTTTGTTAATATATATCATAAATATATAAATTCTGAAATTTGAATGACTGAAATAATTTTATAAAAAAATGTATAATATAGAGTTTGTATATAATATAACCCGCAACCTTCTTTATGAGTGTCCGAAAATTCTGCATCACCGTGTTTGAAGTTAAAAAGTAATTTAAACAGCGCAAGAACCAGATGAAAAGAACATTACTTATACTTGGTATTCATGGCATCTTTCTGTTTAAAAAAAATTCTGATTGAATTCAAATAGATCCGAATTTTTTAAATCATGACTTTTTCATATAGTTATATCATAGTAAATATTTATCAATGAAAAGGGAGGAGAATCTTTCATGAAAACTTCTGTCCTCTAAGAGACCAAGAAGCTTGAAAAGCGAACCCTAATGGACGCCCCCTTGACCCCCTGTTCAAAGGCCCTTTGAACTGGCCTTTAAAATTAGAGCTTCAATCGTCTATTTGCTAAAAAAAATTATTTTGTGTCATAAAATATGCATCTGCAGCTTAGTATCAGTTGTAAGGTATATATTCATGAAAAGGGAGGAGAATCTTTCATGTGACAGCTTCCTTGTAGACAAAGGTTGCAGGTGTTGTTTCAGTGCAGATGCTTTGCAACAAGAACCGTTGGATCAACCTAGAAGAACTGAGGTCCAATTATTTTGAAACAAATGATAGAGGGCTGAGAGGCGATTGGAATACAAGTTTTAATATCGAATCGTTGTTCTAATTAACCACACGCGCGCGAAACAGAACTCATTCATTTTTATCAGATTCTTGATTTTTACTTCATATAACCAAACTTTTCGCAAAAATTGAAAATAATCTAAAAACAGACATAATAAAATTTTATTATATGTACTTCAGATATCGTCCGGCTTATAAGTGAAATACATTAAGTCAAACTTTTCGAGATTGAGTTGTTAAGCCTTTTTTTTTTCATACAAGAATGTAGTGATCTTTAAACAAGGGATGCGACATCGATGTCGATGTTTTCAAAACATCGATGTTTCTTAAAAAACATAGATGTATTTACCATTGATGTATAGGAGCCGATGTTTTAAAAAAAACATCGATGTATTTACCATCTATGTATTGGAGTCGATGTTTTTTTAACATCGATGTTCATATTTGTCGATGTTTTTACGTTGTCGATGTTTTATTTTTAAATGAAAAATGTTACATTCTAAAAATAACCAAGTAACATAATTTCAATAATTTGTACGACGCGGAGTGAGGATTCGAACACAAGTCGCCCGCCGACAAGAGCGTGAGTCATTTCTTTGTATATTCTCTCGTTTTACGTTATAACAAATGTTATGGTTAATCAAGACAACTCTTCCTGTTAGGGATGCGACATCGATGTCGATGTTTTTTAAAAGACATTGATGTATTTACCATCGATGTATTGGAGCCGATGTTTTTTTAACATCGATGTTTTAACATTGTCGATGTTTTAGTTTTGAATGAAAAAAAAAGCACCATAGTAAAAATTAAGAAAAATAACCGTGCAACTAAGTATTTGTCAGTGAAGGCGACGTCTGTCCCATCAGAAAGAGCTTTTTCCCTAACTGGTGAAAAAAGAAGTCGGGTTTTGGTGGAGAAAGTTAACAAACTTCTCTGTTTACAAACAATAAATAACAAAGTTTGTTGTGTTCCCTCCCCCCTCAATACGTTGATAAATAATTAATGATAACTAACAATAATTATTGTTATGTACCTACCTAATTATACCTGTAGTTAGTAGTACCTATGTCAAATTGTTGTAAATATTACTTTATTTTATATTATTCAATTTAAAAATAAAAGATTTGTTAATTGTTCTTATTAATTTTTTTGACTTTGTTTTGACAGTTAAAAAAAGTCTTACTTATAAATTAATAAACACGGCAAATGACAAATTAAATCTTCCCTCCCCCGGCGAACATTAATGTTTGAGGTTGTTAAACCATTTTTAAGAAATGTTGGGAAAAGTTAAAAACACTGATGTTTAAAAACATCGAGATGTTTTTATGTTGAAAACATCGATGTTTTTTGGGCGATGTATTGGCAACATCGATGTTATAATTTGTTAACATCGATGTTTTAATTTTTAACATCGATGTTTTTTGGGCGATGTATTGTCAACAACGATGTAATAATTTTTAACAACGATGTTATAATTTTTAACATCGATGTTATAATTTTTTAACATCGATGTTTTAATTTTTAACATCGATGTTTTAATTTTTAACATCGATGTTTCAAAACAACGATGTTTAGCGGACGATGTCGCTTCTCTACTTTAAGCTCGTGGAGTGTTAAACTGATGATAAACTGTGCGTGTGAGTCCACTTACGCGTCGCTTTTTTTTGCATGAGGTTTTTTTCTTGAAAAATACACTTAGTGAGTAGAATGATTTTCCTTTCGTTTTCTCAAAACTGTTTTTTGATTTACGGTGTTTTTCACTTGTACGCCAACGAATGGCAATTGCAATGAACAAAACAGAAGTTACAAAACGTTACATACTTGCAAACTAAAATTCTTAAATATTTACGGGTAGAGTGAGAGGGACGTAATATGAAAACCTGGTTGTAAAAGATCGTCGAAAATAGGGGATGGATTTTTTTGAATGAATGATGAATAAAACACCTAATTACAACAAAATTTATTAAGAATCATAAGTGAATTAGATAACTATCAAACGTTAAATACTTTTACAAAAAGAAGCAAAAATGTCAGAAATGTGTGTTATGTGTGTCGATTTGGAAAAACAGTATTTGATATAGAACGTTACAAAATTGTAACAAACGCACCAAAAATATTTATTTTTACGTCAAAAATGTATATTTGTTGGGCCCTAAAGAAATAAAAAAAAAAAAAAAAAGATGGTCAAACTGCATATGTTCGTAACCATCTTGTAGATTTATGATATTGGTGGCTGTGGTACACCAGAAAACATTTCATGGATTTGCATTCGTTTGTTCAGTTAGATATAGTATGTATGAGGTACCCCAGAGCGTGTTATATTACTATTCTATAGAATATAATAGAAGTTACCACCATAAATGACTACCTAAAATTTAAAATAATCTTATACTATTTCAATATAAGTTTCATAGCATCCTTTAAGCTGATGTTTCTCAAATTCTACAATTTTGAGTTGCGTCACTTTTCTTGCCGGGCTGCAATGTGTCCTATTTGTTCTTAACGATCAATTACCGCTGTTAAAAGGTGCAGATTTTGTGACGCGCTTTGTTCTAGTAATTGAAATTGGTAGAAATTACTTTCTCAGTTCAGGGTTCGTCGGTCCATCGCAATTGCACTGCAGAATTTATTGTAGAATAGTCAACCATGTTTCGTTAACGCACGCCATTTCCTAGATTGTATATAGCTTCAGGGAAACAGGAAGCTGGTCAAATTCAACACACAGCTGCTGATGCTGGGGTGTCATTATCAGAATATGGAATCAGTCGTCAGTTAGTATATCAACTGACCAAGTAACATTATATTGGCAATCACAAGGTCATAGCGGAAATCTCTACTAGTGTAAAAGGAAGTGTTTGTGTCTCTGTGTATGGTGTGAAGCGTGATGACGAATCTATTGCACAGTAATGAAATTTGGCACACAGGTAGTCCGAATTTTTTGTGATTTATGTGTCCTGCCCGAATTTTTAAAAAATTTAATCTAGAACATTTTTTATAATTAATTTATTAGTTTCCTTCACCTTTCTTTCTTCTCTCCGGAATGTGACTCATTGAAGAAAGGCGAGGATTTTGCGATTTTCGACCACAGACGTCACAAGCGTTTTTCGTCTTAGTGCCTTTATAACCATATCAAGTTTTCCGATTCTCGCGTGTTTTGATTTATGTTGTTGATAATAGCCACTTTGAGGCAATCACGGCGTTGCCTGTATAGTTCGTTTGGGAAGTAAACCAATTGGGAATATGTAGCAATCACCAGGGATTGGCGAGCGTCACACCTGACCCTACGGAAAGACCTGTCACGGGCAATGCCGTGCTGGCCACGCAGTGGCTAGTATACACTATATTACGCAGTGGCTAGTCTATTCTAAAAGAGTACCATTATTGGTGACTAACTGCTTTTCGGAATTAACACATTTCCCAAAGCTACAGCCATCAGGGGCACATCTCCTTTAGGTGTGTACGGGCTTCATGGACCTCCTAAGTTACTCTAGTGATCTTTTACTCTCACATGGGGTTTACTGTCGTTATTCGTCACTAACTGCTTTTCGGAATCAACACATTTCCCAAAGCTACAGCCATCAGGGGCACATCTCCTTTAGGTGTGTACGGGCTTCATGGACCTCCTAAGTTACTCTAGTGATCTTTTACTCTCACATGGGGTTTACTGTCGTTATTCGTCACTAACTGCTTTTCGGAATCAACACATTTCCCAAAGCTACAGCCATCAGGGGCACATCTCCTTTAGGTGTGTACGGGCTTCATGGACCTCCTAAGTTACTCTAGTGATCTTTTACTCTCACATGGGGTTTACTGTCGTTATTCGTCACTAACTGCTTTTCGGAATCAACACATTTCCCAAAGCTACAGCTATCAAGGACACATCTCATTTAAATGTGTAAGGGCTTCATGGACCACCGAGGTAATTTAGTGATCCTTTACTCCCATATGGGGTTTACTGTCGCTATTCGTCACTAACTGCATTTCGGAATCAACACAGTTCCCAAAGCTACAGCCATCAGGGGCACATCTCCTTCACGTGTGTAGGGCTTCATGGACCACCGAGGTAATCTTGTGATCTTATACTCTCACATGGGTACTGTCTTGTACGCGCGAGTCTCGCTCTGGTATACCCAAGCGATCTTTTTCTGCTTTCATCCCACTACTCTTTTCCCCAATCCTCTTTTTCCGTTCACGAAATTGTTTACTTGGCGTTGTCTTCTGTTTGGCATACCTTGACCAAATACGGCCCTTGCGCCATAAAACGCCAAAACAACCAGCCAACAACACCAAAGCTACAAAGATCTCATTACGAACAAGACAATTTGTGTCGGCAAAAAGCAATTGCTTTCGTCTTTACGTAATATGTGTCCAATATAGGATCTCTTAATAGAAGGGTCACTGGTACCGGTCTCCGAGGTCTATGGGATCCCAGGAAATATGAACACATTTTGCACTTTCTCTCAAGTAGACAGTCACGTCTTTAAGATGTATTGGCGATAATCAATAGATAACTCATAGGTATAACATGTTCAGATGTCTATGGCATACTCTTCCGTTTTCTCCCGCCGACCAACCGGAATAGTGGTTAAGGTGTTAGCCTCTAGATCGGAAGGTTCCTGGTTCGAATCCGGGTCCGGGCATGGATGTTTCTAAGCGTATGGTGTAGAGGCGGATGGTGCACCTTAAATCTGTCGTGGCCGAAAGTCTTCACGTTGGGTTGGTGTTGAAGTTTGGAGAGTGGGGTGCCAGCTCAGGTGTTGCTTCGTCATCTGACCGTAGTTCAAAATTACGAGGTGTTGTCCTCGGATCTTTCTCTTAAGGGACTGATCCCGGACCGTCGTCAATAGCCCGTTGTGTTGCTCTAGTACGACGTTAACTAAAAATTAGTTTTACCTTACCTTACCTTACCTTTCATATTTTTATGAAATGGATTCCGGACCATCGCCAATAGCCCGTTGCTTTGGTCCAGTGCGACATTAATTAACTACCTATCCTACTTACGCTACTTTGCATTGCGAATGCGACGAATAGTTAACTCAATCAGTGAAGAGTAATTATTTTTGGTAATTTTGTTTACGCGTCGTACTAGAACAACACAACGGGCTATTGACGACGGTCCGGGATCAATCCCTTAAGGGAAAGGTCCGAGGACAACACCTCGTAATTTTAAACCGGTCAGATGACGAAGCAACACGAGAACTGGTACCCAATTCTCCAAACTTATGTACCAACCCAACGTGAGGAGTTTCGGCCACGACAGATTTAAGGTGCACCAGCCGCCTCTACACCATACGCTTACAAACATCCATGCCCGGACCCGGATTCGAACCAGGAACCTTCCAATCTAGAGGCTAACAAATAAACCACTATACCGTTTGGTCGGCTCAATCAGTGAAGAGAGAAGATGTGGTAAAGGCTGTATCTTAATAGTTTGGCCGAAATATATAAATGTAAACGATGTGCTTGCGATTTCTTTTTTTAGTTGGGCCTTGAGGCGACGAGGTGTGTTTGCAACACATGACATAAAAGATGTGACAAACATATAATTGTTGGTATATTTCTGTTACCACGACGTGTATGAGACAGCTGTTACCAATTTGCGACGATAAAACCTCGTGTGCTAATAAGAATATGGTAGGTAGAGAGTCATTCTAATTAACATTGTACTGGAGCAGCACATCGGGTCATTGACGACGATCTGGGATCAATCCCATAGGGAAAGATCCGAGTTATAGGTAACTGTAATGGTAATGGTAATTTTAGTTAACGTCGTGCTAGAGCAACACAACGGGCTATTGACGACGGTCCGGGAACAGTCCCTTAAGGGAAATATCCGAGGACAACACCTCGTAATTTTGAACCACGGTCAGATGACGGAGCAACACCTGAGCTGGCACCCCACTCTCTAAATTTCCACACCAACCCAACGTGAGGACTTTCCGCCACGACAGATTTAAGGTGCACCAGCCGCCTCTATACCATACGCTTACAAACATCCATGCCCGGACCCGGATTCGAACCAGGAACCTTCCGATCTAGAGGCTAACACCTTAACCACTATACCGGTTGGTCGGCAGAAAACCTTAGAATATACTCTTTGTTACCGTACAATTATTTTTGAAAATGGTTAATAAATAAATTCGATGTAATCAAAAGTTGGTCCTCCAAATTTCTTATTTTTTAGATCGCGGAGCGATTGCGTTTATTCATCATCACGAAAATACAGGTTACATTCTCTGACTAACGGGTTTGATAGATGCCCTTGAAACTCGCTGTGACTTCATGGTCGCTTTTTCGCTCGATTCTCAAACGGTTTACCGATTAAGTACAGATCAGAAAATTACGAGATTTTAACATGGTTTATTAAATATTGCACAGTGAACACACAAGATGGTTTTTTACTAATGCGGCTACTAGTTTAGGGTGCAATAAGTGTTAAAGTAAAAAAAAAATGAAATCACTTGCGAAAGGAGTGTTGGTTTGCGAAGCAAACCAAATGGGATTGTGTTGCAATCACCGGAGGTTCGCGAGCGTTAGCGAGCAGGGGGCGGAGCCCTCGCTGTGACATCATGTACCGGAAAGTCAAATCAGGATTATACGAATAATTAAGATAGTTTCGCCGTCGCAGGAGATTGACTCTGTGAAAGGAGTGTTGGTTTGCGAAGCAATCCCCGGGGGTTGGCGAGCGTAGGCGATCAAGGAGCGGAGACCCCTAGTTGTATAAAGAAAAGAAAGTGAAACATTTATACATTCGTGCAAATTATGCATTGAATACTAGAAATACATTTTTGCATTTCATGGGATGTCCGTCATGCAAACTGGGAGCATGTAAAGAGCCCGGTAATGGTAAATTTAGTTAACGTCGTACTAGAGCAACACAACGGGCTATTGACAACAGTCCGGGATCAGTGCCTTAAGGGAAAGATCCGAGGACAACACTTCGTAATTTTGAATCACGTGTAAGGAGCCCGGTAATGGTAATGGTAATTTTAGTTAACGTCGCACTAGAGCAACACAACGGGCTATTGACGACGGTCCGGAATAAGTCCCTTAAGGGAAAGATTCGAGGACAACACCTCGTAATTTTGAACCACGGTCAGATGACGAAGCAACACCTGAGCTGGCACCCCACTCTCCAAACTTCCACGCCAACCCAACGTGAGGACTTTCGGCCACGACAGATTTAAGGTGCACCAGCCGCCTCTACACCATACGTTTACAAACATCCATGCCCGGACCCGGATTTGAATCAGGAACCTTCCGATCTAGAGGCTAACACCTTAACTGTAAGGAGCCCGGAGTTGAGCTGTGGGAAAATTGCAGAACTGGAGACACTCCGGTAGCCCGGTTGGAAGAGTAACGGAATAGCAACGAGAGGGTTGCGAGTTCGAATCAAACAAAGACCGTCGTGTTCAAAGGGGGTTCGTGCACATTAAATCTGTCGTAGCCTCAAATGTCCTTCCGTTAACGTGGCATGGAAGTTTAGAGGATGGGAGCTCAAGTGTTGGTACCGTCACCTGACAGTGGTTCAAAATTACAAGGTGTGTTGTCCTCGTCTCTTTCCGATCGGAAGGTTCCTGGTTCGAATCCGGGTTCGGGCATGGATGTTTGTAAACGTATGGTGTAGAGGCGGCTGGTGCACCTTAAATCTGTCGTGGCCGAAAGTGCTCACGTTGGGTTGGCGTGGAAGTTTGGAGAGTGGGGTGCCAGCTCAGGTATTGCTTCGTCATCTGACCGTGGTTCAAAATTACGAGGTGTTGTCCTCGAATCTTTCCCTTAAGGGACTGATTCCGGACCGTCGTCAATAGCCCGTTGTGTTGCTCTAGTACGACGTTAACTAAAATTACCATTACCTCGTCTCTTTCCCTTGGGGTTTGACCTCAGCGAGGCCATCGTGTTGCATCGTAGGTAGGTAGGAATTTAATTAAATGTCACACTAGAACAATATAACGGGCTAATGGTGGCGGTTCGGGTCGGTAGGTATTTTAATTAACGTCGAACTAGGGCAACACAACGGGCTATTGACGACGGTCCGGGTAATGGGTAATGGGTAATTTTAGTTAACGTCGTACTAGAGCAACACAACGGGCTATTGACGACGGTCCGGGATCAGTCCCTTAAGGGAAAGATTCGAGGACAACACCTCGTAATTTTGAACCTCGGTCAGATGACGAAGCAACACCTGAGCTGGCACCCCACTCTCCAAACTTCCACACCAACCCAACGTGAGGACTTTCGGCCACGACAGATTTAAGGTGCACCAGCCGCCTCTACACCATTCGTTTACAAACATCCATGCCCGGACCCGGATTCGAACTAGGAACCTTCCTATCTAGAGGCTAACACCTTAACGACTATACCGGTTGGTCGGCCACCTGGTCAGGAGTCTTGCAGCTTGAATGAACGAGACATCTAACTGGATATCGACTTGACTTTTGTCAATGATTTTTAGTAACCTGTTGCCCGTTGTGTAACTCCAGTGCGACGTTAATTAAAAATACCAATACCAATTTATTTGGTATCTTTTAATTAATATTACAGCAATACCAATTTTTGAGGTATGTTCCTGCGTTCGAAACATATTTTTAATACATAACATTTTAATGGCAATGGCAATTGGCGAAATGCAATTTTTTTTTAATGTCGTACTAGAGCAACACAACGTAATAAAAATTGGTAATTTTTAGTTAACGTCGTACTAGAGCAACACAACGGGCTATTGACGACTGTCCGAGGTAAATCCCAACGGGAAATATCCGAGGATACCACGTATATCCCATTGTGTTGCTCTAGTACGACGTTAACAAAATTACCATTACCAATTACCATTACCGAGGATACCACGTAATTTTGAACGACGGTCAGATGACGAGGCAACACCTGAGCTGGCACTCCACTCTCCAAACTTCCACATCACGCTAACGTGAGGACATTTGAGGGCAATGACTGATTTAACGTGCACCAGCCTCTTTGTACACGACTTTGTTCGTCTGGATTCGAACTCGCAACCCTCCAATTGCTAATCCGATGCTTTAACAACCGGGCTACCGCGGCCCGTAAAAATATAGGTAAATTGGTAATTTTGAGTTAACGTCGTACTAGAGCAACACAACAGGCTATTGACCACGGTCCGGGATCAGTCCCTTAAGGGAAAGATCCGAGGACAACACCTCGTAATTTTGAACCACGGTCAGATGACGAAGCAACACCTGAGCTGGCACCCCACTCTCCAAACTTCCACGCCAACCCAACGTGAGGACTTACGGCCACGACAGATTTAAGGTGCACCAGCCGCCTCTACACCATACGTTTACAAACATCCATGCCCGGACCCGGATTCGAACCAGGAACCTTCCGATCTAGAGGCTAACACCTTAACCACTATACCGGTTGGTCGCAAAGCAGCAATACAACGATAATTTTAATGAAACATACATGTTTTTAATAAAAATGGGGTTTAAAACTATGAATTTAAATGCAATTTCAATGAAATTTTCAGTTTCTTAAAAAAAAGGCAATTTTTACCAAAATGATATAAAGATTTATATTTACGCCGCACCTCCTATCCCGTTGTGTTGCTCTAGTACGACGTTAACTAAAATTACCATTACCAAAATTACCATTACCGCACCTCCTATAACAAATTCTAATGAATATATTTTAATAATTTTTTTGAACGGTATATAACTAACATATTCATCCGTGTTGTGAACCAAAAGATTTGCAGTAGTTCTAAAAATTATTGAAACTTTGTACAAAAACACAATGTTTTTATTTTTAAATATAATTTTTTCAAAAGAATAGCGTCATCTGACCGTGGTTCAAAATTACGAGGTGTTGTCCTCGGATCTTTCCCTTAAGGGACTGATCCCGGACCGTCGTCAATAGCCCGTTGTGTTGCTCTAGTACGACGTTAACTAAAAAATTACCAAAATTACCAATTATCCCTTAGGGGATTGATCCCGGACCGTCGTCAATAATGTTGCTCTTGTACGACGTTTATTAAAAAAATACCAAAATAATTTGATTTACAACGTAGCTTCAAATGAATATAACGTTGTGGCAAAATTTCATTTCAAAATCTTCAAAACGTTTTGAGATATGATATCTATCGCACATAAAAATAACGAAAAACGCAATTTCTCAGATGGTAATTTGGAAATGGTAACTTTTAATTAGCCTCGTACTAGAGCAACACAACGGGCTGTAGTTTCTCAGAAAATGCATTTAGATTTTAATGCAGCACAAACAAGGTTGTTCAAGGTTTATTTTGAACACTATAATTTTGCTTTTAGTTATCGTAAAAACAAAAATAAAGCATTTTTGGAATCCTAAGTGTGTGGCCTATAAAATGAACGAATTTAAAAAGAACGGAAATTTTTCACCATAACGAGGGTTTTGGGGTAGGCACATATTTTAAGTAACCTGATCGGGTAGGTATTTTAATTAACGTCACACTGGAGCAACACAACGAGCTATTGGTGACGGTCCGGGATCAATCCCGAAGGGAAAAGGATTGATCCTGGACCGTCGTCAAAAGCCTTTAGTACGACTGCTGTAAGTGCTGCTTCAGTACGACGTTAATTAAAAATTACCTGTACCTTACCAACGACAGTAGCACGTAATTTTGAACCACTTTCATATAACAACACCTGGACTGTCACCCCACTCTCCAAACTTCCACACCACTCCAACGTGAAGACAAATGAGACCACGATGGATTTAACGTGCACCAGCCCTCTTTGTATACAACGTTCTTTGGCTGGATTCGAACTCGCTTAACTTAACCTAATCGGGATTGGCCCGTAAAATCCACTATAAGCTGTAGTATAATTTCTTTGTTGAACATCGCACTTCTTTGTTTTGTTGCATTAGTTTCTCAGCTCGGCTTTAAACTAAAACGGGGAACATCATATTCTCCCAATGTGGTCTCAAAAATACTAGTAATCCATATCCAGTTTCATTCAACGATTTAGAGAAAGGATCTGGAAGCCATAGATTATGTGAGCAAACATAAGTGAACTCGATATATACAGACGAGCACGTCATTTTGGATAGGGTGTGGCCATAAATTATTAGACGGAAGGTTATGTTTTTGGTGTTCATCGAGTCTGCTCGAGCCCATATTTTATCATGTCTTCCGTGATGCACTTCCATTACAGCAGGATGGGGGCCCATTTTTTGGTTGAAAGATTGCACCTTTCAGCAGGAAACCATACTCAGAGCTTAGCATTTGCTGAGCCCAGTTATCGTGGAAGCACGCTATATACCGAAGTTTTTTAATGGCATCCCTTTCAACGCGTGAAAATTGATAATTGCACTCAATGCTTTCTGCTTAAAAAAGTTATTTTATCCACTGCATGAGAAGTTTCCGGCCATTAAGAAACTTCGTTTGTAAAAGAACAGATATTATAGTTGTGAGCACCTGGAAATATATATATATATATATATGGGAAATCGAATCGAAGCAAAATCAATTCGTGGGAGAAAAAAAAACAGGAATACGACCCCTCCCCCCCTGAGATAGAAATGACAATTTTATTAATACCCCACACAACGTAGTTTTTTTATGAACTATTCACGCAGTTGTATTGCAGAGTTCAGATTTGATAGAGATTACACACTTTAATATTATAAAAGTAATACCTGGTGACTTCGTAACCAATTTTAGTCGTTTCTGAACTTTAAAAAAATCGAACCTCGAAATATGTATGCAGTATAAATTATTAACACTAAAATGCTTTATCGGGTTCTGTTGGTGTAATTCCGTATTTCCTTAGTAACAGCATGTAGCTTCGAACAAATTAGAATTCCTCTTATGATCCCTAATCCAGTAATTTCGTATAATCAGATTATGTAAATGTATAATCAGTCTGATACAAATTGGGAAATACATTCGACATTTACTGGAAAATCAAAGACACAATTTCTTTTAACATCCACTCGAACTAATATTCTTTATTCACCGACAAAGCCTCGAAAATAGAGAAACAATGGGTAAATCTTCGAACACTTGCAGTCCATACCATCTATACGCATGGGTACTCTTGGTGGTTGGACAGGCTACCGCGGTGAATTTATTTTAAAAGCAAACATCAATAAAAAAAAAATTTGTAAACACCTGCTCTGATTGATTCATTTATATTGAATTGTTAATCGATTTGGGGCTCTCAAACGTCATCCTTACCACTAAATGTATTTTTTTTCTTGCGTTTCCTGTTACTATAATTGTTTATTTATTCATATTAGAAAAGTATCCGGATTAATCTGTTACATCACTCCCGGGCATTATGGCCAAAAATGTTTTACTGGGTAAACTTAACGTGGGTGAAGCCTATTGACGAACCAATGCATGTTGCATATAAGAAAAATTTATTTTTATTATGTCGTGGGTTCCATTACCTATCTAGAGCACTCCTAGACATCAGAATATCAATGTAAAATATTTTTGAAGGCTTTCAGCCTTAGTAAACTCTAGAATACCAACAAACCTAGTTATAACCCTACATATAGGTTTAGGTTTCACCTAACATACCTAAACCCTATAATACTAACATACCACTTCAGTAGGTGGGACATGATGACGTCCCACTATCTCTGAAAGGGTTAATTGAGATATGGAACTAATACTGAGTGCGCTGATTCAAGATAAGGGGGTCGACTGGGACTGACCCTTTGACCCTCGATCCACCCACTCGAAAGTACGATTTTTCTTTTCTGCAGCGTGTTGGCGAAAATAGGTCTTTTGGGGTGCTTGAGTCCTCGTGCAGGATAATGAAATTCCAACTTATTCGACTATCTCTAAGTATAATTCCAACTTATTCGAGTATCTCTAAGTATAAGGTTTGATATAAAATGTTCTAAAATTATTTTTCATACGGCATAATGTATCATACAACAGTTTTTTTAACGTAATGGAACTATTCATAAAATTAAATTCCTGAAGCAGAAAAATCAAAATAATACTGGTAATGTTCGCAGTGGTTCGTCTTCCATTTTAAGCCGTACATCCCGCTTTTTTTTTGTTTCAGTATGTTTTAGTCACATGTCAGTTTATTTGTTTTATGTTTCAGTAGAGTTACAAACCAACCAATCAAAAAGGATTATGAAATTTCATTGTAAATTTTGGTAATTTAAATCGGATGTTTTCCAATAGTAGTCTGCAGATATTTGTTAAATAAAAAGATCAAATTCAGAATTTTAAAAGAACTTTATTTACATAAAACATTACAAAGTACGAAATTTTACTGGACATTCACCAAAACAAAAAATGTTTCAAGAACACAACTGCGGGAAAGCACCATTGTGACTTGCATAAGATGAAAATTTAAATAGTGCAATAATATTGTAAAAGTCTAGTCACCTTTTTATTCTCACAAGAACGTGATGCACATAACTGTTATCACTTCATACTCTAAGATTTTTAAAACACACAAAGTGTATTAGACAGATAATTGTTTAACCTAGAGTGTGGATGAAATTTTTGTAAATAACGTGTTTCAAGAAGTACGATATTTGGGGGTTAGATTGAATTCTTTGCTATTTCATTTTGTGGAAATACTTTTTAATTGTAATTATTATTAGTTTCAAATAGGTAAATTATAATTTTTTTTAAATAGTACTTTTGATTAATAGTTTACAAACGTTAGTCTGGAATCATAGGACGCGTAAAACAAATTTCAATGCATTAGCATTTGCTGAAACAATCGTATTTGAGCTGATTGTGAAAAGTGCTAAGCTAATAAAAATAACTATGTCTGTTATGACTCGCAATTAGAAGTAAACTTGTAAGATATAAAGGAATTATTTCTTTATATGCTTACATATAAGCATATAAAGGACTTTTTTTCTTGGTCAATTACTTGTCTATATTTAGATTTAATAGTTCATTTGATATCCCAATAACTAGTTGTCTCTTACTTTATGGAATAAATCTACTCTGTCCACTGTCAGTGTGTGGGGCCACACTGACTAACAAAATCCTTCTACTTTATAATGGTTAGTTTAGTTACGCATTAAGTAAAATTTAAGATAAGACTTTTTTTGTTCACTAAAATAAATTTGGATTGACCTGTCAAATTATTCAAAAAAAGTAGAAGGCGAGTTATAGATAAACATTGTGTACAAAGTAATGTAAAAGATGAAGTGTGAAACTCAATATGTATAAAACATACAATAAAATCTAGTTACCGTGGCTTTTCCGCACAGACGGGGTAGTAATTGATAATTTTGAATTAACGTCGTACTGGCCATATAGACGGGGAATATAACTTGAGTCCGAAGTTAAATTGACATAAACAGTTCTGATTTTGTGAAAAGAATTAAAAACAATCCTTTAGCAACACAACAAATGGGTAACAAAATTCAATCAAAATCAAGTCTTAAGATTTCTATAAATAATTGATTGGAATAATGTTGAATATTCATATGTAAGAAATGAACATATTTTTTACACTAAATAAATATTTCAGAAATATTTTCTAATTCACTTGTATGACAATGTTACAAAAAAATCCACCGTTAAATAAAAGCAGTTCAGATCAAAACCTCAAATTTTGCACAAAATATAAATTAAGATCAAGAGACATATGAGTCAAAGTATAAAAAAAGAAAGGCAATATAAGGAGAATCTAATGCTTCTCATGGATTATACATATTTATTAACATTTACTACTTAAGGGATCCTATGTTACCACACATATTATATAACAATCCCTCAGTACAAAAAAGCAAGTTATGCAATGCATGGTTTAAAACAGTACGTTTTCTCATTGCCGTACTTTCAGCAAAAAAAATTATACTCTTTTTATTGGGGGTACCTATTGATACTTTTCAACAAAGCATCGCTCACGAGATCTTATTCAGTTCAATAACAATCAAATGAAAAGTCAGAAATAAAACTAAGGCCTTGAAATTTTTCAAGAAATAATGAATTTTATGCCTAAACAAAAAGAATCACAATATTTTTCGAAGTTCCGCATATAAAGTACGGAAATTTTGCAACAGTTGACAGATATACATTTTACTGTATGACACTAAAATGTCAACTTTCAAGGATACTTATCTTAACGAAACGATTTCACTTAGTAAAAAATTTTTAATTACGAAACAATTTTGTTACTTGCGCATGTCAAGGTCATCAGAAATTTTTGAATACATTTATAACTGTCAAATTCGACTGCTGACATATAACACATTAGAATCCTTGTCCAAGCACATAAAATTAGAGCAAATGAATTTTTTTAATTTCTTTTCTATCTTCTAAACTAACAAAAGAAGCTTGATTAAAAAAATGGAAAGAACAGCACACAGAAAAATTGACGATTTCATCTTATTTATGGGAGTACTGATTCTCATACTTTTTTAACATACATATTTTACTAAGATATATACCTAGTTTTATTAAAGTTATATATATATATATATAATGATTCACATACACACAATAAAGCAAGAAAAAATCTTCCGCGATGTGTCCTTTTTCTAAATGGTGTATTTGACAATGTTTGAAACGAATCATATAACAATTGATTGAAATTGTCTGAAGAGATTATTTATAATCTGCGAATCTAATAATAAACAAGTGAATAACCTTTTCCATCATTAATATATGCTTCCACAAATTCTTTACACTTCATTAATTAGACGAAGTATCAAGCTTCTCAGTCGCATGGTTGAGATTGGAAACCGTTTACTTTAACAAACTAAATTTAAAACCTACACAACCACTTTCATCATTATACGAAAATATAGAAGGTTAATAAAATAATGGATAGTTGAAAAATAACAAGTTAAACTTTTGTAGTTTTAGTTTCTGCGAATTATAACTTCAGCGCAATCATGAGGTTTATTAACTCGTTTGATAAGGCATTTGGCAAGATTTAATCCATGTTGCTTTTCCCTTTAATAGTTGTAAAGATTAAGTTAATCTAGATTCTCTATTTCCATTTTCTGGGGTAAACTTTCATGCTTACGCAATTCAAAAATTAATATTTCCCGACCGCAAGATTTAAGAAAGTGTATGATTTAGTACATTTAACTCTTAAGCTTATATGAAATACAAACATAAGAGCTATTGTTGAAAGCTGAATTCAGTTTATACGGATGCAAAACTACTTCACATAGTGTCTGAGGTAGTTAAAATTACTTAGAAACATATAAGAATGCTTTTTTCACAATAACTCTGGTCTATTAATTAAAACACCAGTCATAAGTGTGAATACGATATGTGAAAACATCAGTTGTCATAAAATGTTAAGAAATGACTTGCTTTTATGGTATAAGATTGGAACAAATAATGTATGAATTATAAATAAGGTTTAACTCTAAAATAAATAAACAATAATTTATTTTAAAGCACTGTAAGTCATACTTTAAATTAATGGCAACTTAAATTTCATCAATTACTGCTTCCCGGTGTAATTAGGAGGATGGTGAAACAAATTCTAAGTCTAAAAAAAAATCCCACACACTTAAAACGGCATTGCCCATTCCATCACAAGACCATTTACATATAAACAAAGTTGAAATATTATAATTGATAGAATGAACTCTAAAGCGAAGCCAGGAGTGTTTAGGAAGCTAGGATGCATTTCTGGAATTTTATATATATCATGTTTTTACTATTATATAAACCCCTATGTTTTGGGGTGTAAAGATGAATTTATTCACATTATTTAGCTCACAACATATTAGCATTATTAGCTTCAACTTGGATCCCCCCCCCCAAAAAAAAAAAAAATAATAAGGCTTCTTTTATTTTAATCTTTTTTCCCAATAAATGTTTCAAACGATTAAAAGCAAAACATTCCAGTGAAAGATAACATTGATGGAAAACCTACGCGGGGGTTAACAATATAAAATCAGTTTTTTAATATTTCAGCAATTTTTTTTATTTTCTAATACTTATTATAATTTTTTGTGTACATAATTTTGTTTTTATACGTTTATAACTTTTTAACCAGTCGACTTCATAATTAAGTATAGAATAATCTTAATAAAAATTTCAGGTATCGCCAAATTTATATTAACAGAGAAAATTAAGTATAGTTAAAGAGGTGCTTTGAACTGAACAGTTCTTTTGAAACGAGGAGCAAGTTTAAAGGAACACTAAATCGTGTTTTAAAACGTTAAAAAGCTAGTATTGTCTAGTGTGGAGAGATCAACCTTAAATATCCATTTTAGCTCAAGTCATACACACCTCTAAACATTACTCTCCAACACTTTTCACTCTGAAGCACCGTACAATAAGCATATAATTTTTGCACTTTAGCTTTTAACCTTTAAAGATAATTCTTCTCTCTCTCTCTTTTTAACAAAAGAATCTATTGAAATTAACATAAACTATGCTATTCAAATATATATAGAAAAGTTCCACATTTACTTTAACAATAAGGTAATCTTTTTTGTGCAGTCTTAACTTTTCCAAATTAATTTCTTTGCTTTTCACTGACTTTTCATGTCAGACAGAATACGAACTAAATTATATTCCACGAAAAATAAAAGCACACAATTTAGCACTGTATTTAATAGTGTTGTAAAAAGTAGATTAACTAATGTTTTGACCATTTTTTAATTTACAATTAATTTCCACCTTGCATGCATGTTTTCTGACTTTTATATTCTTTGTATGAAGCAATCGAAAATTTAATTTAAATGCAGAAAACAAAATGCAATCTTTGCGACAAGCTTTCTTTGTATTGAAAGGTAAACAAAAATATAAATTGGAAAATAATTTTGTTGCTGTGAATTCGAAAATTCAGTATTTTCTAGAAATTATTTTAAAATTTAGATACTTGAAGTTTGTTGGATTTAAGACGCAAGGGCCATATTTGGCCAAGCTACACGAAACACAGTTTAGATGGAATTGTATCAACTTTTGAATCATAAGTACGAAATAATAAAAAATTATTAGAAGAAACAGCTGTTTTTTCAAACTTTAGTGCAGTCGAAACAGTGCTTCAGTCAGTTGTTTTTAATCGAGACAAAACTATACGCATATAGATAGAACAATGTAAAAAACGTTTCAATAACTAATCCAATATGAAAAAATTAAAAAGTAAGATTCCATTCTTCTAAAATTTGACAAGGATTTAAGTTATCTTCTCTCAGTCATACAAATAAATGGAATATAAAAATGTTCAGTTAAGAAAATATAGAGGTGGAAATTGTGAATACCTTTCATAACAGAGTACAAAAATGAAACAATTTTTGTAAACATTGCAATAATTTTCTATTTTTGAGCATTTTCAATTTCCAAAAATTTTATCAAACCAAAGAATGTTTAAATGTGCCTTGAAAATTTAATTTGATGTTCTATTTACAGTTTTAAGATGAATAGACATCAAATTTGTAATTATGTTTGAATTATATAGAACAATAAATTTTACATTTGATAACCTTCATGTGCTAATCTGTTTTAATCATGACACCGATATTTTATCCTTTAGTATACAATCATAATTTCTGAAACTGCTTGAAAAAATTTCAGAAACGTAATTGCGTTATTTTTATCTGGTACAATGATAAAAGCACACAATATATATATTTTTAAATTGGATATTATGTGGATAGTAAAAAGCTCTGGCACTTTAAAACTATTGGTCCCAAGATTAGTACATATCACTAAATACAAACATTTGCCAACACGATTGACACCACGAAGTTTGGCCAAATTTCAAGCAAACTTAAGACAAACAAGTTTGCAAATTTTTGACATGCATCTTTCTGCAAGACTTTAATTCAAATAAATTTGAACGTGTTTCACACTATATAATGAAAAGGTTTACTATTAAAAATTTACGTTTGTCTTTTTTAGATTTATTTAAAAAGTTATATTATACATTTGCCACTTACAATTCAGTTACAAGAGGAAATTTTGTGAGAATAAAACAAACATTTCACAATATTCAACATTTTCCCAAAAATCTCAAAATGATGTGTGAAAGGGGTCTAATATGATAACATCTACAACCTTTCCCAAAATTTTACTTTCACATTTAATTGTTTTTTAAAGATATTAAGTTTTTTTGTATGTATTTTACCATGCAGTTAATTTCTAAGCATTTAAGATAAAATACTAAGGTTTGCATCAGTCACCTTAAAGGCATTACAATAGCCTTTCAAGTTGATAAACCCAAAAGAATATTTCCCTTTTCCAAGAATTAGCATTTATATCAAAGAAAACATAAATTAAACTTATTAACAAACAAAATGCAATTTAAGTTTACAAATTGCAATATTCAAATTTATGAATATATATTGTCTGCTTAGAGAGAAACTCATTAACTGATGGCTGTTTAAAAATACTTGGTTTTAAGGTTAAAAAACATAAATCATAGTTATTTTGATTCATATATATTTCAAACAAATTAAATTATGATGAAGTATTTCTCTTCATCATGAAAATAAACATTCAATGTCTGCCACTTATTGAATTTCTGCTCTAAGCTGACGATATTGCTTTGACTGGTTGTCAAAACCCCCAGAATCTTTACCCCACAGTTTGAAAGCTTTGTCAGGTTTCTATATTCCCTAAGCACAATAATGCAAAATGTACACCATAAATAAACTCTTGGTGAAAATTATACAAACGTAGAAAATATGTAATGTTCATTTGAAGCTAAGATTTGGTAAAAATTATAACCTTTAGATACCATGCAGTAATTCTTATAGCACTAAATATATCAAGAGCAGCAGATAATCACAAAGAAGGACAAGAAGGTATATATTGCAGGCATTACTAACTTTAAACTAAACTAATTGCCAAGTAAACATTTTCAAACAGAAAATGTGTATCTTTACATCAAAATTTCTGACAGCAACTTAGTATGTGCACTTTTCCCATGACTTATTTAGAACAATATATTCAATGTAATGGTTGATAAATAAAATTGTATTTAAATTATACAAAGCAATTTATGGTTTTATACTTTTATTGTATTTCACAAATGCAGTTAATGCTTCACATAAAAGGAATTTCTATTTTAAATGATACACAGGAACATCAAAATAGATTCAAACATTGTAATCCACTTGTGTCTGAAAATGTTCCGATTAAAATTAATAACTTGTACGTATAAATAAGTTACCTAAATAAACGTTGAGAATTAGTCTTCAGTGAATGATATAAGACAAATATAATGATCTAGTAAAATGCTGGGAATTTATTTAAAAGCTTTGAATCAACTTTAAAGCACACAATCGAAAACAATCAAGTTTCCAAAGTATATAAAAGTGAACTCAACAAAATTTCACTTCAGATTACTTATTTATAAAATCATAATTACAAATTTGATAACATTTTAGATTTAGGAGCTATCAAAAGGTTAAACAGTAGAATTGACTGTTAAAATGTGCACAGAATATAATTTCATTAACACAACTGCAAGACAATAATAACTGTGATGCACACTAATTTTATTGTTGGAAATTTAAAACTGTTACTTTTAATAGATTAGTTTCTAATTTATGACATTTCCATCTACTTCTCTCCAAGTGGCTCATTCTCAGGTAACTAGTTACTTGAAGATTCAACATCAAGTAGGAATGTTTGACACAGGCCCTATTTTTCATTCACCTTTTTCCCAAAAGTTGAATGTAATAATCTTCATTATTAGTAAGATATTAACAGAGACTTGTTGCTTAATTTGTCAATCAATATAACATATTAATGAATTAAGCAATAATGATTTTGCATATTTCAATCACGTCACAATCTGATTGTACTATGTTGACTAGTTTTTCTTATAAAGGTATGCTGAATGGTAATAAATTGCTGTATGAAAGTTTCAAAATGTATGCGGTTTGTTACTGTAATTCCATTAAGAAACAATTCTGCACATTAGCAATTCTTCCTTTATCCACTTGGAACACAACTAACACATTTTAATGTTTATAAAAAACATGACAAAAGCCAAGATAATGGGTTAGAAAGTCACACTATATTTTCAGTTTTGATGTCATAAAATCTTATTTTTTCAGTTCATCAATAACAGAACCTTGGAAATCCAATAGTTCAAAGTTATCTTTACAAATATTTGTTGAGTTCACTCTTAAGGTATAATGTAAATTTTGAGCGTTTATATATATATATATCCAACTTACTTTATAATTCTACACACAGCATCCGACAGCATAAAATTAATAATTCTGTTTTAAGATTTTTATTTCAGACTCCCAATGAAATATTAAACATTTTCAGAACATAGTGTAATGATTAAAGACAATAGTAAAGCCTTTTGGCAACCCATGGCCAAAAGTATTTTAAAATTAAATTTTAGTTGAATTGCATACAATATAGCTTGATTCAAAATATAAATAACATGCAATAAAGTATACAAAAAAATGTATTATAGACATACAAAGGACCCAAAAGAAAGTGTACAAAACCTTCTTAGTTAAAAGTTTTAACCCAGTTATATTTAATAATTTGCTTAGTTTTACCAGTAAATAAGTTCCTTAAAATGAATATTTCAAGGAAAAATCTGAAGCACCCTTTTCAAAATAAAAATAATTAAAGAAAAGATTTCACAGATAACAATATGTTTAACTTCATATACTACTGCTTCCACCTGTGAAAAAAAATTACACTTTGTTGTATTAGATATTTTAGAAAACAACTAAGTTAATAATTTTAAAGCTCTTAACATCACAAATTTACTTCCCTGGATTGAGGTAATATCTTGGACAATTTATTGAAAATTGAAAAACAATTTAGAAGAAGCTTGAAAATTTATACATAACACTTGAATCTTGAAAAGATTTTAAATGTAGCATATACATCAGATTTCACAAACCTAAATTTTATATGTATAAAAAAGAACAAGCAATTGAACAACAATTTGAATACATTAATTGGAAATGCAAATAAATACTTTGGATAAGCAGAACAATTATGATAGTCAGTTTTTATCCAGTTACAAGATTCAAAATCTATTTTAACAAATTGACTCTCAAACAAATTTTATTAAAAAAAATTTCACATTGTTATAAACGTATTTTAGTTACAATATACTGAATGTTTCAAACTCTTCAAAGCCAAAATAGATTCCCCGCCATTTTAAATACACCATGCATATCCAGATTTTTAATCTGTTTCAAAATTATCAGCTAGACAGTGTTTTCAAAATGTAACACTTTAGAAGTGCAAGTATTAGCTCACAATGATTCAGAATCATACAATTTTCTTGAAATCACAATATAAATATCTGACTTTCAGTCAGTGTGTCAACACACTCAAAGCTCTGGATTGTATTAGGTTATAAAAAAAAAGAAATATCTCAATGAGGTTCAAAGGTGACTAAACCTAACTTCATAAGTACAAAAGCATGGAAATGCATTAAGAATTGTGAAATGTGCAGGTGCTAATGAATTTGATTATTCTACTTACATACCCTGTAATTTTCAAATCCACATTTATCTGAAACCAGAATGTTTGAATTTGATACCCCATAAAGGTGTTTATTCACATTCAGTGCAGTGCTCAATGATGAAAAAAGCAACACTCTCTTAAGACATAAGATATATTCCCTAGAAACAATTATGGTTTTGCATAATACAGAAGTACTGGTCAGTTGAGAATGTTTAGTTTAAAATATAATACTAAAATTACCAAATATGAAAAAAAGCTGTGCAGTAGTAGAAATAAAAATAGCCTGTTTTTATACCTATATTCAATATCAATTACTTCCCTTAATCCCTTATATCTGTTTTGTAAAAGGAAATTGTACTGTAAAAATTATTACTGCTCCTATCACCCAAATTCAGATGTATCACAATTTGCAATAAGTTGTTTTGATATTTTAGAATACAAACCTGTATTTGAATTCATTCTAGTTCATCAAACAACTTTACAAACGACAATTAAATAACTAATATCCAAATTAACGAAATTGCATACTGAATAAAAGTTAAAAGTATATAAATACTAAGTTAATATTTTATTATACTTTTGGAGTAACATAATTCCATTGATTTTTTAAAGTTTACTGGATGGAAATGGCAACCAAATTAAAATATCGTTGTTTAACATGACTAATGCTAAAATCAGATTACTTAACTTAAACTGCTGAAATACTAGTACTTTGGCACACAAAATGACAAATATTAGCTCATGAACTATCAAGAACAGTATACTAATGCAAATAAAATTTGTACCTACAATTAGTCTAGAAACGTTTTTTATATGGAACATTGAAAGCACAAATATAAATATGCAACTAAAAGATTGCATATTTTAAAAATGCACATGCAATCCAAAAAATTGAGACAAATTAAAGACTTTAGCAGCTAGAACATTAGTCACAGGTTATGATAATCACTTATTAGTATTCTAATACATATGATTAAGCATCTATAACTAATATGCATTAAAAGTATCTTTTGACTAGAAAAACAAAAATTGATAAATACCAATAGCACATTTAAAAAAATGTTTTTAACTCCCAAGTAGTTTTTTTTTTGTATTTCTGATGTCAAAACATTAACGCAATAATGTAAATGAAAAAAAAATTTTGATCTTTTGATTTTATATTTTAATAATAAAAAATCAGCAAAGCATAGGAAGTTTTAAAATTTTCTTTTTTAAATAAGTTAAGTAATTACACACCACATTTGATTTTTTACAGTAATTTGTTAAAAATTGTATTCAGTCTGCATTCACTAAGCATATTTAAAAGGAAAATAAATCAGAGCCAAGGGAAACAAATATTATTAAGATACTCAAAAAATTTCATGACTAATCCATTTCAAAGCTTTTATGTATCTGAAATGTACAAGATACTAAAACACGCTACCTGAAATTTTCAATACATTATCTCTCATTTTAAATTATTCAAATTTCTCAAAGAAATTAAGAAAACAGTGAATCAAATTATTTCCATGCACATTTTAAAAGTTTAAGTAAAGGGGACACAAGTAATTTGTACTAATAGGCGACAGAGAGAGAATAATAGTAATAAGAATAAGAGATTACAAGATAAGAGATAAGGAATAGAGGCCAAAACAAAGATAATTTAAATTATCACAGTTTTTCAAGTTAAAAACATCACAGTTTGAGACTAGGAATATATTCAAGCTTCAATAACTAAAACTGTGTTCTCAACAAATGATATGGCTAGGATGTTAAAATTGGAATTATTTCCATACAAAAACCCAACATACTTGAAAATAGAACAAATTCATCACATAAAGATATTTGATTTTCAGAGAAAAACAAGACATTTTCGAGGTAGGCTGTTTTTTAGTTTTTGAAGCAAATAGTCAATTATGTTATTGAATTGTTTCGTTTAAATGGCAAAAAAAATCAAAGTTGTTACTTACAACAAGCTTATTAAAGTCTTGAAAGCCTCAAAGTAGTCAGTTACAGAAAAATAAACAATAATGTTTGTGAATTAAAATGCATTAAAAGTTTTTTTTTTTTTTTTGTATCTAAAAGGCAGCTATAACAAATACTATCAATTAATACAATACTCAGTTAGCCATTTCTGAGTAAACAAGTTTTAAAATACCTTTCTGCTAGTTAAAAACTTATAAGACAAATTATATATTTTTATCTATTCATGCATACATTAAAATAATTATGTTGTAAGCTCAGGCTAATACAATTTAACTAAGAAAACCAATTTAAAATTAGGCAGACGATATTTTTAATGCTAAAAAATGACAGAATTTGTAGTTTTCATACTTCCCAGTTCTATATTCTGCTATCAGAAACTGGACATTCATTTCATGACAATTGGCAAATATGCATACACTGAAACATTGACTAAATACGTCCATCCATTTAATTTTAAGAGAATGTATTCATGTATAAGTTAAGTATATTAAACTTGATATTAGTAACATCAGGCTTCAAAGCACTTTTTATGCTCCATTGAGGCAATTTGCACTTAAATCTTAAAACAAGTTTTTTCAATTTTCATCAAAATCAAAATTTTTTTTTTGAGAACTTAAAAGTAGTTTCATGAGTGATTCAGAATAACATGAATCGTATCTATTTATGAGTTACATCAAGCTACAAAATCAGAATTCATGAACTTAATCCAGTAGATACTGCAAAATATTTGCTTTGAGTATAATCACAAGGCAAAATCATGTGCAAAAAAGTCTCGAGTAAGCACACTGTTGCAACCTTCATCTATTTGCTTCAAAGATTACCTTTTAATTAAAGTTAAGAACTAGAAGTAAGCCCAGAACTCCCAAGTATCCATGAATGGATTATCAATTTATGGATAAGTGCAACATCAAATCAATAAATTAAAAATTAAATATTTCATACAATTGGTTTATAATAAAAGTTTACAGTTAAAAGTTTAACACAAAGCTATGACTTGAGTAAAAGTTAAAATATTTATTTATTTCCGGTCTAACCTAATAGAAACTGATCACTGATATAGCAAAATCGTTGTTCAGCAGCCACATTTTGCAGTGTAAGGGCTTAAAGCCAGCACTTGTAGCTTAAGATGTGTTCTAAGCCATTACAGACATCCAATCATGGATTGGAATAAGATAATACAAAGGAAAAAGGTTGTCCATAAGGATATAGCCTCAAAACTTTTATTGGAATTTTCGTATGAGGTTTAAGGAAATGGAAATAGTGAAAAATTGGGGAAATGGCAGGAAAACACAGTAAATAAGATTACAGGACTGAAACTTTCTCACACCAATTATTCTGAATGAAGTAAACCAATGATAGCAAGTAGAACAGTAGAAAATAAATAAAGACTAAACATAAAAGGGTGCGAGAGAATGGAGAATTTTATCTTTTTATAAACCTTTTCAACAAAAACTAAGTACATTTTGCAATAACTTTGCCGATTTGACAGCAGTTTGCAGTGTTCTGTAACTTTCATTGTTTAAAGTACAAAAGGCATTGTTGGTTTATTCATGTAAATACTAGCATTTATTAGCATGGATAATTGGAAGTTCAGAATATTTAAAATTAGTTAAATTGTAATGTACATATAAGGATAAAGCCCTGAGAAATTTTCTCAATGACTTTTATAGCAGTCTTATATAATTTAAGTAACTTGAAAATTCTTAAATAGAAACTCCATCACAAGAAACATTAAAGTTTACATTATGAGATGAAATCAATTGGAATTTATATTTGATTATTGATCAAATTAATGTAATAAAATCTTTCAGGGAATATAAAAAAGGGTTCAAACTATGACATTTAGTAATATTAAAAAGTTTAGTAATATTATATATTGTAATGATAAAAATAAGAACACAAGCTTTTTAATAAAAAAATTTACTTTAAAGGAACCTTAAAAATATTTTTAATGCATTTCGGATTGCCCACATATTTAACTTCTAAAAATTGAAATAAAATGTATGTTCCGTGAATATTTAGTTCATTATAAAAAATATTGATTCAAAAATACTGTCACATTTTGATATGTTAAAAATTTATAAATTAGCCTCATTCACAAAATTTGTTATACAGATACAAACATATGAGCATTGGTAAATAACAAGTTGTAAGATGGCAATTCAACTTGAACAATCATACTGAAAGAATGATGAATCATACTAAATAAAATGGTACATGTAACAATTTTAAAAATGAAATTTTTTAATTTTCTTTTAGTAGTTGCTTTGAATAAGATTTGTACGATTCAAATCATTAATTTCGTATAAAATATCAATGAAGGAAACTAAAATTCTAAAACTTCTTTTGTAGTATGTAATCCAATAAAAATAAGCTTATAATTCAAAATCGGATTCAGACTTATATAATATTTAAATAAATTACTGGTCTAAGTTAGACAAAATTTAATGCATTCATAACAGACATAACTGGCTATTCAGATTACAAAACTTCACATTGATAAATTATAGAAATGTTCATTCAAAATTAATCATCAACTATTAAAAGCATTGGAAAAATAACTACTGTTCCGCAAATTTTAAAACTTGTTTAACAATCATATACTGCAGATAATTTACAAACAATTTTAATCACTGGTTCCAGCTGGTATTTTAAAAAAAATAATACAAAGCAAAATGAAAAATAAAAAAGTGTATATCCACATGACCGGTGGATACATTTAGAGATTAAATAAAATAGTAATATGATAAATTTTTATGTGAATACTTCAGTGGTAAAAAGTCAGAATTATTTAGACATTCTTTTGAACAAGCATTTAAACATGGTAGATGTTAGTTAATTTATTTGAAAATATGTTATAGGATCATTCCTTAAAATAATTTCTTGAGGTATATATATATAAGTTAGTTTGTCTCATTAAACATTTTTATCATCTCTTGTCACATTTTGGCCTTATTGATGTAAATACTTTGGTCAATGTATCTAAACATCAAAACAGTCATGCAATGAAATAAATGTTTTTAGTTTAATGTGTAGTAGTAAGAATATAATTATATTTGTAAGAGGAAGTGATACTTATACCAGCACACAGAAAATTCTAAATTTATGCTAAGAAACAATTTTCCTAAAAAAACATTTTTATTATTTGTATCTTATTGTTTTAGTGAATGAAATTTATTTTCAACATTGCTTAACATGTAATATATTGCTCCTACATAATTTCAAACCATGTAGGTAAATTCCAAATACATTATAAATATATTTATCATAACAGAGCATCCTGTACTTTTACAGTGAACAATTTTCACTAAGTTGAAAGAAATAAAAACGATTGGCAGAATTGTTAACTTGACTAGTCATAACAATAAATACGAATAGTTTGGTTTGAGGAGAATTGATATCAGATGAACAGATATTTTTCTACTTAAATGTTTGTTTTCATGTAACAAATTATATTGATCATAAAATTTGGAAAATGTTAATCTAAAAAACTATTAAATAAATAACATGTGAATATGTTAAAACTTTTAAATGCATTTTTCTTCACAAATTCTACAATATGTGCAGTAGATTCCATGTAATGGATATACTTATTGCCTACACTGCTACAGTATTCATCGTTTAGTAGATGAACAATCATTAGGAACACTAAATATTTTATTAAAAAGTTGAAAAAGTAAAAATCAAGCTTATAAAATATATAAAACACTTTCAGAAATTACTTCAAACATAGCTTTTTAAAGTGCAAATGATATCTAACATAAGAAAATGTTAAGTGTTCTATGCCAAGCACTCTAGTTAGGATGTGCTGAATAAGGCAAAGATGGGATTTCAGTAACCATCAGAACAAAACTAAATAAATTTCTAAAAATATTAAATTATGTAACAAGGCTATTAAAACATTAAAATAAACACTAACAAAACATAGCTATATACAGATACAATATGCTGTGTTATCAGTAGTAGCACTTCATGACATACTAAATTAATTTTAAAAAGAAACATTCAGTAACATTTAGGAACATTTGTAAACTCAAAGTGTGAAAAGTAAAAAACTATTATTTTAGATAAAATATAGCTATCCAAATTCAGAAAAGACAACGAAGGAACTATAATGCATATGCAATTGGATTAAAACAGTTCAAAACGAATTGCAGCAAGAAACATATTGAACCTGGTACAACAACCAGGCAACATTTTAGTGTAAACTTTTTAAAAGATAAAAGCACTATCACAGTAAAAGGAAATAATCATCAACAGTAAAACAAACAGTACAACAAAGTTTTAGAGAACATGACTGATAATAAAACAATTTAATTAAAACTGAAAATGGACTTATCTAGTAGCTAAAAACTATGTTTGTTCTGAGGTAAACACATACAGTTTAACTGTATTCCTGTAAACCTTAGTATATTTGTTAAGGCCAAGAATTTATATTTTTGTACCACTCTTTATTTGAAAGGCATACTTTATATCAACAAAATAACATTAAAAAATCTTAGCCAAATTTGCATTTGAGCATATTTAGCCATTTCAAAAGACTTTGTTAACCTGACACAACTACTCTTCAAGACATTTCAAGAGCAATAATATTATGTAAAAATACAAAAGCAGTAAAATGATTATGTTCTTAATAAAAGACATAAAATCTGAAAAAATGCATAGTTGTATTGCACAGTTACATCATTTAACTCTGACTGGTATTATAAATCTTTGAGGAACATGAAGGCAATGAATTTTTTAAAATTATCTATTTGAACATTTTTTTTCCACAAATATCAAAACATTCAGGATGAAAACGACAAGATGATAAAAACAGCCTATACTATCAGTCAATCATGTGAACAGGCAGTAGAGATTAGACTCCTTAAAATCTTAGGAGTGAGGTCATATATAACAAGAGGGTGAACAAGAGACAGCAAAGTAATGCAAAAATTATACTCATTACAATTACTTGTTCATCAAGTTCATAAGATAAAAACATGCTTTATATATGTACAGCCAAAAATTAAAACTTATTAAGAACTAAAAATGAAGAAAATATAAAATATTTTGATTTTTTACTTAATTTGAAGTTTTACAACTGAAATAAAACTTAAAAGTAGTACTTTGCAGTCTCTGTTTTATGGAAAAGGTACATTAATAGGACATGATCATTTACAACTTTAAATGTGTTTCATTAGTACTCACTAAAACTTGTATCATAACATTCATCTTTAACTTTAGCATATGTATCCACTTGGGGTACATATGAACAGTCAGCCTGAGAATAGCCCATATATGATCTAGTATAACTCTCATAATATTGATTATTTTGTGGCTGCTTTGCAGCATGATCATTATGAGGCATTTGATAACTATGAACAGGGCTCATACTATGAGTTTGTGTCTGTTCTTGGAATGAAGATTCTGTTCCATTTTGGTTCTCTTGCCAATGCTGCCAACTATGTTGAGGAGTAGCCGCATCAGCTGCAAAATATGGTGAGGTAACAGTAGATGAGCCAGACCATGATGATCCTGAGGGACTGTATCCACTATGCTCAACAGGTCTTCTACCCCTGCCACGCCTACCAGAGCCACGACCTCGAGATCGAACAGGCACAGCATCTGCATGAACAGGTACAGGATAACGCCCTAAATCAGTTTTTCTCTTTCTTCCTCGCTTTCCACGAACTGGAATCATCATCCTTAACTCAGTTTCAGATGTCTCTAAACTTCTGTGTACGGTAGCACTAACATCATTTCGACGATAGTCAGAAAAACACTCATCGTGATTGTCCTCTTTGACTTCAACTTTTAATTTCACATCTGGAAATGACACTTCAGAAAAGTCTAAATCCGGAAGTGCACCACACAAATGATCCCGTAGCTTTTTAAGAGCAATATAAAATGGAACTTTATCAACAGCCCTTGGTAACTGAGCACATCTTGCACTTGATGAAGGCATAACAAACACAGACTGTAAAGAAATGTTTTAGATACTTAACATTGTATTCAAAGTATAATATAATTGAAATTTTAGTTTTTATCAAGACATGCATAATATTTCGATACAATTCATAGAAATGCTAAGTCAATAAAAATAATTTCAGTACTAACACAAAAAATCAGTAATTTAGAATTTTTTCAGTGCATTAAAACAATTTTTGCAAAAGAGGGGCAACTATAGGACAGAAGTCTCACCTATGAGATATTCATATACTAAGAAGACTGAAACCTAATATCCAATACCTATGCTGAAGAGCATGCTTTTGGTCTTTGGGTTTCTCTTTTCATTAACAGATAATTTATATCATTTTTAGTTATCAATATTCAATTTCATTCATTTATCAGAAAGGCAGGTAGTGTTTGTCTAAAAGGCATAGGTTTTGTTTAAAGTTTGCCCTGTCTTTACAATGCTGAAGATTCTTTCATTTGTAGTATTAGCGTGAGCACATGAACACTAAACATTAATTTGGAAATAATTGCATAATTTCATCACCAATTTAAAATTTAACTGATTTTCTCAACTAAGCCAAATAAAGTCAGTTTTCTTGTTCCATTTTACAAATCAATCTGATTATGTACTAACTATCTTTTTCACATAATCTAATATAGGATATAAATAACAGAGCTAAGTGAAATCACACATGCCTTTTCTTAAAACAATTTCTAGAGAAAATATACCATTTATGTATGAAACTACATCATTTGTATTTATTTAGATTTAACTTTATATTTCTAAAATCTTCATTAATACTGTTAAAAATCAATTTTGTTAGTGACCATCCCTTCTTACTACTGTTTTCAGAGAATACAATGTACTCTAAAAACTGTTAAATTATTCATTGGTGAAACAGGAAGTTGCAAAATAACAAGCAGATGACACCTTCATTATTGGTTTTACATCCTCCTCATAAGATGCTAATGTATGCCTATCAAGACAGACTGGTAGCCTAGTGCTTATTGCTATGGGTCTTGATTCAACAGATTCAGGGTTAAGATCCCAGTATGGCCTAGATATTTGTAGTGATTTGGAATTTGTTTTAAACCTTATATTCTGGTCTAATTAAACCTTATGTAGCAGAATATGACTGGAGCTACAAATCGAAACCTTTTAATGACTTATCAATTGTCATTTTATGCTCAGCATTAACATAATTTAGGATAAATGTGAAAACTAGGAATACTTCTAGTGAGCTAGGCAATGGATAGAATACAAGTTAAAGTAACTTTTTCTAGTTTTTATACAGATGTTTTTCTAAGTTCAGAAAGCTTGTTTTTGTCCTATTTATAATCACTTTATCTGAGAGCGATTTGGGTAATGAAGTATTATAGTATATTATTTAAGTGATTATAAATCATTTTCAACTTGCAGAAAAGTTTTTAAAAAAATTACCAATTATTGATAGCGTTGGGAGGAATGAATGAGATAGTTTGCTTTATCGCTCATCAGTTATTTTTTGCAAGAATTATAAGAAATAAAAAAATAACAAAGTAAAGATACCACTACTTTAATAGCCAATCAGAAACACTTTTAATATACCATCACTTAGTTTTAAAATAGTTGCGTTTTAGACCTTTTAAATAGAGCATCATGGTTATTTAAACCTTTATCTTGATCATTAGGTACTTTTGCAAGACAATTTTTGCAGAGATAGATATCAGAATCAAACATTTAGGTTTTTAAACTTTACAAAACGTGAAATAAAGAGCTTTTATTTAAAAGCAACAAATCCACTTTTAAAAGAATTGTTGATATTGTCACCAATTATTACCATTCAATTAAGAAGAAACACTGCATGTCTTTGATACATGAATATATGAATTCAATAAGTCCACCTATCAGCAGCACTGTTAAAATGGTACACAAAACTTAGTTTCCATGTTAAACAAAATCAGAAAATTTTATACAACTGATGAGCAGAAATACATTTTATGTGATTACCAACTATTGTTAATTATGCATGCAATAGTACCATGTCTAATAATGATAAGTTACATCTAGAAATAGAATAAATTTTGAATTTTGTTCCATGCTACTAAACATTTTCAATCAGTGAAGCTTTTACAAGTAGAGCTTTGAGTTATGTAATGCAGGGCTCGAAATACCCGGGTGCACAGGTGCACATGAAAATAAAATTGTGCACCTAGTTTTTTCCTGTTAGGTGCACGCAGTGCACCCAACTTAAAAAAAAAAAGAAAAGGAGGGAACGTGTTTTATGTTACACGTGTTTTATGTTATTTGATGTTTGAACAAAATTTCAGTATCGACCTCTCTCGCTCTAAAGGAACGTAATTAAAATTCCTAAATACACACTATGCGAAAACAAAATCGCTGGGCCGTAACGGGTTTATACAGGAGGAAAGTTTACTTGTGTCACTGCCATCAGAACTTTCTGATGATCGAAACATTTTCCAGGTGGCTCTGTTGAAGCGACAGCCGTACGCCGAAGAAGTGAGAGGTAGGTAGGTAATTTTAGTTAACGTCGTACTAGAGCAACACAACGGGCTATTGACGATTGTCCATGATCAGTCCCTTAAGGGAAAGAACCGAGGACAACACCTCGTAATTTTGAACCACGGTCAGATGACGAAGCAACACCTGAGCTGGCACCCCCACTCTCCAAACTTTTACGCCAACCCAACAAGAGGACTTTCGCCGGAGAAGTGAGAATTTCGATTTTTAAATATTTTTATTTACTATCTACTACGAACTTATATAAACATACCCAACTAAAATAAAACAGTTTACATTACATTAATACTCTTATGTTACGTTTTTTTTTAAAATATGTACCTAAAATATAACCAGTGCACCTAATTAAAAAACTTAGTGCACCTGTATTAAAAAATCTATTTCGAGGCCTGATGTAATGCATCCATGTTATTGAACAAATCGAAGATAATTTGAATACCTTTACCAAATATGGTGCTACCAAATCGTCATGAATATGAGCATAACCAAAAGAGGTGTGAAGTCATATGTATAGCAGTAGTTAGATCTCAAAATAGCAAAAATCTATTTTTAAGAATATTAATGCTATCAAAAAGCATAAAAATATATGTAACATATCTGTATACCATAATTACATAATCATATACATGTTACACATAAATCAATGAGTTCAAAAATTTTAAAACTACATGTATTTAAAAATTTTTTTAACTCATTGATTTAAAAATATTTTTAATGTATACCCCAGAATTTAAAAATGATACCCTTGTGTATCAAATTATTCCCATACTACAATTAAAAATAATAAAATATTTAATGGGTGTATAATTGCTTTTTAGCATGATTTTCACCCAACATAGTTTCTTTATGCCAAACATGATATCAGTACTTATTCTCCTCCCCACCCATTGTATATAACTATCTCTCTAAACTAATTCTTAGACAATGAAGTCATTCAAAAAACTTTATTCTTTAAAATAACTTACAATTCCAGTTCCTTGAATTGGATCTGGTTGTCGTCCAAAATCAAAGTTTTTCTTCCCTGAGAAAACTTCATATATCACTGGAAAAAAGTTTAGTTCAATAAAAATATAAATAAATTATTAAATTAAAAATATTGTTGATTTCTAAAAAAAAGCAGTACACACTAATGTAAGGGGATAGAAACATTCCATCATTTGACAACCTCTGTAGTCATAGCCTGATAGTGTCGAAGTAATTAAAATACAAAATCGGAAATTAAAACAGTATCTTTTTTTTACAAATTATTTATTTTCCAATTTATTATTTCTAGTTGAAATACATAAATATTTTCAATTGAAAAATTATATGGCCCATTTTCACATGTAAAAACATTTTAAATATTTACGAATACCTGACATTTACATGTTACAACTGTTGAGATGTGTGTGAATACCTTATATCCTCACTCACATTGAATCTACCAGATATTTTTATTGACAGAAATTGATATTTTAATGAGTAACACTGGGAATCATAATAAGTAGGTTTAAAAATTCTGGACTCAAAAATATTTCTTTAAAATGTGGGATTAGTGATCCACATATATAACCTGGCTCCAGGGTTAAAACACATTTGTTAAAGGTAAGTTCAAAAGGAATTTGATGCCTATGAAATCCATTATGCTAGGATGAAACACAAAGTAGCATCTTTTTTTTTACAGGTGGAAAGTTTATTTCTTTATTAAATGACATTGAAAACGTTATTTTTAACATCAGAAGTAATTAACAATCACGCCTCATCTAGACTTTGAAATGGTGGATGATGCTGCAGTTGAGTACAAAGAAGATACTACAGCATATTATATAGTTGAAAATGACGATGTTGAAGAAGTTCAACCTAGTCGTATAATCAGCCCAACCTATCAGGTAGTTGTACTCCTTGGCCATATAGAGACTTTGTAATTTAGTTGAGTACATTAACGCAACTATCTATTCACTATAGTATCTTGCAGCCTGATGATGCAGCCACTTTTGGTCATTCAATTGCATGTAGTCTCTAACGGTCATATTTACAAGTCTCGAGTTAACTCGAGGATCAGCGGGTAAGAGTTAACTCGAGGATCATCAAGAACGGTATTCTCAAATGCCGTGTTAAGTGATCCAGGGATTAAAATGAGACGCTTGTTGTGATTGGCTACTACCGTCTCCTCACGATCACGTGATATTGTTCATATTGGTTACGATGCTTTAATCTGCATTGATACTGATCAAACACGCACTTCACCGGGGAATTGATTCCAAATTGTGATTAAATAGAACGCATACAGCATTTTAATTTGGGTTTGGGAAAAGAAATGCAATGATGTTTAATTTCAAATTGGATTTTTATGGAAACCTAAATTTTGCAAGAAAGAATTTTACACAATGTAGTGACAAATGAATGTAATCCGATTATCTTTGTACTTGTCAGTATGGGTGTGTGTTGGTGGCGTGAAAAGTAACTTGCATTGTCAATTTTCTTTCATTCGAAATAAGTCAACAGAATAATTTTTATTCTAGGACGAATTTGCATCTGCCATGGTCATATCCTACCTTTCACTCTTAGCGGACGGAGGTGCCGCCAACAACGTTTTCGCAGCTACCTTTATTTTAATTTTCTTTTGAATTTCAATGAAATTATGTTTAAATTATATTAAAATTTTTTCATTTAAGCAATATTATGATGAGGAGATGAGCTGCTATGCAGCAGGTGCTCCGTAATGATAGGTCCCATCCAGGCATTGCAAGAATACTGAAATTGAGCATAGAATGAACTGTGTCATCCATTTTGTTTTGCTCACTTTCTTAACAAAAAGATAGTACTGTGCATGCATTAAATGTAACTTGCGAGTTAATTCGCAAATTTCGGAGGATCAAAATGTAACACCGAAACGGCAGTTGAAACCACGGATCAGGCATTGTGAATACGTTTTTTTTGATAACTCAGGGATTATCGTTGATCCTCGAGTTAACTCGGACTTGTGAATATGACTGTTAGTGTGTTGTAAAGATATTACTAGCAGTAAATTTGTTGAGATATAACAACAATAATAGCTAAAATCATCAATCTGTGTCTGACAACTATTTTAAAGGATGCAGATTGTGCAGATAAAATGTGCACAGAGCAGCAGTTAATTCTCATTGGTCGCAAAGATTTCTTATCAGTTATATCCTTGGTAAAGAATTTCATCACAATCAGATTACTTTTCTGAATACTATGATTTTTTGGCAGAGTGCATCTGTTAGGTGGTTTTAAAAATCAAAGCACTTCAGTATTTTATAGAACTAAGAAATTTTTGTCTTGACAACTTGTATCTACTACATTGTGATGAAGGCAAAAGCAAGCTCTCAGAGGAAAAGCTTAGATGCCATGAGGTCCCGCCGAGTATGAACCCAGAATGTGAGAGTTAACGAGCTGGCGGTGGGTCGAGGTATTTACCGCAGATGAAGGGAGATGTCTTTGTCGCGATGCTAGCCAGGCGCAGGGGCAGAAGTTTATTTCCACCGCTTCCACATGATCAGAGGGGACCGCGAAAACTTTTGTTCATGCCGACGTCCAATAATGAAGCTATTGGCAAAAGGGGAAAATTAACCTCCAATGGACAGCCCGATTTTGAACCAGCTAACAGCGAGAGGACATGTGGGTCAAATGAAACGAGAGGGGGCCAACAACTGCCTGGAACTTTCGGAGTCGAGGGGGACGGGAGAAAACTTTCTAAGGGAGAGGTCAACAGACCTGAGGGATCAAACTGATCCGGCTAAGTGAAACATGTTCACGGTTTCTGATACCCTGTTCTCTTGAGATGTGCTGAGTTGCGACAGCTGTCCGTGGACTCAAGAGAAATTGCCCAAACTGGGATTCCATCTATCAAACGTGAGGATAGCTCAAACCTGAGCTGCTGCTTTGCTGTTTTGTAACGAACACCGAACCAATTGCCCAAACTGGGATTCCATCTATCAGACGTGAGGATAGCTCAAACCTGAGCTGCTGCTTTGCTGTTTTGTAACAAACACCGAACCAATTGCCCAAACTGGGATTCCGTCTATCAGACTTGAGGAAAGCTCAAGCCTGAGCTGCTGCTTTACTAACTTGCAAACACGTGTGCGAGAACTTTTGGAGATCACCCGAGCTAGAAACATTTACTCGCACGAGTAAAGTCTGGAGAAGGGCTCACCCGAGCCAGATAGTCCAATTGGAGTTCCAAGGTCAAAGACAATTCACCATATTCAGCAAAGATCTATCACCTGGACTCTACCGGCCTGTATAAGCTACCTACCAAAATCCGTTAAGGTTATTATTTTTGTAAATAAAAATATATTAGTCTAGACCACTGTGAACGATCTCATCTAGTAGATGACGCTACCATCCCCAAGACGTTACAGCATGCAGGGAGCGAAATTTGAAATCGGAATCCACATTTCTGAATCCTCTTTTAAGACAAATTTTAAAAGCCAATAAAAAAATTTTGTCTGTGAATTCATTGCATAAAATCCATAAAAATATTCTAAATAGTATGCTGTTATAGTTATTAACACAAGAATTATGAGATTAAATAACTTGACTCATTTTATGATTCAATGATTAATAGCAAACAGTTTTGCTTAAAAAGTTTTAGCATTCAATATAACTTAAAATACTGTACTCTGTGGTTAACAATTTTATATTTTGATAGCTGAATGCAAAATAACATCTTAAAAATAAGTACATTAAAGCATAAGTACTAAACATTTCAAATAACAAGTGAAAATTTTTATGTTAAACAGAATGCTTTTTAAAAGATAAAGAAATTAGAAGGCAATTAATAAGAGCTATCTTTGAATGTTATACTGGTCTACATAACTCTTTTCACTTGTAACATTTCGCTACTTAAACTTTTATTTCCCAAAACTAAGCTTTCCTTATTTTAAACTTTCATCCACTTCTCTCACTTCAAATACATTTTATAAAGTGTGGTTTCAAAATGTAAAATCAGTGAATAATGTGCATTTAAAGGATATCTTGCTAACAGGGATATTTACTTGTTGATAAAATAAAGATGCTGGAAACCCCAATTTACTAGCATAGCACTTAATAATTTGAAAGAATACTCAATTTGTAAAGATATATCGAAAACTTCTGAAAAATCATTTGTAATACCAATTTTAAATAAAATTGATACCTGGAAGAGGTTTCATGATTACTTTGAATATTTGTGTGCTAAAATATACATAAAAAAGGCTAGATTAACTTAGCAGAGAATACAGTATAGCTCCAAAATTATGCGAAACAGTTCAACTAACCACACATAAAAACATTTCTACAAAAAGGCAAAGAACATACTTTTCCCATTAAATACAGCAATTTTAGGTTGATATTTGCGCAACTTGGAAAGCAGAATCTCTGCTCCTTCTCTAATTTCTTTCCTGACAAAAAATTAATGAGACAACTCTTTAACCATTCCAAATACATTATATGAGAGAAAATAAAAGTCAATAGAAATTGCAATTTATCAGCATTTTATCTCAATTTATTGTACAAGAAATAAATACCATGATACTTAGATCATAAAAACACATTAAAACATTTCAAATTTATGATTACAATTTGTTCAGTTATTTGTGAAAAACATATTAAACTTTCTCATAGGAAAGGTCATACAAACTCAGTCCTGATGTGATCAATGTCCTAAATTCTTTTTTATAAATTTTATCTGACAGGCATATATTTTGAATATAGTTTTCACAGATTCCTTTTCCTTTTATGCATTTATTTTTTAATTATTTAAAAAAGATGCACTTGAATATAATTTTAAAAACATTTTCTCTGATTTATTTATACACTCATCAAACAGAAATTTTAAAAGAGCAATATAAACCACTAATTTTAGTAAAATCTGCACACATTCCTAGAAAAACTCAATTAATTTGAAGAATAACTAGGAAAGAGTTCATTAGATGCATATATATGGGGATGACTTTCAGGAATTCATAAAACTTACTTTAACATTAAAAGAAAACAAGCTAGGAACGAGAAAAACCTTTTTCAAATCATAAATGAACTAGTGACACAAAACTTACCTGCTCAGATCTGCACTTCCTTTGGTTGGCCGTGAAACAATATTAGTAAAACCAATACCATGAGAAATTAACTTGAAATCATCAACAGCACTCATAGGCTCAGGTATAAGACCAGCTAAAAATAAGCATTTCCCTAAAAAGAAATTATAGCATAAATGTTACTATTCCAAGTACTTTTAATTAAAATAGATAACTCAACTGCAAACACACAGAGCAACTTTTACAAGAAATAAAAGAAAAGTCTAGACATACATTTCAAATTTAGTAGCACATGCAGAAATGTGTACCTCCAATTTGAAGCTACAGGAATGCGTAATGTGATTTTCAGGAACTGAAGAATGTTTGTAGTGATGAGTTAACTTTTTCCTTTATAAATATGGCAGTCTGTACTCAAAGTAAGAGTACAAGATAGCTCAATACACACAATTATAATTTGTTTCTTTCTTGGCTGCATTAATCTCCACTAAAGAATTATTTTTATATCCCATAGTTCAACCATTATCTAATAAACTTTCAATATTCTCCCACTATTAAAATCTTTTGAACACATGAATGTTTCCCTGGTTGGTTAGTAGTAAGGAAATTATGGCGAAGGTAAAGAATTTTTTTCAATCTCCATTTGCAGAATATTTTTCCTATTGTACACATGAGAATTGAAAAAATCCTAGTTGACATAAAATTCCAATTTTTGTAGCATAGTCAAAGCTAAAAGATAAAAATTGGGCCATAAAGAGCATCACATTGGATACATAACAGACTGTGATTTTCTATGTCACAATGCCAACTTTATGGATTTTTTAATGAAAAAAGAACAGAATGTTGCTACCTTGGGTGCCCATATAATTTTCTAGAACAATTCGCTTTTTACCATAGTAAAAGGTGAAAATTTACGAATTATGGAAAACCTGTAACGGTTGGCATCTTTTAATATGCAAATAAACTATTAGAATTAGACAGATGAACAGGACAGCAGCACATTATATTAAAATCCATAACATATCTTTGAAAGTCAACATTTCTAAAAATAAAGTAAAACATTTCAGTGAATATAGAAATAGGAAACAAAGGAAAACTAATGCTCAAAAGTACAAGCATTACAAAAAGTACAATTAGACTTCAGTGTAAATCAAGTAAAAAATATTAATATTATGAAACATGCACTTGAATATTTTCATGCAAAATTACTGAACACGAATTACAATTAGTTCTCACAAGCGATAATATAATTGGTCACAAAAAACACAAGTTCTTCCTTGACATTCTTAACCAACTTTAAACTTCCAGTCTTATGGGATCTTTCAGAAAGTCTATTATAAAATGCAGTGAATTAAAAAACATATTTGAATTAATTCTCAACTGTCAGTTGATTAAAGTTTGAACAAAAAGAAACAATAATGATGGCTCTATGTAAAAACACAAATATGCATTTTGGGCTGTTTTCAAGTAAATGCATTTTCTAGACTTATCCTATGTCAAAACAACAAATTCTACTTGTGACCTAACTTCTAATTTTGATATAACACAGCTTATCAAATCTTATCACAACCTCCAAGACCCCAGAAACAAGAACTTTGCCTTTTTATTTATGCCTTTACCATAGTACCAATGATATTTGTGAATCAGAAAAACTAACAAAGTTAAATTTAGAGTTTAAAAGATGAAAATAGAACATTATTTGATCAATTAGCTTATATTATACAGTAAAATCAAAAAGTATTTATGGTCGACAGTTTGAAATGCAACTGAATTTTAATTATACATCTATTTTTCTTATACGCAACACACACAGTTCATATTAAAATATTTCCAGCAAATTATAAAACTTTTTTTTAATGTCTATAATTTGCATTTGTACTACAAAAAGCTCCAAGTTAAAATATTATTATATATATATATCAAGAAATCAACTTTAAATTAAATTAATTTTTATGTAGGCTAATAAAAAATTTTCATTAAATAAAATATGAGAAAATGTTTAAATTAAAATGACAATTGATATTTGAAAACAAAAATAGAATAAAATTTAACCTGTTTCATTTAACATTATATTTTGTGATACATATAAATATTTGTCCAAAATTCAGAAAATAATAATTCTTTAAAATAAATTAATTTCACCTATAGCTTTATTTGCAGAATACAAACAATTTGACATGCCAATTACAAGTGGTTGTCTTTTTTAGCTAGACATGTCCATATGGACTTTATGCTGGATACTTTTAGTTTGTAGGTACAATTTATTGAATATATTCATTGTTCTCCATAAATTCTCAATCGGGTTTAAATCTGATGAGTTTATTATCAAGAGAAAATGTTGATTTGGCACTAATTAAGCTAGTTCTTCATTCACTTTGAAGCATGACAGGAAGCTACGTTCTGTTGAAATAACCATCCTCACCTAAATCTTTGGACTTTGGCCCATTAAAATGCACAAGAATGTGTAAGACATTTCACAATTTACCTTTTTGTACACTGCATATGGACTTCCAGGGCATTCTGCAAGACCATACCTATTACATTGGCTACAAATGTCATGGAACCTTTCAAGCATTTTTTGTCCAATACTTCTTATTTCCTTCGGAAAAAATGAATGCTTTAATTACTATTTAAAACACTTTCATCGCTGAACAATGTCTTCCAGTGATTCATGGTATATGTTTTCTTTTAAGCCATCACACTTTAGCTCATTTCTGCTTAGTAGTCATAAGAGGTTTCTAACTCTTAAACAAATTCAATCTTGACTTTTTGGTCAGCGAAACCCAAGTTTATAGTGATATCTTATTAACGTTGTTTATGAAATATCAATACCATGTTTCCTCCATTTCTAGCACAAGTACCATGCACTTCTGACAAGGTTTCTCAAAGCAATATCCTCCAGCTTTCCTTTATCTCATCTTTAGGATTGGTTTTCAGTCACCATTAAAATTATTTTTTAACCATCTATTGTTATAATATTATTTTATTACTGTTTTTGCTTTGGTATTTTAAGGCTTGCTGATATAATTCAATAAACTGTTGATTACTCTTGTTAATGCAAAGCAGAAATATAAAGTTTCATAGATCCTGATAAGTCAGTCATCCTACTCATATTTGTCAGGAAATGAACAAAACTGCATGAGGGAAAGATTTCTAATTTAGAAAGCAGTCCCACACTGCAAAATTATTATCATTTATGCATCATTTAGAACCAATCAGAAAAATTATAAAACCATTTCTTACAAGTACTCTAATATTGAAAATAGTAATTTTTTTTTTAATTCAATTTTCATGAACATTAAAAATTTTAATTTCTTTAATGTACTTTGGTAAATTGTAAATTGAACAAAATTGTAGTTTGCCTTTTTCTAATACATTACGCTAAAATGAAGCTAAGGGATATTCAAATTTGAGGGAAAAGAATTATTCTAATATTTTGGCTTTGGAGCTGTGTATTTAATTTGATCAGCTGTTTTACGTGCAGGATAAATTGGTACATATAAGTTTAGCTCAAAGTAACTAACATTAGAAAAATAATGAATACAAGAAATGTTTGCTAAATTCTTGAACAAAGTATACACGAAGACATCGATTGAATTTTTAAATGACTGGTTTGCCTTTGAGCAATTGACTAGCAACAATATCTAATAAGAGATCAGACAGATAACAGATCCTGTTCTTGATTACATGTAAAGTTTAATCAAGCATTTTCAATCATGCTATTTTAATTATCTTGTACAATCATGTTTCATTGCATAGATTTGCAAATTTAAGAACAAGGAATATAAATAAAATGTCTCATAAATTTGTAATTAAAATACTAATGAATGTCTTACAAAAGTGGTTGCCTGGTCCAGCATAATGATGTCCCTTATATGCAGCCATTAGACCTGGATTGATACCAATCTAAGAAAAAATATAGTTCACATAAGAAACATTATTATAAACTAACTTGGATTGGTCTTAACTTGTCCAAAGATAGAAAAAGAAATTATCTAAGAACTGTTTTCTTGTCTAGGTTCTTTCAGATTTTGGTATTTACAAGTAATATATTCACTTAACAAATTCAATATCAGTGGGTTGAGGAGTGAGAGCATTAGGGGTTGGTTGGATTTTATAATGCAAGGGCCATATTTGGCTATGATGTGTCAAATGAGAGGATTAGGGGTAACAAAACCATTGCATTAGGAACTTGGAGGAAGAGTTTAAGAAATATGTTTATCTGCAGAGCAGGGAAATAAAAACTTGTGCAAGGAAAAAGAGCACCTATGAAGAAGAATGGGCTGCCAAATAAACTAGAATGAAGAGGAGAGGGCAGCACCAATTCCAGTGCAGCTCCAGGCCAGTTTACAATCACAGCACAATTTAACTAACGAATATTCACCATATTTTAAAATGGTGCTGTATATGGACAAAGTGCTGTTTCTAATGACACAGTTCGAAGGTGGTTTGATAAATTTAAGTGCGGAAATTTCAGCTTCGAAGATGATGTCTACTCTGAACGATCATCCTCTGTAAATGAGGACCTACTAAAAGATGCTATTGCTGAAAATCTACATTACACAGTTCAGGAACTAACACACAGACTAAATATTCCAAAAAGTACAGTTCATGATTATCTGAAGAAGATTGGATATGTATGTGTACCCTGTACTTTAACACAACAGAATATGCTAGCTCAAATTTCGGCATGCGATTCTTTGCTGAAACGAAATGAAGAAGCTCCTTTTTTGAAACGGCTCATTACTGGAGATGAGAAGTAGATACTATACAATAATGTTACATGAATAAGATCATGGGGTAAGCCAAATAAATCTCCCCAAGTAACATCAAGTGGGGGCTGCATCCCAAAAAAGTAATGATTTGTGTACGATGGGACTACAAAGGAATTATTCTTTATGAATTTTAGCCAAAAAATCAGACAATAAATTTGGAAAATACAGTTCCTAAATGGCAGTATTAAAAGCAAAAATCGAAGCAAAGCGATCAGAACTGACCAATCATTGAGGTGTTGTCTTACAGCATGACAATGCGCGGCCCCACATTTCACTGAAAGTCAGACAAAGACTTATAGAGTATGGCTGAAATGTTTTGTGTCATCCCCCATATTAACCAGACCTTGCCCCTCAGATTTTCAGCTCTTCAGGTCAATTCAAAATTTTCTGAACAGCCTGGAGTTCCAATTCTTTGAAGACTGTCAAATAGCACCTTGAAAACTTTGTTACAAATAAATCTAATGATTTTTTTAAAAAGAATTTTCCAGCTGAAGGAAAAATGGCAAAAAGTCATAAAACAAAATGGTTCTCATGTGATTCAATAATATATTTTTATTTTTGTACTGCTTTGTTGGAATTTATCATAGAAAAACCTGCAGAACTTTCCGGATGACCCAATATATATCTTTGAGATATGGGGAGCTTAAGCCCTCCAGTGGATATGCCAATGAATTTTAAAAAATAACGTATTTGCTTTTATGAGGTCAGAGGGCACATAAGTCCCTCACACACATACAGTGAATCCATCCCTGTTATGCCTTTAGCATTAATTTTGTATTTTACTCTAGTCCTTTTTTCAACACAAATTTGTTTTGTACTTTAAAGAAAATCACAACTAATTTATTTGCATAAGAAAAATGAATGTTGAAACTGAGAAACTCATAATACATCAGGCTATATATTTGATTTAATGAACACAAATTGAGGAATTTTTAAGGATCTGTACCAACATTTCGATGAACCTAACTAGTATTAAATGTTATTGGAGAGCATACTAAATATATATATAATGTAAATACAAATTTATCAACTTTTGGAAGTAATAAATATAAATTTAATACCAGTTGAATGTCAGTTTAATGCCAAATTTTTCGAGAGCTTTGGCTTATATCTATCTCCTCTAAAAATGTTTCCTGCTTCTGTTGAGAATTTTGGGTTACCAAAGTTATCTTTAAAAAATTAACTGATGCCACACTAAGTTATATAACTAAAACATGGAACAAAAATTCTCACATAATGAGCTGTAAATTAACCCTTCATGAAAATTATGTATTTTTCCTTCATTAATATGCTGTAAAATCTTTGCATGTACTAAAAATGAAGACAAAAAATTGTTAGTTTCTAAATTATTTTTAACTCCCTCAGGTGAACAATCAAGGCTCTCAATTGTTTTAGAAAACTGAACCATTAGCTTATAGCACAGCGGATTGTAAGTTTACTTAAATCATTTTATCAAATAAACTAGAAATAAAATCACTTAATTTGGAAATTTTATTAGGAACTGAAGATTGGATATTATTAAACAATGAATTAAGCTAAAACATTCAGGGAAGAACAAATAAATAAAAATAACAGAGACTAAGCTAAAATTAATAGTGAATATAAGAGGTTTATTTTTCTACTTACAATTACAATATCCAAACCATGACTTAAATGATCAGGTAGAGATTTTTTCATCACTTCTTCTTCAGGCATTCCATCAAAACGATCCATTCTTTTTCTTTGCTTAAAGGTTTCTGTAATTCTCTCTTGTTTCACACACTTCACACCATCTGGTGTATTAATGTATTCATAGCTAAAACAAAAAGAGCAACTTTCAAAATTAAATTAACCCTTTAACTGAATATATAAGCTTGGGCACTCCCAATGACAACCTGGTGACATATTACTGGTGATTTAAATTTTATTTCATTTACATACACAAGTATTTTAGTATTCAGTCAACAGATTTTCATATACAATGAGGAATACTTTTTACAGTGAATGAATACAGTAAATTTAAAAACAAGTAATGAAGACATAATAAGTAATATTTAGCAACTTAAAACTATCACAACACTTTAAATTATGCAGCATGTAACTATGTACAGACAATTCCCATAAATTGAGTTAAAATTAAACTATCATAATGCACTAAAATTATACAATTGATTTAACCTTAGACAACTTTCAAATTTCTTCCCCTCCCTACATATCCAAGGAAAGCATGATATAAAAGATTCACATTTAAACTACTTTTAGGTATTTTCATACAGGGGTGAAAACAGCCAAAATGTAAAAAAGAGGAAAATATACGTAGCGTTATTTTGAACTACAAAAATAGCTGAATAAGAATACTACATTTGTGTACTAATGTGAGTACAGAACAGTGGTGCAGCCAGAAATTTTTTCTGAGGGGGGTAGGCAAATTTTTAGTCCCTACAAAGTCTACTAAAACCAATAAAATTTGTCTTTGGAAGTAGGGAGGTTAACCCATATCCTCCCATGGCTGCGCCCCTAGTACAGAATATGGGTTTACACAATAAGCATGTATTTTTGCCTATTATTTAGGTTAAAAGCTCTACAAAGGCCACAAAAAAACAATGAAATTTGTCTTTGGAAAAGTGGGAGGGGGAACCTTACGTGTAAATTCAAATTGTGTAAAAGAGAAAAAAAATCTAGGCAACTGTAAACAGTATAAATAAGTTGCATGAAGTTGAAAATGTTATTTTTATGAATATTTTTGAACATCTCACCAATGGTGAGATTTAAGAGTTACAATTTTTCCAAAACCTTGACACAAAAATGAAATTAACAGGAAATAAAAATGCTGTTACAAAAGAATAAATCAAATAAATACTATTTTTATTAAATAGCATAAATTTTATAAGAAAAAAATATAAGTAGACATCAAAAATAAAAATGGTACAGCTTCAGTCTACGTTTATAACAAAGGCAACGGACTTGGCGCTTTTTGGCGCACTTCTAGTAGCGAGTAACAATAACAGGTTAAAGTTCCCCATCTGCAAAACGGTTATTGCGGATTTTAATACAACCTGGTCAAGTGTAAAGTTTTAAAATTTCATTTCAAATATTCCAGAAAGTTCTTTCAAATTCCGTTAAACTATCGCTTGATTTCATTGGTTCATTTGAAATAATTCTTTCCTTGGCGACTTAAGGCCCGATGCACACATCCGATTTTTCAACATGCGGCACCGAAGCCCACTTATACACACATAACCGAGAAATGACGCACGAATTCATTTCGCGCCATTTGCGATAAATATTCTATCGAAGAAAACGTGTTTATTTCGCTTACTTGGCGTAAAAAAAAGTATATTTTGAAACAAAATAGACGTTACTGGATACAACCATTTATTAATTATTATTTATATTTTATTTGTTTATGAAAACAAGGTAATTCCGAATGGCTGACTCATGTGCGGCGCCGTGAGGAACTGCGGTACATATTGCACGCAAGTTGGACGTGCGTCGCCCCAGCGGCGCTTTTAGGCATGTATGCACTGCTCCATTGGATCTAACGTATCTCAGACCGCACTTGCGTCGCGGCACCGCACGTTGAAAATTCGGATGTGTGCACCAGGCCTAAGTGCGCCAAGGTCAGACCGTTGCTACAGCTATAAACGAAGACTGAAGCTGTACCCCTGTGGTAAAAAAAATATAACTTAATTCAGTTTAAATATTTACAACCTATTTTCGAATATAAATAACTTTTTTTTTCAAAATCTCTATATTTTCCCGTAAATATTCTTATTTTCTATTTACATCAAATAAAACTTGAAATTAATAACTCGTATTATCCAAGAAACAATTTAACTTATTAAAACAATCATAAATATCGCCCTAAAAAGAAGCACCATTTTGAAATTTCCGTTGCAAAAAATAGCTGCAGTCTATGTTTAAAACGGTGGAGGCACCGCCTTGGCGCACTTCTAAAGTCGCCAAAGAAAGAAGTTTTAACGGATTTTGAAAGTACTTTCTAGAGTATTCAAAATGAAAATTTAAATTTTCCGCTTGCCGAGGTTGCCATAAAAGACGAAAAACCGAACATCTTATTTTCTAGTTAAACGAAAAATCACATTAAAAGCTGATCAACTTAAAATATTTCATTTATACCTTTTCCGCCGCATCATGACGTTTCACGGCCGTTCGATAACAGCTCCGCTTTGTTAGGAAACCGTAGCTTTACCTACGAAATATACAACAACGTACGCTAACTAGTTCAAAATCCAAGTTCTCCAGGTTTGCCTATAAACTAATAAGCTTCTCACAAAGGATTCTTTTCAAAAAGGAATTTGCAAGACTTATCATTTTACGTTTATAGAAGAAAAAAAAGGGCAAAAATATATATTTTTCGTAAAAAATGACTAAAATCGGTCATTTTTTTCAAAAATTTACAAAAAGTCGGAAGAATCTCATCCTTGAAGTAAGGACACACTTTCCTTAATATTTTTTTTACATTTATTCTTTGGCTGTAATTTCATGATATAATTTAATTCTTAAGAAAAAATCTTAGAAAAAGCGGAATTTTTCGGAAGAAAAAAAAAAGCGGAAATTCTCGAAAGAAAAAACAAGCGGAAATTCTCGAAAGAAAAAAAAAAAAGTGGAAATCCGCGTAAACGCGGAAGATTTTCACCCCTGTTCATAGCAGCACATGGTAGTTAGGACAATAGTTGCAATGCATTTTTTCAAACTGGTAGCTTGTCTAGTCACATTTCAATTGCTACTGCTACTTTCAGCACTTGATGGTTTTAATACGATATATTCACAATTATTTACTAATATTAAAATTTGTTTATTGAAGTTCAGACAATAGAGCCATGTTTCATTTGTACTTTAACTCATAAATTTTTAATTCAAATGTTAAACTAGTAATGTTAATAATCATTCATATTTTACATTTTGCCCTAGAATGTATGGTTATATTTATTATTTTTAATATTTCACATAAAGAGTTATTCAAATAATGATGTTTTAAAACATTCAAATATAACTACAGGGTTCCTACTATAACAATAATGTAGGTAGAGAGAAGCATTCATAGTCATAAATTAATTGCGACTATTACACTGTAAAAGTCGACAAAATAATTGAGGGGTCCAAATTTGATTTCTACTAGCAGCATAGGATAATAAATAAATATTATTAATTTCCATTAAGCACAATAGTTCTTGTTTATAATAGATACAATAATATTATGGTTATTAAAAAACTCACTATATTTATTAACACAATATTTATTATCATTTTCCTCGAATGTATATTTTTTTTATAGTTGAAACTTGCTTTCAACCCTGAATTTTCTTAATATACTCTTCTTTTAGTGCTACAGCTTATTATATTAAATTGTTATTAAATCTGAAAATTAATTATGTATTATATAGTTGTATGGTTAGAAATACTATGTTTACTAAAAAATAAGCTTTTAATTCAGAATTAACTTTAATATACCCTCTATTGAGGGCTAAATTATGAGTGAAGTAATTTTAATATTTTTATGTGAATTAAAATTGTCAGGTAAAAATCAATTAATTTTGGAACCCTGGGCATACGACTACAAATTTGAGACTTACAATTTTGTACCAACAAATATAGTTTAAGTATAAGGACATTTGAACTAAAGTCACGTAACTGCTTTCATGGCAAAAAAAAATGCTCTTTTAAAATCACTACAGCAAATAATGCTAGTTAAAGCAATTTCATTAGTTCATTTATTTACACAAAAGTAATTTACAATGAAAGAAACACATTTTTTAATTTTCTAGTCTGAAACATCTTATTTGTAACCTGTAATTTAATTTTGTTTTAAATTGTTTTGGTTTTGTAAAAAGTATTATATTCAAACACTAAATCTAATTTCCATTATTAGAATTTCAAGTTGTAGACTAAAAGCAGGCAAGAAGCCATCACAACAGAAATTATTATACACAATTGCAATAAAGGGCCCAAAAGGTGTGAAAATAATTCCTCAAGTACACTTTTTAGTGTACTGTTAGTCTTTAGAGATATCACAAATGCAACTTTCTGTCTTTCAGAATGCACTTCTTTCTGATTGACCACAACCTCTACCAAACAAAGGGAAGAACCCTAACAACCCCAAAAGCTTTCAAGTTGAGATGGATGTGTGAAAAATCCTTGGGAGGGGTAAAAATCTGAAGTATAACATATGTACTGAGTCAGTCTTGAAGGAGTAGAATGTGAAGGTACTGTAAAGATACACGCGCGCATCTAATAAATCTAGTTAGTTAGCATTTTATTATTTGTAGTTGTCGAGATGGCAACATTGTTGTAGTTTCAACAAAATGAAATGGTTTTATTAAAAAGAATTCTTGGAATATATAAAACTTTCTTGTTGTTATTAGGAGAAAGGAGAACATGTAGTTCTTGCGAATCTCAATATTTGGTGACCACCCAGACGTGATAACCCGTAAGTGGAAATAAATTTATATTTTTAATGAAAATAAACTCTGTTGATGTATTGATATTCATCTGAAAATGGAAGCGGTAAAACGAACTCGGAAGTCAGTACGATCGTCGTTTACGAAAACGGTTAACTGTATTTTAGAGGAGTTACTGAAAGAAGTACGCGATAAAAAAATAATAAAAACCAAAACAGCTACTTTAGAGCGTTTATTTGCTGAATTGGATGTTCTTGATCGTCAAATTTTGAATGCAGAATTCGAAACAGATGAAGAATTTGATCTTGAATTTGCGAATATCGAAGCGTATAAGGAAAAAATGGATTTAGTGCGTGTAGAAGTAGAGATGCATTTAAATAGTGAAGTTTTACCATTAAATACTGCTGAGTCCATCGCTTCATCTCCAACTTCAAGTAGACGTAAACTGAAATTGCCCAAGATTGAGCTTAAACAATTCGGAGGAGAAGTAAAGGATTGGTTGACTTTTTGGAGTCAATTTAAACGTATACATGATGATGTTGAAATGGAAAATGAAGACAAGTTCCATTATTTGTATCAAGCAACTGTTCCTGGGAGTAGAGCTCGTGACATTGTTGACAGTTTCCCAGCTACGGCCGAAAATTATGGAAACGTCATTGAGTGTTTAAAAAATAGATTCGGCAGGGAAGAACTATTAATTGAGTTTTATGTTCGAGAAATGCTGGGTCTTGTAATCAGAAATGTTCAGGAGCCAAGGGGAAAATGTAATGTAGCGTCGTTGTACGATAAATTAGAGTCGTATTTACGAGCATTAGAGTCCATTGGAATGACAACTGATAAATATGCTGCCATGTTGTTTCCACTTGTGGAATCATGCATTCCAGAAGATCTATTTCGAGTATGGTTGCGTAATCAATCAGCAGTTACCTCGCAAGAAAATTCTTACTGTGACAAATTAAAAATGCTGTTATTATTCTTGAGAAGTGAAGTAGAAGGGGAGCAAAGGATTTCACTTGCAAAAGCGGGATTTAAATTATTAGAAGGTGGAATACGTAGAGAGAAAAGAAGCCAAGTTGAAGTTTCGGTTCCCACAGCCAATGATCTGTTTTCGAGTGAAGCAAGGTTTGAAAAGCGAAATGAGAAGATCATTTGCATTTTCTGCGGAAAACAACATGAAAGTAAAGATTGTTTTACTGCACAAAAAATGCCGTTGAGTAAAAGACATGATCTCATAAAGGAAAAAAAAGCATGTTTTATCTGTTTTAAGTTAGGACACCGAGCAAAACAGTGTAGGACAAAAGTTCAATGTTTAATTTGTTCAAAGAGACATTGGGCTATAGTATGTTCGGAGCTTGCAAATCAGAAAAGAGACGAGGCGAAAGAATGTGATGAAGAAGGAAAACAAAACGTATCTTTAGCGAATTATTGTGCCACAGAAGAAGTATTTCTGCAAACTTTGTTAGTAAATATCGAAGTCAATGGTAGAAAACAGACAGTCAGAGCTTTAATTGACACTGGTTCTCAAAGATCCTACATATTGAAAGAGACGGCTCAAAGGATGAGATGTAGACCAGTTGGTTCCGAAAGCTTAGTGCATGCTCTGTTTGGAGGAGTAACTTCTGGTAGGAAAACTCACAACTGCTACCAATTGACTGTCAGTAGTCTTGATGGCAAGTACTGTCGTGGTATCCAACTATTGGAGCAACATAAAATTTGTGGCCATGTGGCAAGATTACCCCCAGAACTTTGTTCAGAGTTGAATCGAATGCATATTGTAGTCACAGATGTGGGAAAAGGCGATCTACCAATAGAAATTCTTCTCGGAGCAGACATAGCTGGACAAGTTCTAACCGGAGAACTCCGTAAATTAGACAATGGTCTAGTTGCTGTACAGACATTGTTTGGATGGGTAGTCATGGGTAAAATGTGTGGACGTTCTTCCGAGGAAAATGCATCCTCGATCGTGACCTCCATGCTAATACACGCCGATCGTCTAGAGAACTTGTGGAAGCTGGAAGCCATAGGCATAACAGATTCATGTGAAATTCAACCTATAGAAGAAATAGAAAAGGCAGTATTAAATCACTTTCACAAGACTTTGAGAAAAAACGAAGAAGGGAGATATGAAGTTAGCTTGCCTTGGGTGAATGATCCAGGAAACTTACCTAGCAACAGAGAAGTTGCTGAGAAGAGATTAGTGTCAACCACAAAGAGGCTCAGATCCGGAGAACGCTTTGATGATTATAATGCAGTTTTCTTGGAATGGTTGCAGTTAGGGATGATAGAGGAAGTGCCAGAGAGTATACAAGAAAAGAGTGTACACTATTTGTCTCATCGAGCAGTATTCAAAGACAACTCCACAACGTCGGTGAGACCGGTTTTCGATGCCTCTTGTAAGCAGAAAGACTCGTTTTCCTTGAATGATTGTTTGGCAAAAGGTCCAAATTTGCTTGAACTAGTACCCACAATCTTGTTTAAATTTAGAGAAAAGAAGATAGGAATTCTCTGATATACAAAAGGCATTCCTACAAATATCAATCAATGACAATGATCGCGACTTTCTGAGATTCCTCTGGTGGAAGAATTCCGAACAAGAAATTAGAGAATTTCGTCACTGCCGAGTAGTTTTCGGCCTGAACTGCAGTCCCTTTTTGCTTGGAGCTGTGATAAATTTTCATCTTATGCAAAGCAAATCCTCTTACAAAACTGTTGCTGAGAAATTGCATACTTCCTTTTACGTTGACAACTGTGTGACCTCGGTTGACTCAAAAGAAGAGGCGGAGATATTTATCTCAAATGCTACTGCAATAATGGCCGAAGCCAAATTTGATCTAAGAGGTTGGGAACAAACTGATACAAATAACATGAAAATTGAAACTCAGCCTACAAAGGTATTGGGACTATTATGGGACAAGCAGGAAGATTCTCTATTTTGTGATGTAAACAACATTAGTTTGGAGGGACTTCCATTGACGAGGCGGACCATTCTATCCATCGTACAGAAAGTATTTGACCCTATCGGATTTGTCTGTCCGTTCACGCTCCGTCCAAAGTTGTGGTTGCAGGAGAGCTGGAGGGAAAAGTTAAGTTGGGATTCTGAGCTGCCTGAGGAGATAAAGAAGATGTTTTCAAAGTGGATAGAGGAACTACCTTTGCTGTCAGTAGTGAAAATTCCCAGATACATGACCTTGAATGATGGTGCTTCACACAGCCTCCATATATTTGTAGATGCTTCTAAGTCTTCTTATGCAGCTGTGGTTTACCTGAGATCCGAAAACGCAATGCAAGTCAGAGTACAGCTTCTTCAAGTCAAATCGAGAGTTGCTCCGCTGAAGAAATCAACAATTCCTCGTCTTGAGTTGTTAGCTTGTTGCATTGGAGCTAGGATGGCTTCCTTTATCATTAAACGTCTTGAACTACTAGTAACAAGAACATATTTCTGGACTGATTCTTCAACTGCTTTGTGCTGGATTAAAGGAAACGAACCATGGGCGACATTTGTCTATAACAGGGTGAAGGAGATCAGAAATTTGACCAGAACTGAAGATTGGAATCACATCCCTGGAACTGAAAACCCAGCTGATTTGCCTTCGAGGGGATGTTCTGTAACAAAATTAATCACATCTAGATGGTGGGAGGGGCCTAATTGGTTGCCACTAACAGAAGATGAATGACCTCACTCTAATCCTATTGAAAATAGAGAGGAAATTGCTGAAAGAAAAAAGAATATTGTAACAACATTGAGTTGTAATGTCGGACTGTCTGAATGTGTTGGTTTTGATTAGTTTGTTAACTTTAAATCAAAAGGTGGGAGAATGTAAAGATACACGCGCGCATCTAATAAATCTAGTTAGTTAGCATTTTATTATTTGTAGTTGTCGAGATGGCAACATTGTTGTAGTTTCAACAAAATGAAATGGTTTTATTAAAAAGAATTCTTGGAATATATAAAACTTTCTTGTTGTTATTAGGAGAAAGGAGAACGTGTAGTTCTTGCGAATCTCAATAGGTACAACTGCTCTCTGTATATATCAAGTATAGTCTAAAGGTAATTACAATATACAAAATAGAGCCTGTTTTGTCAACCATTTTCATTCTTTAACCCTCTGAATCATAAACCACCTCAAAACTGCCCAAAAGAGAATGAATGACCGAGTCCTGACTGGGGTGGTTGTAGAGGAGCAGGTAGTAACACAAAGGGACTCTTCATAGTTACTTTGGGGAGCGATATATGAGGTCAAAGGTTTTCCATTCACACTTCCTGATGTACTAAAGTTGTTCTGGAATAATTTTAATGGGGCCAACACAGACAAGGAGATACGCTACTTTTTGTATTTGAAGAAGTTATTCAAAGTGGGGAAGTACCAATTCTGAAAAAAATTCTTTCGCAGTGCTATTCTTAAATTAGTAGATTTTTCCACTAGTAAGAATTAATACTCTGCTTCCAAAATACTTTGTTATTTTAACTAAATAGCTCTCATATTAACTCCCATCAATCCTTGCAAAATCTATTGGAAATTGTTCTTGTAGGAAAAGTGTTATGTATCTGGCAACAGCCAGATTAGAGAACCTTCCAAGCTGTGTGACGCGCGCGTGCTTTTTTGCCCTTTTGGGTTCCATAGTTTCGTATTGTACATGTTCGGTGTAGTTGTTGTTATGCTCGTTCGTGCCTGTGTATCTTAATGCTAATAAATGTTCTTTGCGTGTATGTAAAACGAATCGTATCGTTTCTCGGTCTACCTGGCATACATGACAAAAGAGTTGGCGACGAGGAATGGGATCTTCGAACATTAATTTTGAATCTTATGAGGCGTCTGTGGAAGACTGGTCCAGTTATGTGGAACGTTTAGAATCTTACTTCGTTGTTAATGGGATCGAAGATAAAATGAAAGTCCCTGCTATTTTAAGCCTTATGGGAGCAACAACGTATAAATTGTTAAAGAATCTGGCCACTCCGAACATTCCTTCTGAATTGACTTATCAAGATATCGTAAAATTACTTTCGGAACATTTGAATCCTAAACCACTAGAGATGACAGAACGGTTTCGTTTCTACAAGAGGAAGCAATTTGAAGGCGAGTCCATTGCAAATTATTGTGCCGAATTACAAAAAACTGTCGATACACTGTAACTTTGGGAACAATTTAAGTACGATGCTTCGTGATAAATTCGTGATGGGTCTCAAAAACGAAAATATACAGAAAAAGCTGTTAGCAGAGGATAAGTTAACATACGAAAAAGCTAAGAGCATTGCATTCGCAATGGAATCTGCTCAGAGAGATGTGTGTGAAATTCAGAATCAAATGGTATCGATAAAAAAATTACATAGTTCGCAAGATAAAACTATCTAAAAAGATTTTTCTAAATTTAAGAAATCTGAACCTACAAAGAAGTTTGATAAATCTCGGAAATGTTACAGATGTGATAGTACTCAACATTTAGCTCACGAATGTAAGCACAAGAACACTCAGTGTAGGAATTGCTTAAAGAACGGGCATTTGGCAAAAGTCTGCCGCTCAAAACGTAACGAAACAGTTAAACAAATAGAATCTTGTTCTGAAACTGTACCAGTTAATAGCGTTAAATCACCACGACATGCAAGGGATAAGATTTTATTAGAAATTTTTGTTGAAGGGAATAAATGTTTATTTGAATTAGACACTGGAGCTGCTATTAGTTGTATGAATGTGAATGAATTTAAGAAACTTTGTCCGGATGTAGCCATTAAGCCTACCAAATTATTGCTTAGGAATTTCGATAATTCTATGATAACATCAGCTGGCCAAGCAGTGGTGCAAATTCAATACAAAGATCAAATTAATACAGAAACTATTTATTTGGTACATGCAAAAGTAAACGCAGTTTTTGGTTGTGAATGGTTGAGAAATTTCCAATTAAACTGGAGCTCAATTAAAGCAGTTCGGGTTGAAAATTGTAATTCTCGAACCAATAAATTAAATATCTTGCTTCAAAAGTATGAGAAAATTTTTTCTCCGGGTATCGGGAAACTGGAAAAGTTTTGTTGCCGTCTTCAAATGAAACCTAATTACAAACCGGTATTTTTTAAACCTCGACCAGTACCATTTGCTTTAAAAGAAAGAATAGAAACTGAACTTAATAGGTTAGTTGCAGAAGACATCATTGAGCCGGTGACATATAGTGATTGGGCTACACCAATTGTTCCTGTTATCAAACAGAATGGGAACCTACAAATCTGTGATCAACCCGGGACTAAAAATTGAGCAGTATCCTTTACCCCGTATCAAGGACATTTTTGCTGAAGTGTCAGGAGGGGAGTTCTTTACTAAAATTGACTTATCTGAGGCATACCTTCAAATGTTAGTTGATGAGCAGGACCTACATCTATTGACGATCAATACTCACAAGGGTTTGTTCCGTTACAAGAGAATGAATTATGGTATAGCCTTAGCTCCGGCAGTGTGGCAGAGAGCCATTGAACAAGTTTTATCAGGCATCGCGGGGGTACACGTATTTTTAGACGATATTACCGTAACGGGGAGAAATGATCAAGAGCATTTTGAAAGGTTAGAATTAGTACTACAGAGACTAGAAGAATATGGTCTCAGAGTAAATAAGCGGAAAAGTGAATTTTTTAAGAAATCTGTGAATTATTGTGGTCATACAATTGATAAATTCGGCCTCCACAAAACACAAGAAAAAATCGATGCAATTACGAAGGTACCAGTTCCAAAAACTGTATCTGATTTGAAGAGTTTTTTGAGTTTAGTCAATTACTACGGAAAATTTATTCCCAACTTATCTACTCGTGTCGCTCTTTTCAATAATTTACTGCAGAAAGGTACTAAATTTTTGTGGACTGCAGAATGTTAAAAAGCTTTCAAGGCATTGAAACAAGAAATTGCTTCAGACCGAATTTTATACCATTATGATCCTAAGTTACCTCTGGTATTACAAACTGATGCATCACCAGTTGGAAAAGGAGCAGTTTTAAGTCACATTATGCCAGATGGTTCAGAAAAACCAGCAATGTTTGCATCAAGATCAGTGACTAAAACGGAACGTAATTATTCGCAGATAGACAAGGAAGCATTGAGTATCATATGGGGAGTAAAGAGATTTTATCAATATTTATTTGGTCGACATTTTGATCTCGTAACCGATCATAAACCCTTAGTATCAATTTTCGCACCTAATCGTAGTTTACCATGTCTATCAGCAACACGAATGGTTCATTATGCACTTTTTCTCCAAGCATTCAGTTATACAATCAAGTATCGAAACACTAAGAATCATGGCAATGCCGATGCACTTTCACGGTTACCACTAGCAGTTGACAAGGATTGTGAGTACTTGACTGAAGCAGACGTGACAAATATTTCGCAAGTTGAATTAATGCCTGTTACAGCAACTGACATAGCTAGAGCTACTAAAACTGATAGGAAATTGTTCGAACTGTATGAAAGTTTAAAATCTGGAACTGAATTACCTGTGCCTTGGAAAGGTAGAGAATCTGAATTTTCATTGCAAAATGGTTGCATAATGTATGGTCATAGAGTATGCATTCCTGAAAAGTACCAGAATCAAGTTTTGGAAGAACTTCATGTTGGACATCCTGGAATTGTCAAAATGAAGGCCATAGCTAGAAGCTACTGCTATGGGCAAGGTATTGATGCCAGTATAGCCAATTTTGTTCAGAACTGTTCAGCTTGTATCACAACGAGGAACGAACCAGCAAGGATAAATCGACATCCGTGGGAATGGCCAAATGGACCTTGGCAAAGGATACACGTTGACTACGCTGGTCCTTTTATGGGGAAAATGTTTTTTGTAGTCTCTGATGCATATTCGAAGTGGATAGAAGTCATTCCGATGAAAAATATTACAGCTAGTTTTACAATTCATCATCTTCGTATTCTTTTTGCTCATTATGGAATTCCCTTAACTTTGGTTAGTGATAACGGCGCAAGTTTTACTAGTTACGAATTTCGACATTTTTTTAAACTGAATAATATTAAACATATAACTTCAGCACTGTGCCATCCTGCTACGAACGGACAGGCAGAAAGAATAGTACAGTTATTCAAAGCTTCGTTGAAATCGAGTAGAGGTGATTCTGGAGATCTAAATGTGAAATTACAAAGATTTTTATTACAGTATAGAATAACTCCACATTCTTTCACAGGAGAAACTCTGAGTGCCTTGTTTTTGAAGAGGTGTATTCGCACTAGGCTTGATCTTTTTAAACCAAATTTGAGAGACAAAGTTGTTCAGAAACAGATTTCTAGACTTGACACAGAATCTATCTTGCGTGAGTTTCAGGAAGGGGAGAAAGTAGCCGTAAGAAATTATTCCGGACCTAACAAATGGAAAATTGGAACAATTATAAACCGAGATGGAACTTTGAGTTATAGCATACAAGTTGGAAATGAAATTTGGAAGAGACACGTAGATCAAATAAGGAAATGTGGGAAGTCGATTGAATTATCCCAAGCTGCTACTGAAATTTCAATTTACGATAAAGAATTGAATTTTCCAGATGAGCCAGTATCCGATGATGTTGTTGAATCGGAACCGCCTGCACCTGTACCTGAAGTTGTCCCTGAACCTAAAGATGTACCTGTACCTGCCACTCCAAGTGATGATATACCACCTAAGCCTGTACCAGACGCTTCCGGAAAGCCGAAAACTGATGTGCCACTCCGACGCTCAAACCGAATCAGGAGACCTCCAAAGAGACTCGACCTGTGACTCTATATTTTGTCGGGGAGGAACTTATGTATCTGGCAACAGCCAGATTAGAGAACCTTCCAAGCTGTGTGACGCGTGCATGCTTTTTTGCCTTTTTGGGTTCCATAGTTTCGTATTGTACATGTTCGGTGTAGTTGTTGTTATGCTCGTTCGTGTCTGTGTATCTTAATGCTAATAAATGTTCTTTGCGTGTATGTAAAACGAATCGTATCGTCTCTCGGTCTACCTGGCATACATGACAGAAAGTACTTGTTAGGTTGTTCTTTTTCTTGTTGCAAAGATTTCAATTCACTTTAAGAATCAGTTTTAGGATTATGTAATAGATATGAAGACGACATTAAATAACCATCTTAAATTTTTTATCGAGAGGTCAATACCACTAGTCTCCAACATTTTTATCTACTTTTAATATTGTTTTTGCAGTGAAGTTCCCATTTGATTTTAGAAAATCAATTTGGTTACTGCAAATAACAAATTTTAATAAGAATATTTACCCCTATATGCATCAGTAATTGCTGCATATGCTTTGAAAGATTATTGGAAAATCATATTTAAATTTGAAACACTTTTGGGATCATGGTTCAGTCTAAAACTAATTGTCAGGTCTGAGGATATGCACCCAAGACTCACATTAACAAATTTGAAGCACTCCAAATTTCTTCCCTTCATATCCTTATGGACAGCCCATGACAGGGCCATCCATAAGGGGGGGACAAACCCGACAAATGTCGGGGGCCCCGGACATTTAAGGGGCCCAAGGCCCCAAGGTTTGTTTAAGAAATTATCTGCCTCATTTTAGGGTTATTTTCCGAATTTGACAAAAAGAAATCGAACAGAAAATATTATTTTCCAAGTCCTTAAAACGGCCCCATCAAGATGGTCTCACAATGTCTCCGGTCTACGACAACGACTAGTTGGTTTACATGTCACACGGAGTAATGAAATAGTAAGCACGTTCTTCAACTTTATAAACCAGCTTTACAATTTCTTTAGTGCGAGCCTATGGCGATGGGAACTGCTTCTAAAACACACTGATGGGAGGTCTCTACACGATCTTTGTGAGACAAGATGGAGTGCAAGAATTGAGGCAGTGAAATCTATATCTGAAAAACTACCTGATGTTTTAAAGGACCTTCAAGATGTCAAAAATCCATAGTTTATCGTAAGAGGAAACGGCGGAAAAGTAAATGGATTCAATTATTTTTCAAAATTTGAAACTTTAATTCAGTTAAAAATGGACATACTAGAGCAAATTAAAACAAGAAATTTAATCCTTCAATCATAATATATCTCCCTTGATATCGAAATGAATAACTTTAGAGTGTTAACTGAAACAATAGTTAAAGATTTAAGAAAACAATGGCCTGTATAAATAGAGCTAAAGAGACAGCTTCTATTATGGTAGCTGTCAGCATGGTAGTGGTATTTTTAATTAAGGTTGTACCAGTGCTATAGAACGGGCTATTAACGACGGTCCGGGATCGGTCCCAAAGGGAAAGGTTCGTGGACAACACCACGTACTATGGTATTTTCCAAAAAAAGAGGACGGAAAATGAAGCTTTTTTTTTCGAAAAAAGAAGCTTATGGAGTGGAAAGAGAAATGCCTGAAGTATTAGAAACTGAAGAAACAAAATTCAAAAGTTCAGTTTTTGATATAGTAATCAATAAAATAGTTTCTCAGTTAGAATCAAGGTATGAGCAAATGAAAAAACATATGCGATACACTCGAAGCCATATTAAAAATAAATTATAATTCTAATGACAACAACAATGCACTTAAAAAATTAATTGAAAGCTATCCAGATGATTTTAGCCACAATCTCTTCAATGAGATTCAGATGTTCAAGAACGTTCGTGAAGCTACTTTTTCACATTAAGCTAAGTTAGAAAATAAAGGTCTTCCACTCTTCCTTTAAATATCTATAGATTAAAATTACAATCTATTTTCCCAGAACTTGTTTTGCTTTCTCTTCCCATCACTGTGGCTTCTGGTGAAAGGATTCAGTAAACTATCTATAATCAAAAATCTTTTATGATCTACTTTGGGCCAAGAAAAATTTGAATCATCTTAGAATATTTTCAATTGAGCATGAACTGGCGTGCAAAATGAGCTTTTTTTTACGGCATCGATAAATTTATTAATTCAAGTAGAAGATTTACTGCTCCCTCCTCAGTACTGCAAAAGTTTTCAGAGTTCTGACTGGTCTTTAGCATCCTGATCCAGGGTATGTTTTTGTATGGGTTTCTTACAATCTTTCTATAGAGATAAATTTATTTTAGTTTTCTGATTATACTTCATTATCCTTATCGAAGTCCTGCTCGATCGCAATTGTAATTAACATCGAACTAGAGCAATACAACGGGCTATTGACGACAGTCCAGAATCAATCCCACCAGGGGAAAGATTTAAGGACAACAACTCGTGATTTTGAATCACAGTCATATGATGAAGCAACACCTGAACTGGCACCCCACTCTCCAAACTTCCATGCCAACATAATGTGAGGACTTTTGGCCACGACAGAGTTAAGGTGCACCAGCCGCCTCTACACCATACACTTACAAACATCCATGCCCGGACCTGGATTCAAACCAGGAACCTTCTAATCTAAAGGCTAACACTTTAACCACTATACCGGTTGGTCGGCTGCTCGATTGCAAAGTGGCCACACTTCGGGCTTTAGGCTTATAACACATATACATATTTAATTCCATAATTACTTGCCAGTTCATTATTAATTTACTGTGGGTTTGCTTGTACATTTCTGAAGTTGGGTATTTGTAAATATATGGATACTTGGGAAAATAAAAACTTCCTACACAAGGAAAAAACTTAGGGGCCAGCGAGAAAATTTTTTTGAGAGACCCGGAAAATTTATGGGGGTGCCCCTGGCCCATGATATTAAAAAAAATAATGAAATAAGAGACGAACTAGGAATTTTTTAACTTATTTTTTTGACACAAGAAATAAAACTTTTTTCTGCTCTCTCCATTGTATTAAAAATTTAGCTATACCGCAAATCCCCAGATACGACCATCGTCTATCAAGTAACAAAAACAGATCAAGAGCTATTCTGAACTGTGCTAAAAATGCAAATAATAATGTAAATATATATCTTTGATCTCTAATCCATTAGGTTTTAAAAAATTTCCTTTTCTAATTCTTAGGAAAATCATGCAATTAAAATAACAGTCTAACTTTTCTAATTCTTGTTACTTTTTAAACTCTGTAGCCACTGATATTTTCTAAGATCTTACTGAAGATATGCGTGCCTACGGCCATTTTGTAATGTCTTTCTTACAGTATCAACTTTAATTGCATCCCATTGATCACCTGACGCCCAAGATTTTGTTATACCACTAAATTTTTCTGTTAACGTTATCGTATTTTGAACTTGAGACTTTGCTATTTGAGAATAAAGGACTTTTGGCCCAAGAGCTACCATGGAAAATTCAAGTCTCTCTTTAAATCTAATGTTGAAAGTTTGTTTACAATCAAGCTTGTAAAAATTAATTATTGGAATGTTTCGAATAATTTTAAACTGATAAGATATTATATTGTTGCATCCACACAACATTTTATCTTGAAAAGTGAACATCTTCATTAAAATAAAATTAATGTGTCAATTTTGACTTTCAAAAAACTTAGAAGTAAAATATTATATTACATGTATTCTTGTATAACTCAGGTAAAAATCAATTAGTTTAAATTTTGCAATTTGTAAAGTCCTGAACATTATTAAATATTTTGGAATACGAATATTAGTTATCAACATCAGTTACTAAACGGAAAGTCTGAATTACGAACAGTTATAGTATATATATTCATGTCCCTACTGTAAACAATAAGAGGATTTTAATATCACTTAACTATTGTGTATATTACAGCGGTACCCAACCTTTTTTTCTCTTGATTAAACTTTTCATTTACGAGTACCCCCTCAGTACACCCACACAGTGCCATGCCATGGGTCAGAAGCATCCTTGTAGAATAATTTTTATCCCTCCATATTGTATGTTAGATAAGCTTAAAATATCAAAATAAATTTATAATTGTTTTATTATTTATCAGGGGTATGAAATTTTTAAGTAGCACACCTCAATTTCTTATAATATGGAAGAAGATCAAAACAATAAAAGTAGAATTAAAATAAAATATATTTTTACTAATATTAACTTATGATCAAAGTACAATAATTATTCATCAAATTTTAATGCAATCTTTGAGATTGTTTCATGGGTTCGAGTTTGTTAAAATCAGGTTAAACTGAAGATAGATATAGCCTCAAATCAGGAGCTGTGTCAAGATTGCGATATTCATAATTAATGTATGTATAAGATGAGAATGATCTTTTGACAATTCTGTTAGTGAAAGGTAATAAATATTTTATTGCTTTGTCACTGAGTTCTTGGTGCTCTTCTTTCACTACTGCCCAGAAATCAATGAGATTTCTTCTTTTGAAATCTAATTCTAAAGAAGAATCGGTTGAAAATTCAATCAACTGATAGTTTTTTGACTTATTAAAAAACAATTCCTTAAATGGATTTAAAATCCAGTTATTTTCACTATTTCGCCTAAAAAAATACTGTCTAAACGACACTTTAAGGCCTTTTATGAGAGCAATAATACTACTTTTACATTCATTTGACAATTTCACCTCGTTCTCCAATAAGAAATTGTGCCGTATCTCAAAAATTTCACACTGGTCTTTTTGGATACATGATTCCCAAAAATCCAATTTCTTGATCATAGACTCGATTTTGTCAGAGATGGTTTCGGAACTGTTCGGTAATCCTAAGTTTAAGTCATTTATTTTGGAAAACATATCGGACAAGTATGCAAACTGTTGAAGCCATTTCCTTAATGAAACTTACAGCTTACAGCTTAACTCAAAGGGATGGTCTTCTAAAAAAAACATGAACTTTATGTCTCAATTCAAATAATCTTGTGAGTACTTTTCCTCATGAGATCCACCTCACTTACATGTGTAAAAGTAATGTAGAGTATGGAGTCTTCATGTATTCACACAAGGATTTGAATAGTCTGGATTTCGTTGAATTGGCCTTAATAAAATTAACAACTTTGACACATTGATTAAGGCATGCATTTGGTCGCTAGACTTTGTCTGAGAATACTACACTGACTCCAAAATACACGGGGAACGACTTCTTTGATGCAACCACGTAAACCTGTATAACAGCATGACATAGATTTTCCACCATCCGTGCAAACACCACAGCGATTGATCCAAGCAATAACGTTTTCACGGAAATAACACTGAATGGCATTAAATATGCCCTCTCCTTTACATCTTTCAGTGAGAGGATAGCAAACAAAACATTTCTTCAACGTTATCATTTAAATATTTTGCAATAAGAAGCAAAATTGGCTGACTGAAAACATCAGTGCTTTCATACACCTGTAGAGAAAAAAAGGGAGCCCTTTTAATCTTGCAATTACTGTGGATTCAGACATATCCTTAATTCTCTGAAAAAGTGTATTGTTTGAGAATGGAATATTGTTAATTTTTTGGACATAGTCTTCACTGAACATACATTGAACATCATCATTGGTACAAGGAGGTATCAAATTTTCAGCGATTATATGATTTTCAATGAGTTTTGTAATACGGTAACTTATTCTGTATGATGCTTCAACTGCATTCTTATTGACTTTGTTTGCAGATGAGGTATAAGTAAGATTAGGGACGTTTGATAGTTGTCGATAAAAAAAATCTTACACATTTTTGTTTATGAATTGGATGTTTAGTCTCTAAAAGACGTATCAATAAGGATGGTTTCATACAACTGTTGGGCAATATCTCCCCACAAACAACACAGTGGTTTCTGACAGTCTTCATCTTCTGTGAATGAATATCTGTATCTTAAGTATTCACACACATAGCAGAATATTTTCTCTTCTTTAACGGAACACTGAGGTTTTTAGCTTTTTGAATCGTGTTAAGTTCACGTCTTGGAAGGATAAGACTTATCAGTGGCTGCACCCTGGTCTTCTTGCTCTTGTAAATGATCAGACTGTTTCGAAGTATTTACTTGGAGCTGCCAAATCAGCAAGTTGAATTTCAATGTTAACTGCAGTTTTCTTAAGAGTTCCAGTTTTCAGTCATTTATCCAAGAGGCACAAAACACTCTCAATATAAAGTCGCTTAAATCAATAAATACTTCAAATTAAGCTGTTATAAAACAGGAAACAATCAACACATGAGAAGCGAAACATGATGCTACATGACAAGCTCAACACAGACTAAATCATTGATGACTTGAGTCTTTTGCACGCTTTTTCATATCGGAAGTATCGGCGCCATTCACTACTTGTCTATGCAAAGAAATCGTCATATTAATCATGCAAGAAGAACTATCCAAACTTCACATAAATCAAAACTCTACACCTTATTTTTGAGGTTTTATTTAAACTCCTTTTTCTGATCTTTTCCGCCATCATCAATATTATTTTCGCACATCCCTAACCGGTCCACCACGTACCCCCAGGAATACGCATATTACAGGTTGGGAACTGCTGGTGTAATAGATAAAACTGAAGAACAGGTTTGTTTGGTTCTTTCTAGTCATTTTCTTTTGCAACACAAGAGCTAATCAAGTGGATTGGAAGCACTAAGATTGAAGATAAAATTAGAAATCGAAATGTTTCAAACCCAAAAAAGAAAGGGCTGAAAAAAGAATGCAATCATCATTGTGATGTATATAGTAGACATGTGCGACACTCATAGAGTATTTTTGTGTGAAATTTTCAAGAGCGTTCAGCTTTCCTTTGAAAGTATTGAATATTTTAGTTACAGTGTGAGAATCTACTGGGGGAAGGGAGTTCCTCACTTTGCGAGAAACCCATTACCGCTTACTTCCAGTAGTCTGTGTTCTTTTAGGTTTCAAAGAGTCAGCCGCTGGTATGATAAACGCATTTTTGATAACAGATCGAATTGTTCTCATATCAGTTTATCACTTTTGAATGAGCTACCTTTTTTGTTTAAAAGAACTGCGAGAATACGTAAAATAACCCCCGTTTCACTCATGCTGCTATCTTCCACAAAGATCTACATGATGCTATCTCCACATTCACGAGGTGAAATGGCTCTTGTTGACACTCAATCGAACAATACCACATTGAGGCTTTAAAACCACATGTGGATAATGAACTTCACAGATATGCTCATTAAAAAAGCTGAATACAACTGTACCAAACTTTCGATTACCTATCGGAGACTCAGAGGGTTAAAGTGCAAATGTTTTTGTAGTCTGGAAAATCCTCATTAGGCATATTAGAAGGAATATCAGTTTTTGTTTATTGCAGCTAAGTAACATTTGAGTGTTGAACTAGTAATTGCAGTCATTTACATGTGAACCATAAGAAAAATTCTTCCAAATGGTAAGATTAAAAAAAGCTGTTAGAACAAAGATAGCTTTTTTTTTGGTAGTTGTTAAAACTGTCAAATCTATAGCTCAATACTATTATTCTTTAAATTTGCAAACATCACAGAATACCTTAAATTGTACTCTTTCTTATGGTACATATATTTTTTAAAATTGGTTATTAAATAAAGTCAGTGCAATTAAAAGTTGGTCATACAACTTGTGAAAGTTTTAGATCGTAAGTTCCGATACAAAACTAAAACTATTATACCTATAGCTTACTACTACTAACTTTAAAATTTGAAAATACCACGTGAAAGCTTAGAATGCACTCTTTCTTACAGTAAAATTATTTCTCAATTGGTTAAAAAAAAATTCGATGCAATAAAAATTGGTCAGACAAATTTCGTATATTTTAGATCACAGACAATTCATTGTTCTTCACAGAAATGAAGGTTACATATTATGATTAGCGGGGTTGCCAGATATCAAATTTATCGTAGCAACAATTACCATAGAAACGATTATTTTTTATTTGGCATGGGAAAAGGCACGCTTTTTTCACTCTGTGCTCATACGGTTTACCGAGAAAGTACAGATCAGAAGATTACGAGATTAACACGGTTTATTTAAAATTGTACAGGGAACGAGATGGAGAGGGTTTTTTACTCATGCTGCTATTAGTTTAGGGTGGATTGAGTGTTAAAGTAATAAAAAAGGAAATCACTTGTGCGAAAGAAGACTTGGTTTGCGAAGCAAACCAAACGGGATTGCGTAGTAATCACAGAGAGTTGGCAAGCATTAGGGAGCAGGGGGTGAAGCCCTCGTTGTGATGTCATGGACTGAATTATTAAGATAGTTTCGCCGTCACAGGAGATTGACTCTGCAAAAGGAATGTTGGCTTGTGAAGCAAACCAAATGGGATCTGTGAAAGGAGTGTTGGTTTGCAAAGCAAACCCCAGGGGTTGGAGAGCATAAGCGAACAGGGGGCAAAGCCCTTGCTGTGACGTCATGGACCGGAAAGCCAAATCAGGATTATACAAATTATTAAGATAGTTTCGCCATCGTAGGAGATTAACTCTGCAAAAGGAGTGTTGGTTTGCGAAGCAAACCAAATGGGATTGCGTGCGCCAGAAGCCAATCTGAATTTAAGAGGCTGCAATTTGCTGCAGAGGTAGGTGGAAGTATGCAAATATGCTATGTAACAGCCAATCACGGTTCTGCATCGAGAAATATGTAAAAAAAAGCAGTCGTATAAGAAGCCAGCATTGTGAAGGGTTAGAGGAGTTGCATGCAAGTGCTGATAAAAAGTGTTTAGATCTTTCATATGATTAGTTTTCAAGACAGATGTGTTTCTATGGCTTATAGAAGATAAATGGCAGATAGTGAGTGCTGGTGTTCTGTGGTATACCTTGAAGCAGGGCAATCAATCACTGATGTTGCTCTTTTCTTTGGTGTTCATCATTATGTCATTTCACGATTGTGGAAACCATTCCAAACGAGGCAAACAGTTGTCCAAAGACCTTTGTCGGCAGCACGAAGGTTACGACCCCAGCAAAAGATTGATGTTGTAGCGAAGCTGAATCGAAGAGCGACCTCCACACATGGGACATCTACGGTTGTAGCGTCCATTAGTAAGACAGTATTTGCCACTACTGTGTGCCAAAGGCTACACATGAGTTAACTATATGCCCTTGTACTACGCGTTTGTGTTCCTCTATCCATCCAATCCAGAGGGACATGATTAAAGTGTTGTCTGCAACATCTGATTGGGACTGTGTCTGATTGGGCTAACGTTATGTTCACGGATGAGTTGAGATTTGCCCTGGAGCCAGATGACAATTGAGTAAGGGTATGGAGAGAACAAGCCACACCCAATCAGCCCCAGAACATCATCGAGCATCACACATTCCGAGGAGAGGTGGAAATATCATGGTGTGGGCCGCGATTTGGTAGGGATATCGCACCGACCTGCACATCTAGACAGGGTTCTGTGACAGCTGTCCAGTATCAGGATGAAGGCCTAGAACCCACAGCAAGATTGTACACTGCAGCAGTTGGTCCTTCTTTCATTTAAATGGATGATAATGTGCGTCCCCATAGAGATGGCATAGTCAACGACCACCTGGAGAGTGAGGGGATTGCGTACATGGTTTGGCCGGTGTACTTGCCCGACCTTAATCCAATTGAAAATTTTTGGGATGCACTCGGCCGTGCTGAGTCTGCACGTTTCCCCACCCCCAGCTACTCTCACAGAGTTGCAAACTGCTCTACAGGAGGAATGGTGAGAACTTGACTCTGGGGTGGTTGATCACCTCATGGAAAGCATGGTCACACACTGTAAACTTTGTATGAAGATGAGGGGTGGTCACATACCCTATTAATGTCAGTATTGTTTATGTGTTTTGGATTTAAGCATAATTTTGTCAATGACTCCAAGATAACTTCATCTTATAATTTATGAAAATTCAATATTGTTTTCATATTTGTTGCATGCATAACATTTTGTTTCATGCATAAACCTATTTGCTACTTTCCTGCCGCATTTCGTGTTAATCAAAGCTGCACTTGTCGTTTTTTTTGCATTTTACCTTTCGAGCTTAACTTTTGGCAGTGAGTGTAGTAAACAAACCTCGGGACCCACTAGTAGCATAAAACATTTAGAGTTTATGTGAGTGCCCAGGTGAGTTTATGTGAGTGAAATCTTGCAGTGCATCGTAATTTTCTGAGACCAACACCATTACAATAATTTGTGCTGACTTTCATATCTCATTCTGATCAACAAATATTAAAATTTGTAGTGTCATAAACACCTTCCTTACAAGATTTCTTAACACCAAAGTCAAACGAAGTTCCTGGTCTTTTATTCGTACAAAAAAATTTAATCTTTAGGCTTATAACTTTAAAAAAATCAAGTCTTTCGATTTTTGAAACAAGAATTTGCATACAATGCGAACTTGCAAAAACCAGTATTTAGTATTATCATATTTGAGAACTGGATAGACTGCTCTGACCTTCATTTTCAGTAGAAAAATTTCTTTTTGCTCTCTTGGTCACTGATGTTTGCTATACAGATGTTATTTAGGCATTCCGCGTCGGAGTATTTCAGTTCTATATTCTCCGAATATTGCCAATTAAAAACATTTTAGATTATATAAAAATACTTAGGTATAAAAAATGACAAATATCTGGGTTTACGACCCAGGGCAACCGCTTCATTTTCAGAAAACAAAATAAATTAGTGAAAACTTCGAAAAATCTAGTTCAAAATTTAGGTTTTATTAAAAAAAACTATTTGAAGCTACGTCAAACTATTATTACTGCTGATTTTATAAAATTATTTCAGAGGTTTGTCTCAAATAACTAGGCTACTAAATTATTATTAAAATAATAGTTCAAAATGGTAATCAAGATTCCTAACATCCCAAACTTCTGTCCTTTAAAAAGTTATTGGTAAGTAACTCAAACGCAGTTTACCTTATGTGAAAGGTTTTATATATATTCTCAATTCTAATTAAAAAATCTGGAATATCTGGGGAAGTATTCTCTATTAAATATTTTAACCTACGTTACATTATTGAAGCAAATATTAAACAATTTTGTCTTTGTTTCTGCATTGTGTTAAGTTTCACACATCTAACTCAACAGCGATAAATAATTTAGCCGCTTCATTTATATAAAACAATGCTGTAAATCTGTATAATGGAGGCAAACTTGTGCAAAAGAAAATCAATGCTAGAATTTAACTTATTTACAATTGAAAAAAAATTACTCATTGCAGGAAAAAATATAAGTTTAAAATTTCAAAGCTTCCCATTTTTACAGTAAATATTTGTTTGATCAAACACATGCAAGAATATTTGTGTGGATCAATCAAATCGATCTTATCACCGTCATCGGTCTCCTTTGATGGTTCAGACTAAATAGCCTACTGCTGAGACCGATTGACCAAAGAAGGGGAAAGCACTCCCTTTGTCTAAACCCTGACACTTTTATAATTAACTCGCTTTTTATGGTGACGCTTTCATTGACACAACACAGATGTGCCATGCTGCCAGGAGAGTTAAAAAGAGACGCCTCTTTTTAGTAAAGAACATGTTTTTCTAAGAAAGGAACTCAGTTCTTAATTAGAACTCTCCCACCAAGATGCTAATCATGCTAATGTCACATCAAGATGCTAAAGTTTTAGCAGAAAGTATACACTTTTTGTCTTAAAAAATTAAATGTTGATCAATATATAACAATTGTTTAATAAAATGGATGTTACACAAATTATAATTGGTGTTAAAATGAAATTTCATTCTTCATTTCAATAGCTTGAATATGAATTGCATACCAATGCATTTAAAGTCGCTGCATGTTCTAAGAATGTTAAGAGGCAATTAGGAAATAATCAAACAAATGTGAAAATGTGTACAAATACAAAATAAATGCTGTTTATGTAACTTCTATCAAATCTCATTTTTCTATAGAATCTTTAAAAATCAATATTAGTGAATGAATTTATAAAAGCATTCATATATTTACTACAAAAATCAACAAGAATATCTTCTAAGAATGGTTAACTAAGATATGCTGTAGGCAAATACTGTCAATCCAAGTCCAATTACTGTATTCAATGATTTATGACTTCTTGGAGGAAACTGGGTGTATCAAGGGACGACAGGTATGAATAAAAAGCATGACACTTTTTTGTCTTTTGTTCAAAAGTAATTAAATTTTACCTATTTAAATCTAATAAAAATTGCTACAATTTGAGATAGTTAACTGATATTTTCTCAAAAACCAGGTGATATAGATCTATGTAATGTCTCATGTTAAAGATTTTAATGAGTTTTAATTTAATAAAAAACAAGATGCAGTTTAAGTTTTTTTTAAATCTCTTAAAAATTAAATGTTTTAAAAATTGCAACTTTAAAATTTCTAAAAAATTGCTTTGCTATTCTTATAACTCCCAAATTTTCCAAAATGGGAATGGATATTTTTCACATGTATTTTTGAGACAACCCATATACAGGATGTAACTTTTCACTATAGTCCAACTTCAGTCTAGCTGACTGATAGGTTAGAAAATGGTACAAGTTTAATGTAAATTTAACTCTGTTTTTTAAGCATTTGGCAACTAAAGATATGTATTCATTTAAACAGAAAACAATAGTTTTTTTTATCTCTTTAACCTCAAAAATTAACACATCAGCCAATATGCTGGATGAGGTGCTGCCCAGGAAAATGTATGGTGTTTTCTGCATTCCTAGAAGTGTTTAAGTACATCTTCAAATTTCCTTTCACCTTCTGGTAGTGTATAATCTGATAAGCTGATGTGACTATAGATTCCCTTTATTAATTACACCAGAAGGAATCCAATGGTCAAGGGTAAGAAAAGGATCATGATTTTTAAAATCAAAACTATGAACTGAAGAATCTTATCAGATAACTCGGTTGCCCAATATAAAAAAAGTCAGTTTTGAAATGAAGAAGAAAGGCATTTCTCAGCTACACTTCATGGTAAAAGGCTGTATAATATGTTGGCAGAACAGTTAAAAAGGGAAGCAGCAAGGTTGAGTGCTTGAAGGTCATTCAAAAATCAGATCATAGCCTCTTTAAAACTCTGAATGGGCAAAGCAACTTTTCCAGGACCATGGAATTTGCACATAGATGAACAGAAGTTGGTACATCAGTGCAGTCAGATTATGAAAATGATCCAGGAACTCAAAACTACAGGTTTATTCCCTCAAGGTGTTAAGCAAAAGTTCATGTTGAGCCATTTGCATTTCCTTTATTATTAACAAGCTATTCAGTAATTCCTTGAGGAGAGAAGTTAGATAAATTGAACAGATGTCATTCTATATACTGTGACAGATGGAAACTGAACTGTTTTCAGTAAAAATTGAGGCTGAACTGTTTACAGAAAAAATGGAGATGTAAATTAAGTGAAAGTTACGTTTTCCCACTTACTAGGACCTTCTCTTTCCATTCATACCCCTCAATACATGTGTTAGGGATTTCATCAAATGATGCAATTTGAAAAGTGAATCCAACTACATCATCTGGTTGGGCATACTCAATTAAAAGGTGGAAGGAAAAAATAATAACTCATTAAGCACTTCTTGGAATGCAGAGAAGACAGATAAATTTGAGTTAGGCAGCAACCACCACATCCACACAAGACTAACTTTTTAGGGTAAGCATATAAACCTATTGTATTTTTTTTCATGTCAACTGAATTCATATTTTTAGATACCATGTGCTTAAAAAAATGTAGAATTAAATTTGTTTTATACTCTGTCACAATCTTTTAATCTATCAGTCTAGCAAGCTTGTTTAAAATTGGACTTCTGTGAAAATTATAAATTTACATTGATTTAACACAGAATGACTCAATATATAGTTGATCATTCAAATAAAACAATTAGCATCGTACATTCAAAATTACTAATGAAATAAATTGTCAAACACTATACTGTTTCTCTTATGTAAGGTAAGCAAATTTTTGTATTCTAGTATAAGATTTGCAATGCTAATAATTAACCCCTTTTAGATCATTTTTGAGAAAATTCCCATTATTTTGAAGTACAATGAGAATGCATCCTATATATTGAAAACATGATTTCAAAATTATTCTGCTTGAAAACCATTACTTTTTAATAATTAAAGAGAATATAATATACATTATTAACACAACAAATTGTTTCTATGAATAGTTCAGTTATAGATATGTATAAAATATTCATACAAAATTCTAACTGCTATAAATATTGCAACACATACCCAACTCCATTTGGTTCCTTTTTTTTCCTTCCCCTCTTCTTTGGTTGAGGGGGAATCTCATCATAATCTTCATACTGATATGGATCATGTTTAACTGTTTGACCTAGAGTTTCAAACACTTGTTCATCAGCTTGCCTTTCATCGTGTCTTTCATTGCTATCCATGGGATAACCACTGTCTGAATTAATGGGCTTCCCTTTATATGAAGAGCTATCAACATTTTCTTCACCTGAAAAAAACATTGACGATCCGATGCTATAATCCAGAGGTTCTTGGCTTGTACTACTAGATGTGAGGTAAGTATAATGATTGTACTGATCTTCAGGTGACCATTGCCAATCTTCATTGTGTCCGTATAGAGTAGATGTCGACAATGGTCCTAAATATGAATACTCTGATGTATGAGTAGGTGATGACATTATTAAATGCACGGTTCTGGAAGAAAAAAATGCATAGAAATCACCACAGAGCAAAACCAATAAATAAGTGCAATTATTTCAGATAAAGTTTAAAAATTATAACAATTAGTATAATTATCCTTTCATGAATTTTGTGTAGTTTAAAAATATTAGCCTTTTTTTTAAACATACATTGAATATACTTCTTTTAAGTACCCAAACTTTGCAAGTAATCTACCCAAGTCTAGCACAAGGAAAAATGTGAAACATTTTACACATTCCATATTATAAATAGTATATAAGCATTGGTATTAAGGAAATATTTTTTTTAATCTACACCAGTCTTCAGCTTTTGTGCCATAAGTCTTTGTAAGGCAGCCCAATAGTCTATAAACAAATAAAATATATAACTATCAGCAGTTTTATTCACTATAGTGTCAGTACTATTAAAGAAATTATTATGGTACGTTCCTGTGTCAAGTCTGAAAAGTCACATTTGCAAAGCAAATTGGGAGAGTTTGACAAACCAATTTGGTAGATGATTTTGTAGATAATCATGTCCAACGAGAACATGAAGACAAGAAACTCCTTTAGCTTTCAGTAGATCCTGTGGCAACTGAGACCGTTGCATGATGTGCCAATTTTTCTCTTTAGCTTTTTATGCCTTTGTACATATTAAATAGTGTGATTTTTTTTATTTATATCCTTTTTACAGTATGGCACTTATGGGAGGACATAGTTGGGTTAATTCAGAACAGGTCTTAGATGAGCCATCAGCCAAATCATTGCCATGAACACCAATGATTGGGGATTTACTACAGTGATGTCGGCCATTGACCAATTCCTTACGCTACAGCGGGAGAACAAAATCTGTTCTATAAATAAACGATAACTGGCATAAAGAATAAAAATATGAATCTTAAAACCGAATTTAATATCAAAATGTTTTTAGCAGTTAAAAAAAGAACATTCAAACAGATCTAAAGCAGATGAGCGTGAGTTTAGCAAGCAATTAGATATGTTTGTACTTAACTTCAATGATTTGATTGTTGACTAATTTGAAACAGAAGATAATGCTAATGAGAAACTATGTTGGTAAGTAGATTAATTTATTTAGCAGTAGAACACGATGGGCAATTAAACAAAAATTATGATATTTAATAAACATAAAAAATAAAGTGCAAAATGTACAGCATAGCAGTAGGGAAAAGGAGGCAATGCTTAGTGCATGAATGTAGATCAACTAAACACATTCCTTAAGAATCTTTAAAAATCCTTTTGCTCCTGAGGAACCAATAGGCAGACATCTTATGCAATAAAGAAATACAGCACACTGAGTAGTTAATAAAGTTTTAGGATAGTTTAGCGATCTATGGTAATTTTTGTTACACAAGTGCTAATTAGACCCAAGTATGCTACTAAAAATAGTTTCAGGTTTGAATACAAAGCATGTACCAATGAATTCTTATGGAATGAGACTTTTGGAAAAATTCTAGAACTACCTTATATCATAGATACCAAATTTTGTGCCATTGCATTCAATTTTTGTACAATACATTTGCAAGTAGAAAATTATGCTTCATTCGTGGTTTGAGTGCATACTAATATTTAATTTTTTGATTCCACACCTGAATACAAACTGTTAGTCTTGTGGCAGTTGGCCAATACATGTAATATTTCCAATCTAAATTGATCAGTTGGCATGTACATTATGAAGATTGGAAAGTAAAACCATTTGTATTTCTAAAACTTCTTTTGAGCATAGAGTTGTGATAATTCCACATCAGAGACAGATCTTGAAAACCTGTGGTTTTCTATGACTATTTTTAAATTCACATTTCTGATCAAAACTAAAATTTGTTTAATAAAAATAGCATGCTAGCAAAATATATTTACCAACATCTGTATTCAAAAAGCATGCATATAATTAAGTCTATTATATTATTTATTCTACTCTATTACTTTAAAGATCCTTAATCGAATGATTTAGTATTCTCTGGCTGCTTCAGTCGGTTCTATCCTTTAATTATGAAACTTGCAACAAAAGAAAATGATAGTGATGCAATCAGAAAATACTTCTCTAAATTTGATATTTTTAAACATGATCTGCAGTGATGTCTTTCGGCATGAGAATTCCTAGGTAATCATGTTTGAAAAAAGTGAGAAATTTAAAATAGCAAATTTCACTGCTCCAACAATTTTAGTATAGCAAATTTGAGTTGTGTGTATTTCCCCTCTGATGTTACAATCAACTCCATGTCTAAAAATAAAATCTCTGATCAGAACAACCTATTTTGATAAAAAATAATCTAACCTCAATTTAACATTGTCACATCTCTGAACCTATACAACCAGATTTGACCCCTATTCTTGACTAGGAGGATTGTGTTTTGGGGATATCAAACTTTTAATAAACGTAGGTTGTTCAAAAAATAATACGACTAATTTTACTGTTGCGAAACCACTCATCACAATATTAATTTCTGTGGAATAAAGAAATGTTGCTGATCGGTTCTAACAAAAAAAGTCGATAGGTGGTGTATACAAGCTGATGTGCCAGAGTGTCACATGACTAAACACAAGCTTGTTTTGCTGCGTCTTTAAACAGCGTTATGCGATTAAATTTTGTTTGTTTGCAAAAATCAGCATCCGACACTTTTAGCATGATAGGCGAGGCTTTCCAGAATGAAGCAATGTCGCGGGCAAGTGTTTTTCGCTGGCATAAAACTTTTAGGAAGGAAGGCAAAATGCGGAAGATCTTCAACATCCATCACAGTGATCAACACAGGAGCGATTACCATCAGGCATGTTGTTTTGAAAAACACTTGCATTCGACATTGCTTCATCATGGAAAGCTTCGCTTGTGCTAAACGTGTCCGATGTCGATTTTTGCAAACGAACACAAAATTTAATGGCATAACGCTGTTTAAAGGCTTGGAGGTGTGGCGAAACAAGCTTGTGTTTACTCATGTGACACTCTGGCACATCAGCTCATATACACCATCTATCGACTTTTTCGTTAGAACAGACCAGCAACATTTCTTTATTCCACAGAAACTAATATTCAGATGAGTGGTTTTGCGACAGTAAAATTAGTACTTATTGAACAGCCCTCGTATTTAAAATCTATGGAGATCAAAATGACAGTAGAGGGAATCTTATTAATCAAACCACTCACAGGACACCTATTGTTCTGTTTAAAGTAGCCAGGGTTCCCACTCTATTTCAGAATAAAATTCCGACTTTTCCAGACAAACTTTTACAAAATTCCAGGTCATACTTAAGCAACTCACAACATTTTTAAGGTGAAAAATCAAGAAATCATTTAGCCATTCATTAGCCAGTAATAAAAACCAATATAATAATTGCACACTGCAAAAATTAAACAAGTAATTTTGCATTAGAATAACTTATTCAAATAATCCAACATATTTAACTTAGATCAATTTGTGATTTAATGTATCATAACTAGAGCTCGGATCTTGCATATCTTTTTTTAGCCCGATGTTGATAGAAATCTGTATTGACTGTTTTTTTAGCAATTGCAACCAAAAACTCGAATTTATTTTGCATGTTTTGTGCATATTTGGACAATTTTTTCTTTTTTTAAACAATTTTAGAAAAAAAAATTCAAATTTGTTTTTTAAAGAACTTTGCACAGTGTGTTGGGAAGGAAGATTTTCAGAAGCAAGCCGTGGCACCTCCCACAAGCCAAGCAAACCCAAACCCTCCCCAGGAACACATGTAATCTCCACCACACATTAATTCCACTATGTTCCAAATTTTTTAAATTCCACTTAGATGGTAAAGACTAGATTTTCAAGGTAAATAGATTAATTTGCATCAATTTCATTTTTAGTATAAGATAAAATAACAAATTAATTCCAAGATATTTCATTGACAAATAATAGGACCGCAAAACTATTTCTCAACTGGACACTCTAAAGGCTAACCGAGTTCGGTTTCGATTGCCGGAGCATCAAAACCACTTAAGAGAAAGGAAAAATTCCCAGACACAAGCTGGTTATCCTAAACTCAACCACTTCGACATTACATCCCAACCTTTACTCATGCAACACTTCACACATTCTGTGTGTGTGCATTTAGCTCCTTTTTGTTTTTGTAGTCAACTAATAAGTTTTCCTCTTCATTTTTTTATATGTGTAAATATATATGCTAGTAAAAAAAATACTCGGCTTATTTAGCATACCTCCCGAATCCAGCACCCAGAACATGCCCCGTCTACCCCCCTAGTTACGTCCCTGAGGACATTTGAAATGCTTTCATTTTAATTTACATTTTTTAATTATGTTACATTTATTAATTTGTATATTTGTTGCTTTGTATATTTTTTTACTTATCTTTATCTGCGCTATAAAAATAAAATTTGAATTAATTGAATGAAAGTGTGGTTCAATTTCACTTTATCCTCCTCACTATCCCTTTTGTAAGAATGAAAAAAAAAAAAAATTGCAATTTCGCATATTTTGGGCTTTCGAAATGCATATTTCAGGTTACACTTTTGCATATCGATCCGAGCTCTAATCATAACCATGAAATTTTTCAATTAAGCCAATGGACAAAACAAAATTCTTTGCCTGCTTAATATTAGCTGGCTTTTTTTTAAATGGGTTGAAATATACAATTCATAAAATAAGGTGATACGAAACCGTGTACGAATCTTATTGGCTACTTTACACCAAAGCTCCTGAGAAACCATGATCAATAATTTTCCAGGTTTTAGACAAAAATTCGTAATTTTCCCCGTTTTTTTGGACCAAATTAAATTTCTTGACAATTCCAGGTTTTCCCTGACTTTGTGGGAATCCTGGTAGCATAAAACTAAAATAGTAATGGAAAGGATTCTGCTGTAACCATATTTTAACATAAATTTTATTTGATTCATCTTATCAGAAAAATTATCATGTAACATAACTAAAGGTAAAAAAAAGTTAGAATCATTTAAAAAAATTTTATTTACAATTTAATTTACTATCTTTGCAAAATGCATCCATCTATAAAATATATTTTCATAAGCCAAAAACAAATATTTTAGAAATCCTAAGCTTTTATTGTCAAAAAGCTGTCGTGAAACAATAGAAAGTGTAGACACTCCAACACACTAAAGTATTGAAGTTTTTATAACGGGACTCTCAAAATAGCAATCTTTCTTTAAATTTAATAGCCTCTTTTGTTACACCAACTTACACAAGTACATGCCAACTTCAATTTGCATCATTTTAGCTTTTAAGCATCTAAGGTCAATAGTAAATAGTGCTTTATGGCCTGTTAATGTGATTCAAATGACTTCTAAACAGTGGTGCTTTAAGATCAACATAGTAGGTAATTGACAAGGTTACTAATCTCTATTCCTCATAATTATGATAAGATCACTCTCAGCACCATATCCTCTTTAATCCGGGGGGGGGGTCCGTAATATATGGGTTACAATCCAATGGAAAATCACCATGGCTTTCAGGAAGTGTTAACACAAAAAAGCAGGCCCAGAACAAAATGCAAAGCAACCACCTATGATATGGACAAGTTAATAAACATTGATAGTAGTGGATGTGGAACTTTGAAATAGTAATCCAAGCCATTTGTAAGTGATTTCGTTTTGTCCTATTTATGATTACCATAGTATGTGTTAATATATACCAATGTAACCTATTGTAAACAGAGTTTTAATTATTTCAATGTAACGCTGGGAATTCTGTGCTTTTGTCAAGAAAACTACGATAAGAAGCCAAGTACCACTGAAAACTGACTTTATACAGCCTTCACACTCAAACAATGATCGTAATAAAAAAAATTGGATAAATATTTCAGTATTTTGCTTTTAAACGCATGTTTTAATTTTAATTAATTTCATTGTGAACACACAAGGAATGTTTGTCTATGATCTTTTTATTTCTGAAAAAAAATTCTATCCAGATTTTTTTATTTACTATAAATACCATTGTATCGATTTTTATGTTGCAAAAATTTAACATTGAATAAGCTAGTAATTATTAACACAATGTTCAAACTTCTTAGAAAAACCAAATTAGTTATTCAAAATCACAATTTCATCCATTCATTAGAAGACTATATCTTCCTCTTAAAACAAAATCAAGTTGAGTTAAAATATATCACTGAAATTCAGTATTTTTATATCCTGTAATTTACCTGCACCTGTGGGAGGTGCAATGACAGTGAATAAGCATAAAAACCACAAATCAATCAAAGGACATGGGGAAATAGATGTTCTTTCTTTCTGAACATATTAAATAAAGATGGAAACTAAGCATGTAAAAAAGATTAAAGAGGAAAAGAGTGGGGTTTAACTATCCTTTTATTTATTACGCAAGGCAATGCTTTCTAAAGTAGATGGCAGTTATGTCAGTCTTTACTTTAATTATTACTTGAATGGAGAAAAAGAGACAAATAGACTTTGAATTTATATATATATTTAAAGCTTGTTAATATTCGTGAATTTTTCCTCCTGGTGTCCGGGAAGCAATTTTGAAATACTTTTTATATTGTTTCATCCTCATCCCAAATAACTTTTCAAATCAATTTGGAAATTGAAACATTTTAATGTATACCCAGAATCAAGATTATATTTAATTTCAGTAATACGATTCTGTTTTCCAGAATCCTAAAGTAAATTCAAGCAGTTTTCCAGTCATAAAATAATCTATTTCCAGGAGGTATATGGGTCATTCTTGCAAAATAGGCAAAATTCAAAAGTCTTTTCAAAATTTATATAATTCTATCATTGAGGATTTTTTCTACTCTCAAGAAAAGTTTAGGATCACTTTTACAATCTATAGAATTAGAAAATTAATGATATATTTTTTTATTTTATGTATTTAAAAATTTTTTAAATATCAAATATCACTGTCCTGGCATTTCCCCCGAGTGAAAATTTCAATTTCTTCCTTCACTAGGGTTTTAATATTTATTTATATATTCTTATAAATAATTTATTCTGCTTCATTATACATTTTGAAAGGTTATTAATTACAATAATGGAAGTAATATTGCAAAAATTTCCAAAATTAACTTCAATAACTACTGTACCTAGTAATATCATTTTCCTGGCATCTCAGATATCATTATGTGGGCAATTAATAGATGACAGCACTGAGTTAGAAGAATACTTTTCAAGTAATCTGGGGTTTATAGGTTATTTAAAAAAATAACTGCCATTTTGAAAAGTTATCAACTTTTTTTTTCGTCAGCGCATACAAATTCAGAGTTCAAGGTTTATGTATATTGAAGATCATTTTCCTGGCTTTGATAAAAATCAAAGGTAAGTGGTATGTTTTTAAATTTTTTTTTTATAATCAAATGTATAAAAGATATTTTTTAAATGTGTGTGAAATTCAAACTGAAATCTTTAAGGATTCATCCATTAAGCCTTGAACAAGCCTATTTCATCATTATCCTGGCCATCATTGTCCTGCCTTTAACATACCAAGTCAATGATGCCAAGACAGGAAAATTATGTTTTATATTCAGTATTTTATAAATATTTAAATAATTAACTGAAGACAGATATATTCTTTACTTTCAACTATTAACTTTTGATTATTTATTATCCATTGTAATTTGTTTAATAATAAAATGCCTTGTAATATATATATATATATATATATATATATATATATATATATATATATATGGGCTTGAAATTTTGAAACTTATCTGGTTTTTTTATTTAAAACATAATGTTTTTGTCACTGCACTTAAAAATGTGTAGATACTACTAAATATCCTTTATCGTATGCTCTTTTTTTATAGGTTGTAAACAATATGTGGGCAGATATGATTGGTAAAAAGAAACAAATGAGGAAAGGTTGTTAAAGAAAAGGTTAGCTGAGAAACATTGTCAGGAGTGTATTAAAAAAGATCCAGAACATTTGCTACAAGAGAAATTGAAGAGGCATGTGAAATATATGTTAACCAAAAGAAGAAAGGAGTGGTAAAGCCTATAGCAAAATGAGTTCGAGTCAGAAAAAGGGAATTATAAAAAGTGGAAAGAAAATTCAAAACTATCGCTTGAACAAGAAATTGTCATCCGATAGAATTGGCTACCCAAACCAAGTGAAAGTGATATAGACATTCCTCTTTCAGTTCCTTCAAACCCAGACACAACAAGAGATGATAATGTTAAGAAAAAAAGTTAATGAAAAAAGTTAGAAGAGATAGAGCACAGGCCTACATTCGTATAAAGAAACTGGAAGAAAAAATTTTAAATGTACAGGGCAAATGGAAAAATACAAAAAGAAATACTACAGATCAAAAATAGCTGAGAATCGATTGCAGGAATTTAACACCATGCAGCAAAAAACACGTAATCTGTTGAAAAGCATAAAAGTTGCAATAATAACTATCCACAATGTTCCTACTTTCTAATAATACTTAAATATTCATGAATCCATAATTTCCTGAAGTGTCATGTTCCTAGTGAATGTTATTTATGTACTTAGTCAGCTGAATTAAAAATACATGGTCATATGATATGTTCAACAAGAAATTTATATATTTTTTTCTATTTTCATCATTGTTAAGAAAAAAATATTGGAAGGCAGGACAAAATGTTGATAATTTAGATTGCTGGTATTTTTAATTTACTTAATGATCATGGTAGAAAATTATTAGGTAAAAAAAAACGAAGTTTTAAAAACCTTCGATTGAAAAAATTTTAAGCAGCCAATTTTTCCTATTTCACAAGAATGACCCATATGTGAACCCTGTTACAAAAACTTTGTTCCATTTCATAGCAAATTACATGTATGTCCAACATTAATTTTACATCATGGGAAAAAAATAAAAATACGAGCAATTTTCAAAAAGTTAGCAATTATTACACATAACTGAAGAAATCAGTTTTTATGCAAACTGAAAATATTTCACACATATTCCCACTTCTGCATACTTTAAAAATTGAGGTAGATACACATTGAGAAAAGTGCTCTTCTCAACCCTGTTTTACTACCTCTCCTTTCCATGGATACCCTAAATACCACATTATTTGTGACACATTTATGCAAGTTTGTCTTGAAACTCAGATTTAATTAGTTCATTTTCTCACTTTGAAAACCGAGGCTGACTAATTTGTTTTTATTAACCATTATGTATAATAAGTTTTAAATTCCCGGATGAATTCAGATGTTTTCAATGATATTCAAGATTGTTACACAAAATCTTTTTGAAAAGATAAAAAGGTCTTATCAAAAAATGATTGAAAAAGAAAATGTTGAAATCTTTAACAAGGTCATGGTTAACTGTTAAGTCTTAATTGCATTTGCTGATATCACCACGCCCAAGATTAATTCATAATTACTTCCTACTGTATTTACATTATCACCAAAATTCCAAATATATCACACAGGGATCTGAATACTAATAAAATCAAAAATTGTTTAGTGGAAACTCCACTAAGCTTAAATATCACTATTTTTATCATTCACCTTTTAGCCCGAATGGGTCAGACATGCAAGTCTTTCTTGCCTCCTTAAGTGTAAGATGGATTTCATGATCAAACAGTTCTCAATCAATTTCCTTTTTTCAAGTTAAAGATTGAAATGTTACTTTCTAAAAGTCAGCTAGCACCCACTTGTTCCCTTTAAGCATGAAATCCAGGATCTTTATCAGTACATCAAAAGCTTATTTTCACAGCAGATTGAGAAAATTTAAGGTCTTGAACTAAACTTTAATCAATAGCTATGTCCTTGACCGTTGATAAGAATGTTTCTTAGTTTAGGATACTTCATACTAAAACACTCCCATCTGATACATTTTAATAACCTGATCCAAACACTTTAGTAGGGTTTGGTTTGTCATGCTAAACTATTCTTTGCTACATAAGGTCAACTAGAACTTTAATTATTTTTTTAAAAACTGAGAAAGGAGATCGAAATATGTGCATGGAAGGTTATCTTGCACTTCACATGAATGTAGTCAAACATAAGTCATGTGTAAACAATATATAATTTTTGATATTTTTACTTAAAACATTATATTGCTAACTTAATTTTACATTAATGCCATATTGTTTTACAAAATGATATAAGATCCACATTAAAAACATCTTTAATTATGTTTCCCAACACAATAAATCTTTGTTCATATAGCATGTATACAAACACCATAGAAAATTATGAATTAAAAACCTTATGAAATATGTTTCAAGTTTTTGAAATAAACAAATGAAACTGATTTTGATAAAAAAACTCAATTTCTATAGCTAAAATCATTTTTACAATACCTTATTATAAACATGAAAATGATGGTTTTTACCTTGAGAGATTTCACATTTTAGAGGGTGAGAATATGTAGCAAATTCAACTTAATAAGTTTTATAATTTTGGTAGTTTATGAATAATTAAATCGTTATATTTCTTTTTATTAAAAAAAGAAATTCTAAAATTACAATTTTTATATTTTTTAAAATAAAAAGTTCATGCAAGTCCCAAAAATCATTAAACAACGATTTATAAATTTCTTCGAACTAAAATTTTAAAACCTTTATTATGAAAATTCTTTCTCTATTCATCACACTTGATCTTAGCAAACTCCGAAAATTAAGTAATAAAATATAAAATAAAAAGGCAAATCAGAAAAAAACACTTTATTGCACAAATCCGTTGTACACAGTGCTAGTAATAAAAACTAGCAAAAAAACCAACAGAAAAAAATAATAAAAATTATATTCATGAATTTTATTAAATGTTTGAAACATTCTTTTTCTGTCAATATAAAACAAAAACAATTTATTTTTCTTCACAAATTAAAATTTCCCTAGAAGCGAAGTTATAAACGAAGACGTGATTACCCGTCAAAAACAACGATAAAAAAAAGTAAACACAATCAACACTATTTGCATAAATAAAAAAAAACCAACCACGTGAACCACATGGCAGTCAGGAAAATATAACTTTCTTGTTACACAAAATTTGTAAACTATGGCAGATAATAATAAAAGTCATGACACTCCTGCGATTTGAATGCGATCAATATGTTCTAAAGTACACATCATAATTTAAACATAAAATTATCAAATACATTTTTCTGAATTTATATAAATATTAAGTCTGTAAAATTAAAACTTGATTCGAAACGACAAAACATAATAATGCAGAAATAACGAGTTACCATCAGTCATTTGTCATTATTTCATATTTCAGAATTTTTCAGTAATATTGATTAAAACTAACGATATGAATGTGCAAATTGAAATGAATTTCATGCATTTAAATGTTACAAAAATGGCGAGAAATAATTACTTTTCAAAGACCACAAAGAAATTGGTAGAAAATGTATAAGGTTTTAAAATAAAGCATCTCGCAAGAGATTTAATTAAATAACTTTTAAGTAAAAAGCAAACAGAATAACGGAAAATCAAGTAATGATGAACTAAGCAGTGGCGCTACTTAGTTTACAACAAGAACAAGAACAAAGCAGGAAGATTGCCAGGTTTAAAGGCCGGCATAAGAAAACTGTAAACCGCATGAAATATGTAGCAATGTAAAACATATTTTTCATTCGTTTATTTGTATCAGTTGTACTGTTTTTTTAATTAATAAATTGATTGCTACTACTCCTTTTCGAAAAAAATGTAACATGAATTTAATAAAAAAAAACTATCTTGAATTCGTTCATCACAAAAAAGCTTGAAGTTTCGGTTTCGAAATCATGTACTCTTGATAGATAGGTCTATGTATAAATATGAGAGCAAAAGTTTTCTTCACTTGCGAGTTCAGTTTCAGTTTGCAGACAATTTCTTGTTGCTCAAATTCAAATTTTCATTTCAAATTTCTTGCTTAAGTTCAATTTATATCCTGAAACCGCGATGGGCATGGTGTGGGAGTTTGGAGAGTGGGGTGCCAGCTCAGGTGTGACCTCGTCATCTTACCATAGTTCAAAATTAGGTGGTGGTGTTCCTCACGTCTTTTTCTTCTGGTTTGATCAAGACGTGAGATATGTGTACTGATCTTCCTTGTTGAGAAGGGCTTCAAAAAGTGGGAGCTCAATAGTCACGTTACCGCTCCGTGAAAATTCTGCTTGATTGATTGATTTGGCTTTTTATCGCCACTCTTGGCGTTCCTATATTGTCTTGCAAAAATTTTACGATTCGCGCGAATGTGTATAGTATCTACTATTATAAAAGGAAGTGTCTGCGTGTCTGTCTGGACGGATTGTCCTGACGAATCTATGGCACTTACAATAATGGGATTTTTCACACAGGTTGTCCAAATTTTTTGCGATTTTTCTATCGCACCCGAATTTTAACATTCAAACTAGAACATTTTTAAATGAATTTAATGGAAATTTAATTATTTTAGTTTTCTTTGGAATGGCAACACTCTGAAGACATGACAGATTCTAAATTAATTTTTTCCTTTTCCGTTTCATTTTTCAGTAGCCTATTGGATATCAGCCATCACAGCATTGCAATTGCGGCCAAATTCGAATTGCAAAGAGATCCAATCTCCGTGACGTCACAATATCTTGCGAAAATATAAATATTTAATTTAAAAGTTAATTATTAAAAGAAAATCAAGTGTATAAGATATCAATCTCTTGTAAAATTTTCCGCAAATTTCAAATATCTTTAATTTGTTTTGCTTTCCTTCGCTGGAATCGTATGAGCGCAGGAAATGGATTTCTCGAACGCGAAGGTTAGCGTGACGTCACAATCTCTTGCGAAAATATAAAAAATATTCAATTTAAAAATAATTTTTTAAAGAAAATCATGTTTTTAGGTATCGATCTAATGAACAATTTTCCGCAGATTTGAAATCCGTTGAAATTGTTACTCTATCTTTAATGATCTAGGAGATTTAAAAAAGATCTACATAACTCCAGTTAAAACTTTATTTCTTTCGTTCGTCCGCAAAATCAAACGGAAACGTAAATAATAAATTTTAGAGTTTTTCATCTCCTTATACTGGTGCCATTCTAAAATAATAATAATAATATTAAATACTATTAAAATAATTTTAAAATGTTCTAGATTGAATTTTAAAATTCGGCCTCGCACAAAAATTTTAACAAATTCGGACTACCTGTGTGCCAAATTTGATTGTTGTAAGTACTATAGATTCGCCAGGACAATGCATACACGCAGACAAACAAACACTTCCTTTTATAATAGTAGAGATACTACGGTTTACCAGGCCTGCAGTTGAGTTCGTTCCAGTAGTACAACTGTTTGATTTATCGATGAACTGTTACCTTTTGCTTTTGTTTATTAAGAGAACGTGTTAATGGGGTTTGGGGATGTACCCAAGTATTTAGTCACTGGTTAAAATTTCGTATACAATAGTTGTCCTGAACCCGACTTTCTATTATTAATTTAAAATATTACATATTTTTCATAAACAAGGGTATTAGGTGTGAATTACACTGCTGGCCACCCAAATTGCAACACCAAGAAAGACAAGAGATATCACAACAAAATTTATTTTGTAGATAACATGTTGACCAAGTATGAAATGATTAAATTTATAGACTTCCATGAAGTGTGGTTCCTGCCAAAATCAGTAGCCAGAGTAGCCGCCATTGTTGGAGATCACCGCCGCCACACTCCTCGGCATTGATTCAAAGAGACTTTGGATGTGTTCTTGGGGTACAGCAGACCAAGCGGCTTCCACACGTTGCCAAAGTTGATCTGGTGTGGCAGCTGGGGGTGTAATCTGGGTCAATCGTTGAGCAACCGTGGACCACATGTTTTCTATCGGCGAAAGATCCGGAGAGTGAGCTGACCAGGGAGGCAATTCAACCTGGCGATTGACGAAGAATCCTTGGACAATGTGTGTCGCGTATTATCCTGTTGAAATATGGCTGTGAGCAAGCCCTGAAAGTAAGGAAGGACAACTGGCTCCAACACCTCGGAGATGTAGCGCTGGCTGTTTAAAGTACCGGCAATGCGTACTAGAGGAGTGCGAGAGTGATATCCAATACCGCCCCATACCATAATACCCGGTGCAGGACCAGTGTGGCGGTGCATAACGCAGCTGTTCAGCATCCTCTCTCCACGGTGTCTCCAGACTCGAATCCGACCATCGTGGTGTTGCAGACAGAAGCGTGAGTCGTCAGTAAAGACAATTTCATTTCATTCTGCCTTCCATATCTTTCTTTCATCGCACCATTGGCGGCGGAGACGTTTGTGGTTCTGCGTTTAGGGTAGACGAAGCAATGGACATCTTGCGGACAGACCACTCTGCTGTAAACGGCGTCGAATGGTACGCGCAGACACTGGATGATGCGTTACAGACTGAATGTGCTGTGCTATGGTTCGTGATGTGGCTGAGCGATCCGTCACTGCCATACGCACAATATGCCTGTCATCACGTGAAGTGGTGCACTGAGGTGGATGCGATCGAACACGTCGGTCCGTCGTACCCTTCTGCATCCAACGATCACATATCCGCATTGCAGTTGTTTGATTTCGTCCAACACGACTGAGGGGGCCAAATTGCCCGTTGGCTAAGTCCCGCCTACGTGATTGGGGACCTGGTCGCTGGAAAATTCCTTTGGATTTAAATAGTGGACTGTATGAGGTACTAGAGATAGCTACTAGGTATAACTAAAATTTATTTACAATTAATAAACTATTTACACGATTATTTGGATTGGGGCTATCCCCTTTTCCATACAAGAGGTTGGGAGCACAGTAGTGCGTCCGCTGATTTCGAATGCTATCTAGCGTCTGCCCAAGACGGGATATATTTTGGTGAAGCTATCGCCTCATTGGCGAGCTTGCAGCTCGCCAATTCAACCATAGACACCAAGCTCCAACATCCCGCCCGGCGTTGCAATGTTTACATTCAACATGAGATACAAAACAAATACTAAAAATGTAACATTAGAGAAAAATGAATAGTAAAATATGTACATCACACTGGCACATAAACAATATTAAAATAAGGAAACAAGTGAAATACCAAAACCTAAATTTGCAAAATTATTGTGTTGGGTATCTGTAACACATACTTATTACTACATGAATTAAGTTGCATTATTAGGTAACCTATGTTCACAATACCATATGACTTCACTTGAAACAGACACGATGCGGAGGGGGCCCGGAACCTCGATGAAAGAACCATCAGGACGATGATGTAGGTATGCAAGAGTATCTGGGGTTCACACTATCACCATCATGTTAGGACGTAGAAGCTGTTGTGCATCTAGGCAATAGAGTCGAGCGGGATAAATCAGTTTCAGGATCGATGAAGGAAACCACTGTGTCTTCTCGCACGATTATCTTGACGCAACCAGGCTAGAGAAAAGAGCGTTATACACCCCAGGAAAGAGGGCCATGCCGGATCAGATACTTTCAAAGGGACAGCATCACTACACCCTTGGGTGTAAGGTTAAGGGGAAGATGACCTCTTCCCCACTCGTCTGCTGGTTTTCTCAACACGTGAGTTCGGCTCGTCACTAAGCCATTTGAAGTAGTTGCAATCAGACTTCCAGTCTGAAGTTTGGCATTGTTCATGACTGTAAAGAGAACTTAAAACAAACATTAACAAATTCTTAGCTTTCTGCTATTCCTTTATTTTCTTAATTTTGTAATTGGCATTCACATATTACGAGAAAATTTCACATTTCTTATCGAGTACAGGGCAAGCCAAACCTTCTTCCCAACTGTGTTCCATAACTAAGAAAGTGTTGTTGTCATCAGCTTATACAAATTAAAATTTGATAAATGCAAATAAACTGTTGAACAATTAAATAACACTTGAAAAAAAAACGCTTGGTATGGAATGAGGTCATTAAACTGTTCATGTGTTTATACAGTCGTGATGCAATAATTGTTTACATCTCCATAGTACAATAGCTTACATAATGTCTCAATAGTGTTTAATCAAAAATTATAACCCATTAAGCAACCAAAAAATAAAATAAAATACTAATTACTATTACGGTAGACATGTAAAATGCTGGACATTTAGAAATTCTAACCCAAACATGTGGTTAACAGGGGAAGGTGACAATGTAAGTTAAAGTTACAACATAAACACAGTATAATTTTTTTTTTCTCTGTCTCGCTGACCACCCTGGAATCCGAACCGGAATTAGACTCCACAACACTCATCGAGACAGAAATAAAATTTATTCATCTAAAATTGAATTTTGCGTGACTTTATTAATAATTTAGCGAGCGTAAGTTATATCTAGGCTCCGATCCCTGTGTATAAACATTATTGCCATCATTCTCCGAAATTTCTTTGTCCATGTCAACATCCTCATTAGAATTCGTCAAATGCAAGTAACTGAAACGCTGCGTGTAGGGAATCATGCGGTTAACATGCACATTGAGTGTTTTTCTCGCATTTTCTGCATGCCGCACCCTATAATTGACTCTTGAAAATCTCTCTAATACCCTAAATGGACCTTAGTATTTGTTTTTGAGTTTGTTTGAAACCTCTGATTTTAAATTAGGATTTCGCACGAAACAAAGCGACCCCACAGGATAATCGAATTGTTCATCTCTTTTGTTAATCCTACTGCGTTTTATGTTTTTATCTTCATGGCTCCTGAGATTAATCAAAACCTTCTCAAAAACTTCATCTAGTGATTGAACCATCTGTTGTACATAGTCTGATTGAAACTGTCCTTGTATTTTACCGCATAAACTATAGGGTAGTCTAATATCTCTGCCATGTTCCAAAAAGAATGGTGAGGTATGAGTAGTCTCATGAATGGCAGAATTTAATGCCAGCATAGTATGTGTTAATTTCGTATCCCAATCATCTACATTATTACAGGCCGCGGCCAAAATATTAGCTATTGACTGATTAGGCTTTTCTACACGACCGTTAACATGAGCTGAATAAGCTGAAATATGTCGTTTCTCAATACCATGAACTCTACAAAATTCTGAAAATTCTGCGCTTTTAAAATATGTTGCATTGTCGGTAATCAGGGTTTGTGGACAACCTCTGTGAACTATGTAGTTATCAAAGAACGCCCTTGATACAGATTGTGACTTGAGATCCGTCATTGGTACAAGGTGAATGTATTTGGAGAAAGCATCAATCATGGATAAAACATAGCGATTCCCTGCCCCAGTGGTCTTTAATGGTCCGAATACGTCCATGTGACAACGCTCTCCTGGTAATACACTCTGATCTACGGGTTCATTGGGCGCCATGCTAGTTTTAAAGGCACTACGACGTGAAAGACAAGTGGTGCAAGAGCGCACAAAATTCTTGGTATCCTTATACATATCAGGCCAGAAAAAACTTTCGGCCAACCTATTGTACGTCTTAAAAAAACGAAGATGTCCACCTATTTCTGAATGAATTGATGTTAGGACTTTACCTTTTAAACAATGCGGCACGCACACTTGTGTCCGAACATCTTTTCTGGGAGATTTGCTGTGCCGCTTAGAAACATGAATTAACACGCCTTTATCATCCAGAAGATAATTATCTGATTGTGAATCTGTGCCAGAAGCATTCAACTTGTCAATAATGGCCTTCAATTTGTAATCCTCGTTTTGCATTTTTAACAGTTCCTCTGCATCTGGGAAAACGACTGTTATTGAATTAATGCAACGAGACAAATGATCAGCGACTGAGTTCAATGCCCCTTTCAGATAACAAATTTCGTAATTAAACTCTTCTAGAGCCAATTTCCAACGTAAGACTTTGGAAGATGGGTTTTTATTTGAAAGAAAACCTTGTAACGGTTTATGGTCACTATATACATTAAATTTTCGTCCAATGAGAAAAGCTCTGAAGAAATTAAGTGCACAATAAATGGCGAAGAATTCCAGAACTGTAGCACTGTACTTTGATTGAGTGGGGTTTAGCTTTTTAGAAAAGAAATACAGAGGCCTAACGTCGGATGGAGAATAACGCAATTCGAGAACAGCACCGATACCCTGTGCGCTAGCATCAGTTGTAATCTGAATTTCAGCAACTTGATCCGGCAAAGCCAAAACAGGGGGTTTTAATATTGCATTTTTTAAGTCCTCAAATGGGGGAAGCCTGAGCTTCAGTGCTCCACACAAATGGTGTGTTTTTTCTCAATAAAAAGGTCAGAGGCAGGGCCCTTCGAGCAAAGTTTTCTATGTATCGACGATAAAAATTACAACAGCCCAAAAACGATTTTACTTGTTTCTGATCGACTGGAACAGGGAATTGATTGATACTGACCGTTTTATCCTGATCAATACACATACCTTCAGGAGTTATAACAAAACCCAAAAATTTGCATGATTTTGTGAGAAACTGACACTTTTGAGGATTAAATTTAAGATTGTACTCCTTAAAACGCTGCAGTACCTTGTCCAAGAGTAAAAAATGCTCGTTAATAGTTTTACTGTGCAAAATGACATCGTCAATGTACACAAGACCTCCTTTATGTAATAAGTCCCCCAAAACTTCATGCGCAATAGATTGAAAGGCTTTTGGAGAATTCTTAAGACCAAAACATAATCGATTGAACTCGTATTTTTCACCATCGGGAGAGGAAAATGCAGTTTTATGCCCATCCCTTGGATGCAATGGAATTTGGTTGAAAGCCGATTTCATGTCAAGAGCCGAGAAATATTTTGAACCAGACAGTTCATGTAGTATGTCGTCTAAGGTAGGGATTACAAATTCTTGTGGAACTGTTATATTGTTTAACTTTCTAAAATCCAAAACCAAACGCCATTTAGACTTTTGTTTAACAAAAAGTGCTGGGGTGTTGTACTGTGATTTAGATCTCGAAATAATTCCAGCCTTTTCTAAATCAGAAATTTGTTTTCGGAATTCATCTCTTAAATTGTATGGGATTTTATAAATAGGACACTTATTGGGATAATTATGTTCTAAATCTATTTCGTGTGGTTTTGTATTAGCCGCAGTAAGCTCAATTGTTGAACGAGCAAAAGCATTTTTGTGCTTTAAGAGAAGCTCGATCACTCTTTTCTTCACAATAGGATCTAAACCCAAAATTGAAAAGTCATTTTCTGTTAATTCATTTGGTAACTTGCTAGTGATTAGGATTTCAGTCGGAAATTCCTCGAAATTGTTCACCAAACAAATTTTCATATCTTTATTTAAAATAGCTGGATCTGATGAATTGTTGGTGATTTCTACATAAGCTTCACCCATCAGAGCATCAATCTTAACAACTGGGGATACAAGTTCTACACCCTTTTTACTCAATTTTGAACTGCAGCTAACCTTTGCTGTTACACTGGGAATGTGGTAAAACTGCTATTCTAACAGGAACGACAGCATTTTGACGGGGACACAAAATCGTTTTCTGTTTTAATTTTAACGTAATTTCTTGTTCAGTTAATTGAGAACTTCGTACCTCAAGATTCATAATGGGGACAGAGATATCGAAAATGTTTAGACGGTTGCGCTTAAAATCAATAGAGGTTTCTCTGTACTTTAAAAAATCAAATCCCAAAATTGCTTTGTAAGAAGATAAAATATCTGATTTTGTGACATAAAATATTTGTTCAAAAGTAACATTCCCTATTTCTATGACCAATTTATATGATTCACTGATGTCGACAGAACCTCCATTCACCGCTTTTATTTGAACTTGCGAATTTAGCGGTTTTAAATCATTATTGATATTTATGCGTGAAAAAACACTTGGAGAAAGCAGGGAAACTGCTGCACCGCTATCTATCAAGGCCGAAAATTCGTAATCATAGGATTTTACTTTAATAACAGGTAGCGAAAAATTTTGGTCACACATTTTGGAAACTATGGGAGAACGTCCATTGGACCTTTGATATATTAATGAAGTCTCCCTCGCGAGTTTAAATTCGCTGGTGACTGCGGTCTGTCAACATCACGATCATTCGAATATCTATTTCTATCCAAATTATAATCCCTATTTCTAACGTTAGAATATCCACGTCTATACTGCTCATCCCTCATTCGCTTTCTACACTCGATCTTTCTATGCCCTCGAATTCCACAGTAAAAGCAAGTACTGGATCTATTTTGATTGTTACCCCTACTTTGATTTGCATTTACATTGTTTATTGTCGTCTGTGCACTTAAATTTTGGACCTGAGTTGTCAATAATTGTAGCTGTTCTGTCAATTTTAAAATGGCTTGATCCCCGCTGGCAGCTGTATTTTGTCTAAGGATAGAGCATTCTGCAATTTCACTATTAGCTTCTTCAATTATGGCAACTGTAACGGCTTCCTCGAAATTTATAGGGGTTTTGCTTTAGACATAGCGTTGAATGTCTGATTTAAGACCTGCCACAAACCGTGCTTGAAGCAATCGGTCGTTCGCTTGACGCACTTCCGGTAAAACTGCGGCACCATTACTGCCAAAAACTTGATTTCCCAAGGCTCTAACACGCGATGCAAATTCCGATACCTTTTCAGTACTATTCTGACAACACAAAGCTAATTTTTGCAATTGAGTCGCTAGAGGTACGGGACGTTCAAACCTTTCGATTAATTTTTGAGAAAATTCATGGAAATTTTGAATTTCCTTTCCTTCAAAAAGAAAACATTTTTCTGCGGTATCAGTCAATTTGAGTTTACCAATGCAGACCATTTCTATTTCTGTCCAACCACTCAGTCTGGCTACTTCATTTAATTTCGATAAAAAACTTCTGATTGTTACAACACCTTCACCCGAGAATTTTGGAATCAAATCAATAAAAGACATTCATAGCCGCTGTCTGCCGAACAGGCAGATTTAACTCATTTTCAACGGGATCAGGTTGTCTTCGTCCATTACCTCTGCGAGCCATTATTTCTAATCAAATGTACAATTTTACGACACACAATATTTGATATAATAAAACAATAGAACCTCTACTTTATCACATGTATTAGCGAACTCAAAGAACATGTGTCATAAGAACCAATTCCTTTCCGATATAAATACATGCTGCATGAATTCTCCAACGCAATACTATACACAAATATAATACACTAAACATAAAAAAATATCTCACAAGTTATATCTCACATAATAGGTCACGGTACCAGATGAACCGGAGCTGATGTTTAATCGATGTGATCGTATAGATTCAGTACATGTCTTAATTTATGGTCGCAATTAACTTGCTAAGATCTTCAGCTCCGACTCATGACTAATGAAGCATGACGACAACAATCACTAGATTTAAACTTAATATTTATTTAAATTAACGGAATTATACAATTAACAAGAGGAACAGAATTCATGAAGGGAGGAACGAAGGCTGACTTACCCTTGTAACGAGTCCTCGTGCGAGTGCCCACGCTTAGCACCCCTTTTAGGAAGCGCTTCTGTCTGAAAGTGCCCCCTTTTCTCGGTTACTTCTCCCTGTCTGCTGGAATGTTTATTAACTCCCTGCGACTGGTCGTGTCAGTCCTTTCATGTAAAACCGTGCACACGTGAAAGTGGGAGAACATTCGTCAGCTCTCCTTCAGTATCTTGAATCTTTATTGTGTATCTTAGAATTGCTAAATTATTGTATGTTGTATACTGTATGTCGTAAAAATTATTGAATTGGGAGTTGTGCAAAAGAATTGAATTTTTTTGGTTTTTTGGCAATTTTGAATTTTTGAAATGGCGTACTTGGCCAAAGGTAGGAAACAAGATCTAGAGGAAGTAGCGAAATTTTTGGGAATAACGGTTACTCCGGGATTAATGGCATCCCAACTTAAGGAGTTAATCCTCTCGCACGATTCCTACGATGAGGAATACGCAAAAGTGGCGTTAGAAAGGATTATACAGGAAAGACGAGAAAGGGTTATAGCGGATAGGGAATAAGAGAGAGCGGATAGGGAACAAGAGAGAGCGGATAGGGAACAAGAGAGAGCGGATAAGGAACAAGAAAGACGGTATAACTTTGAGCTTGAAAAACTACGGATTGAGGCATCCCGTCGAGAACCCCGCGATCACGTCGACTCGTTAAGTTCCCAAGGATAACCACGAATAGATATTTTAAAACTGGTTCCCAAATTCGATTCAGACCAGACCGACATTAGTCTGTACCTGATAATGTTTGAGCGTCAGGCTAAGAGGGCTAACATTGAGAAAAAAGACTGGGTGTCTTGCTTACAACCGGTATTGCCTCTGGATATCGTGCAGATCATCGCACGCGAACCAGATGAGGTAGCAGAAAACTATGACCACGTCAAAGAGCTTCTGCTAAAGCGGTATAAGTTGAGTCCCGAAATTTTTCGCCAAAAATTCCTCCACCATAGCCGAAAACCCGATAGCACTTGGAAGGATTTTATTTTCGAAACCCGAAATTATCTGGAAGAGTGGATTCGAGGGTTGGAGGTTATGGACTATGAATCTTTAAAAGATTTAATGATAACGGACCAAGTCAAAAGACGTGTCCCGTTGGAGGTGAGGGACCATTTCCTCGATGATTGGGCTAAGATTAAAGACCCCGGCAAATTAGCCGAACTGCTAGATTCCTACGAAGACATTCGGAAACCCAAAAGAAAGCCTTTCGAAAAACCCAAGGGGAGTACACCTTTCCCAGCGAAAGTGAGGGATGGGAAATACCAACCGGCCCCCATTCGAGGGAGGAACGATTTTTTCCCGCCTAGTTCCCAGGGAAGGAAATTCGACACTTTTGACCGGAGACGCACGCCGCGGTGTTTTGAGTGCAACGCGAGCGACCACCTAAGGCCAAATTGTCCGAGGTTGGGGAATAGAGTGACAGTTGAATCGTTAAATAGACTCGGACGGGAAGCCGAACATGAATTATTGATGCCGTATGTACAAAAGGGATCTGTAAACGCTAAAGAAATAAACATCCTTCGAGATTCGGGTTCGACCTTGGATTTAGTACACCGGAATACGTGGACCCCAAATCCTACACTGGAGAGACCGTGTGGATTCAGCAACCGCTAGACTCCTATCAAATTTCGTTACCCTTAGCGGAAGTGAAAGTAGAAGGAGGTTTCGGGTCAATCACTACCAAGGCAGCTGTCTTTGCAAACACCGCCGATGTGCGACGATACATCTTAGGTAACCGAACAGCTCAGATGATTCGCGAATTAACGGGGTATGAGTTCTCGGAAACTGAGCAAATTAATGCCGTTCAAACGCGTTTACAGAAACGGCAGTCAGAAGCGAATGTTTTGGGGAAGGGGGAAAACCCCCAAGTACTTTCGATTTCGCCCTCGTCGGGGATAGACAAGACAGCTACAGAATTGAGGTTGGACGAACCGCTTGTTATTCCCGTGGCGGAGGCAAGCGGCACGGAATTGGAGCTTCTGGAAGTAAAGAGATCTGAGCAAAGTAATTCAGTTGAAACCCGCTTGCAGAAGTGTGGGGAAAATGTTTCGCGGAGGGAAAAAGTGTCTGTCCAGTTAGTTACGGCCCCGTTGGCGATAAATAAGACCGACGCGGAGTTGAGATCGGGCGAGCCTATTAGTCTTCCTATGACAGAGGCTAACGACCAGAAAAAAGAACTAAAGGGGCAGAGAGACGACGATGTTTACGGAGGGGAGAAAGTAAGTCCCCAAGTAGCCAAGTTATGCTCTCTGAGGGTAGTAATCCAGACCGACACAAAGGTGCGATCGAAAGAACCGTTAGTTCTTCCAGTGGGGGTAGCAAGTGAAACGACGGGAATGATTTTCCTGGAAATACCGAATAGCAGTAAGGGAAAGATAACGGAAGGTGGCCCAGGGTTAGAAGAAGAATTAGAGGTGTCCGTTTCCGTTCAGGAGGAAACTTTTGAAATAGGTCACGTGGGCCAAAAGGGGAAAAAAAAGAGTTGCTAGTGAGTGAAGGGGTGAAGCCAAGACCTTTAGCGTTAGGTTCCGGAGCCGGATAAGATTGGGACCCACAACTTACACCGTTAGTGTTTCCCACGGTACACGTAAGCAGCGTTTACGCCCCGGCAGAATTGGTGCACGGGAAGAGTATAAAAACCCCAGACACCTTGCGGTATGAGAAATGGTTAGGACCCCAAACAAAATTGTCACGAGATTGGCAGGAATGTGAAATCGGGAGGGTATTGATGATTTTGGCAATACGTCGACCAAAAAAATTGGAAATTCCGCGATCGAACACCGATCTGGGAAAGAAAAAAACACTTGAACGCCAACAGTCTGAGTCGCGCTTTTCACGAAAATTCAAAGAGCTAAATAAAATGTAATTGAGGAAGATTTGTGTTGTATAGTGTAATATTATTGCGAATCATGTTTTGAGTTGAGTGAAATGGAGATTTTTGTAGTCATGGGCATTTCACTTAAATGTTTTTTTCTTTCTGGAGATTTTAAGTGCTAAAATTGTGAATCATGTTTGCTCGGAGTGAAATTGGTAGCCTTGTAATTATGAAATATTGATTCAATGATTTCAGTATCTTTTGCTGAGGATTTTTAATGTTAAAAGTTGTAAACTATGTTTTGCGTATTTGGTGGAATTGATTTCTTGTATCTATGTTCTACACTCGAGTACATTTCGCTGAAAGCTACGTGCGAATGTAAATTGTGTTTTGTGTAGAGTGGAAATTAATTTTGTGTTTAGGATGTTTTCACTCAGTCATTCTAAACAACTGTCAAAGATTTGTAGTCTTAAAATTGCAACTCATGACGTGTGTTGAGTGAAACTTAGGAATTTGGTTTTCGCTTAACAAGTTTGATATTTTATATATGTTTTGGTGTATTTTGGTTTGTTTAATGAAAGTATTATTATAGTTCGTGTGGTTTGTTTATTTTGGGTTCGCTTAGCGAAAATATTGAATTTAGAAATATGCTTTGTTGTATTTTTGTCTGGTTAATGGAATTTGTATAGTTCGTAATGTGTATTGAAATTTGGGTTTCGCTTAGCGAAATTCTTATATGTGATGTGGTTAATGTGATTTGGTTTTAGTTTTAACGAATTTGGTATAAGTCTTAAGTGTTTATTTTGTTTTTATTTTAATTTGGTATTTGAGCCTTGAGTGACCATACTGTAAGGGAGTAGAAAGTTACTCCGGTATATGAATTTTAAATTGATTGGATTTAACTTGCCTTACACATATTCTTGAGTCACGGTTTCAGGATATGGCGGTGGTAAGTGATCTGTTATTCTGAATTGCCAGTGGGTGATTATCCGTGCGTCTGTGGATGCGTACGTTGAAAACTTTTCACCTTTGGGAAAAGTTTTTTCAGTAGTGGGGGCGGTTGTACCATATGGTACTAGCCGACCCTTTTCCCTAACACGTGGACGCTGGAATGTTTCGAAATGCAAAAACAACTTCAGACTTTGCACGTGCGGGTTTTCACAAAATACCGAAAGAGAGTATTTTCTCATCGGCGGCCCGGCGTTCCGTTTGATCCATAGACACAGCTGGAGTTTCCGTCGGTTCCCTAATCCCATGTCTGGGATGAAGATTTGCTGTGGGGGACTCAAGTCGGCATGACAGACGGTTTTCGCATCTGTGTGGGGGTGTTTCTGTTCTGGAGAGGACATAAACATCTCTAGAGGGCTCGGAATTCACCCCCTCTCCTTTGCAGCGGCGGATCTGTGGAACCAAGCGAATGTGGATTTTAGGGATTCGGACTCGAGATTCGACGAGAGACAGACGTCTCTGTTTTGCCACTTTTACTTTGGCTTCAGGCAGGACCCAGGTAGCACAACAACATTGGCCAACATTCTACCAATATTGGCCAATGTTTTGAATGTCTGTGAATGTCGAATGTCCGAATTACGATATCTGTCGACATTGGCAGATATCGTTTAGTTTTATAAAACGAGGAAGACTGTAAATAACGCTTTTAATAACATTATAATCATGTAGTAATAGTGTAAATAATGACACCATGTTGTCTTACCCATATTTTTTATAATTTAAACATTACGCAATTTTTCCCGATATTGTACCGATATTTGGCGACATTGTGAAAACAATATCCAAAAAATGATGTTAAGATGATGTTGGCCGATATTTAATTTTTAGCTGAAGCTATGCTTGGTCACGTGTTCGTTGTTTGGGTTGCCGACCGCCATCATATTTTCAAAAATTGACAAGCGAACACGCATGTTACTCTGTATAACAGTTTTTCTAATTCTATTTCCAATCGGAAAAAAATAATGGCACGTAAAAAAAACCGGTTGAGATGCAGCCGCCGAGACCGCGGCGATTTTTCGCCGAATCTAGCAGTGATTAAGAGCATTCATCCCTAAAAGTGCAAGTCCTATAAGGTAAGGATATTTCTGTACATTATTTTGTAATGTTAATAATATTTAAATACGAATAATTAAACATATTCACTTGTTCCATTGATGAAGTTTTAGCCCGTGTTTGTAGTTTGTTACATTGTCAGTATACTATTTTTTAATGTGTAAATATTCATCGTTTACTGTATCAAATTCTCAAGTTACATTCGATTTTGTGCAATGCTATTTTCATCTTATATTGTTATAGATTATTTTGTTTTGGAAAGTAAGAGTTATTAGTATGTCAGCAGAGTTCTGTTTGCATTAATTATTAATATTAGTGGGACATTTTCAAAGTAGGTTTAAATATATTGTTCAAGCATAACATAACATTTAAAAATTTAACTGATTTTTGTTTTATATAAAGAATATACCAAATGTTTCTCACATAAAAAAAAATCAATAAATAAATTTGAGATGTGAAGCTTTAAAATTGTGACCATGGGTAAAACTGCTTGTTCTTTTCAAGTTTAGTGTGATTTGATTAATTTCATTTAAAAAAAACTAACTTCAAAAGGTGAAGAATTGTGAATATTATTCATTCTAAAAAATTAGTTTACACCAAATTTTTCTTCTAAAAATTAATAAATCATAAAATTGAGTGCACCAAATATATACTTTTTGTCCTAACTTTTTATCATTTAAGATGTATAACTTTACAAAAAATTTGCAGCTTATATTCAGTGATAAAACAAAACTATACATTATTTTACTAGCTATTTCTTTTTTAAAGAACATCAGTATGGCATCACTACGACTGGTTTTTGTCATTGTTCTCCATAGGGAAATGAAGATCTATGCACTAGATGTTAAGACTGTTTTGAATGGTGAACTCGATGAAATTTTATTTAGGGTACAACCCATGGGCTACAACGACAACAATAGTCGTGTTTGCAAATTTTTAAAAAGTCTTTAAAAACTGAAACAGGCACAGTGACAGTGGTACACAGGGGTTGACGAGCAGGGGCTTTGCCCCCTAGTAGTGCTGTATGTTGATGACCTGCTAATTGCTGGTTCCTATGAATCAGTGGTCATGGTGGTGATACAACTTCTAAGTGATGAGTTCGAAATGTCCAGGCTTAAGTTGTGAAAGATTTTCAGGGCATATGTATTAAGTTTTCTCAGCAACAACTTTGCTTAGAGGAAAAGGCCTATGTTGAGAAAATTTTAAATAAATTCAAAATGACTCAGTGTAAACCAGCTGACACTCGTCTAGTGCCTAAAGCGACACCATTGCGTTTAGTGCAAGATGAAACTTTCCATGGACCCAATCAGGAATTTGTAGGTGCATTATTGTACCTATCCATGACAACACATCCAGATATTTTATATTCTGTGATAATTTATATTACTGTCTGAGCCAAATTCAAGAGCAGCCAATAGAAGCTGCCTGGAGGAAGAAATTTTGGCTTTGGCTAAAGCTATGCAGGATGTATTTGTGCTACACAACATTAATTAAGCACATATTTAAAGCAATAATCAATAAAAAAAATTGTTTTTATTTGCAATTCAATCTGTCATTTTTCAATATTTTTGGTGAAATAAATGTTTACAATATTGAAATAGTATATGCAAAAGACCTCTAGGGAGAGATTAAAAAAAATTTATTTAAGAGTTTTCATTAAAAAAATATTTTACTCGTTATGTGTTAAATTTCTATAAAAATGTCAAATTTTTTGTTTATTAATTTTTATAAATTTTTCTGAGCTATTCATACAAAAAGTTCTCCCTGTGTCTATCAAATAGTTATTCAAGACCTAAAAAATGTAAACAGTTTAACTCTAAGTGCATTTATCAAAAAGCCTTAGTACTTTGAACTTTGGCAAAATTGCAAAAAACTGATTTTGAGATAATTGTATTGTAAGTACAAAATACAACAAAAGTTAACTTATTTTTTGCTAGTGCTATTTTATTTTAGTAATTTCTATTACATTAAGACATTTATCAAAACAAGAGTTTTTACAGTAAGCTGATATATATATTTTTTAAAGCCAGTTTTAACTCTGATGACAACTGAGTGATTTGTGATAATTCACTGAAAATTATTCATTTCTTGTTAAATGACCTGAAATTTTTTTTTTATTGGATCAGTACTATTTTAAAATAAACCACCACTGAAAAACTGCACCTTCTCTTTTTCTACAGCTATTTTTGTTCTGTAAACGAGCCTTTTTTTTGTATTGATACGCATGCAACAAAATTTTGTGCTTCAGTCAGTCATTAAGGCCATATTAAATGAAAATAATTGTGCCAGATTAAAACACTTTGATATTAAATTGAAGTATGCTCATGATATTGTAAAATTATTAAAGATTTATATTGTATATGTTGCAACTGAATACCAAATTGCTGATTTGTTTACAAAATCTTAACGTAAACCTAGACTGAACTAAGACAAAAATGTATGTTAATGTTATTGAGGGAGGGTGTTGAGAATAATTACTAACTGTAACTCATCTTTGCTTAGCAATCGGGTAACACTTGTTCTAATTGTCTACTTCTGTTGTGTCACAGGTTGCTGTTTGTGTTCTTAATCATGACCTGTTGTCATGACTTTATCTGTCAGAGTTGTTTGGAAAAGCATTCGCTGGTGCGGCAGTTTGAGATGGCAGAAGAATTCACCCATCGGATAATCTGACTTGTTGAAGGGGTGACTCCAAAGAGTGTACCTGATTGGAATGTTTGACAGTTCCCAGGGTTTAATCTGTCTTAAGAATAAAAAAAAATTATTTTAACTGTGATTTGTGAATTTTTTTAAAACTTATAGAAAATTCTATTTAAATGAAATTTGTAAGAACTGTTAATTTTTCTGCCAATATGCAATGTGCCCTTTTTTTTTCTTATTTAACATTTCTAACAATATTGAATTTTTAACAGACGTTTTCGGGAAGTAATCCATTTTGAGATGAAATCAAAATTATATAAATCTGAATCAGTTCTTAGAATTACATACCATGCAACTGTTTATCAAGTTGTATTGTAATACAAGCATCAGCTTGATGTTTGTATTTATTTTACTGGTTTGAGATTTAGATTATACAATTGGCAATAATGAGTAATCAGGGTGTAAAAAAATCATGATTTTTTTTAATCAATTAATCGGATTTATTTGATTTAAATCAAAGATCGAATTTTTTTAATTAAATTTCTATAGGGCCTATAAATTTGTTAAACAAAAAATTGAGTTTCTGACATGACATGTAAACCAATATTTATTTAAGTAAACAATCGGAATTTGTGATATGGTAAATTAATATTTATTTTACTAAAAACCATTGTGTGTTACATGGTAATACATTTAAAAAATAAATTTTCAAAACAAGAGCAAAAGATAAAACATTTGTTTAACTTTAAAACACAAGTTGACATCCTATTTAGTTTTTCTTGAGTAAATTAACATCATCATGCTAACAAATGCATCAGTAAGTGTAAGTGAGACCTTTTTAGTGTGATTAAATAAATATTTGTTATGGGTCACTACTCTTAAAGTGAAAGGTGACTGTTTCGGGATGCATTTTGCAAAATAAAAGATGTTCATAGTGTTTAAACTTTCATCCTTTCAAATAGAAAGTTCAGTTGATTTTTTTATTTAATAAATTATTAATCACATTAATTGTGTTATTTTGTATTTATGTCTCAATTAAAAAAAAGTAGTTGAAAAATCACTATAGCTAAGCCATTGGTCAATCAATCAAAGGTGTAACAAGTAATTTAGGCCTACTTTGTGGGGATTTTCTTTGGCTGTCTTGACATTTACGTAGATGTAGGCTTACTGCTTTATTGTTTGTAACATAAAATTATGCATGAACATTGTAAAAACTTTCAAATAGATGTCAACTTATTTTTTATGTTACTGTTTGGCAGAATCCCTGACTCGACACTCAACAGATTACTTAGTCCATAGACACCTCAAATTATTTGCAAGTGTCCAGTGCCAAACATTTTTTTTAAAAGCTCATCAGTACAAGATGTAGTCATTAGTGCTGAAATCACCATGAGTGCAGAAAGTTCAAAGCATTTAACAAATTCTGTGATTTTTCTAGGGTGTATTTGCTTAGTTATAAAAATGTAAGATTGGTTGTGATTTAAATCAATGATTTTTTAAAAAAATCATTTGATTAAAATCAAAATTTTAATCATTGATTTAAATCTTGACACCCTGGTTTTAATAGCCTTAGGTTTCTACAAAAGAAATGGAACAATAATTTAAAATATGCATTTAATAAAATAAATTAAAATATTAGCTGCTATATCAGCAGCTTAGCTAACATTTTTGACTGGAATATTTTTCTAAAACAATTTTCTGAATTGAAATCACAAAAATGGTACCTGTACGTGTTTTATGTTTTGCAATTTTTTTTCAAGCTACCAAGGAGTAAATTTAAAGGGGAAAATGGATTTTAGAATGTCTGATTTGATAATGGATGCCTGTTTAGGTTTTAAAAAGCCAAGTTGCCCACAATTTTCTTTTATGTACTATACAATACAACAGTTACACAAATTGTAATAAAAACATATTTTTAACAATTTAAAATTATATGTTCTCTTTAATGTTTTAAAATATTGTATTATATAAATATTTTTTTAATGATTAATATTTTTTAAATTTTACAAAATTTAAGATGGTTGTAATCTTGTGTACCCTCTAAATAAACAATCACATGCCATAAGAAGAAAATTTAATTAAAATATAACAATATTATGTAGCAGATATTGAATAATGTTGAAAAAGGACATCGATCAGTATCTTAAAGCTAATATTGAGCAAGGATAAAAAACGAACATTGAATGTCAAGAAAACAATATCTATCAATGTCGTAAAGCGACATTGGGGCGATGTCGCCAGAGGGGGGTCATTTTTACGTTGGCCAATGTCGTAAAACGATATTGGGTGACGTCGGAAAACAATATCTATCAATGTCGGAAAACGATATTGGGGCGATGGCATTTTTACGTTGGCCAATGTCGTAAAACGATATTGGGGCGACGTCGGAAAACAATATCTATCAATGTCGGAAAACGATATTGGGGCGATGGCACTTTTACGTTGGCCAATGTCGTAAAACGATATTGGGGCGACGTCGCCAGGGGGGGTACATTTTTACGTTGGCCAATATCGACGGCAATATTGGCCAATATTTTTTCTCGATATTGGCCGACATATATGTGCTACCTGGGGATTCGGTTATCGATGGCTGTGCCCTTAATTATCTTTTTAAATTTTCTTGTAAATATTTAATTTATGTAAATAAATAGTTTAATTTTAAACCAGCTGTCCGTCTAATTCTTACATGACGGTACAGCACTGTCCTCAGTGCCACGAATATCACCTTCAGAAATAGTTAATTCTTGTTGCAAGAATTCTGGACTATTCCACCACTGCTTGTTTTGAATTATGTCCTTGGCATCTAATCCACGAGAGATAATGTCAGCAGGGTTGTTTTCAGAGCTTACATGCCCCCAATGATAGTTCGCTGTTAGTCACTGGATGGTGGCAACACGATTACTCAAAAATGTCTTAAGTTGATGCGGTGATTTCTTGAGCCATGCGAGCACTATAGAAGAATCACTCCACAAGAATACACGATTAACCTCCATTCGTAACGATTTCAAAACCCGTTCCATTAGTTGTGACAACAGGACAGAAGCGCACAATTCCAAGAGAGGAATGGAAACTGTCTTTACGGGAGCTACTCCAGATTTGCTACACAGTAGTGTTGAAGTAATTGTGAGGTCTTGAGAGATCATCTGCACATAAACTGCTGCTCCATATGCTAAGGATGAAGCATCGGCGAATCCATGAACAATAATTCGGCCTTCATATCGAATACATCTAGGAATCTTGATATCCTCTATTAGTTTCAATGCTGATACGAAACAATTCCATTCATGTGACATGTTTTCTGGGAGCCTTTCATGCCAGTCGAATTTTAACAGCCACAATTGCTGCATAAAGATTTTTGCCCTTGTAATGAGAGGACCAAGTAACCCAAGAGGATCGAATATTTTTGCTATGGTGGAGAGTACTGAACGTTTTGTGAGGATCTCCCTTGCATCAATTTTAACTCGATAGGAAAAGCAATCTGTTTGTGGTTCCCACAACATTCCTAGAGTTTTTATTGGTTTTACGTCTGTGGGATTAGAAGAGTGAAAAGGGTATTCTTGATCTTCTGTTGGAATATTCTTCAACAGTTGAGGATCATTGTCACACCACTTGTGCAATTTCATGCCTCCCTTTTTCAGCAAATGAACCAATTGGGATTGCGATTCCCTTGCGGTTGTCAAGTCCGATGTTCCGGATAGGACGTCATCCATGAAGAAGTCTGTCAAAACAACTGGTGCAGCCAAAGGAAAAGATGTGTTCATTTCTACTGACAAGTGGCAATATTGCATTGTAGGAGTTTCACTAGGTAGCGACCCTGAAACTACATAGCCAAAAACAGTTTCTTGAAATAACAAGGTCTTATCATCAGTACGAATTCTTCCCTCTCTCATAAGTTCAAAAAATAATTCAGCCCCAATCAACAAATCGATTCTACCTGGTTTAAAAAAGTCGGGGTCAGCTAGATATATATTTTGATTTAACCGGACGTGCTTGATATTTAAATATGTTGCAGGTGTGACGTCGGTTATTTTTGGTACGATTAAGAATTCTACAGTTTTTACAAAATCTCCAGTTGCGTTCGAAATATTTCCAGACATTTTTGTTTTTACAGTGAGGGACGAACCATTTAAACCACTGATAGGCGCATTTATCCTTTCTTTCTTCAACCCCAACTGATTTGCGCATTCGAAGGTGGCGAAACTTGCCATGGAACTCGAATCCAAAAGAGCCCTAAAACTCCGTTTTTCTCCGTTCGAATCCAAGACGTAAATCATTGCAGTACTCAACATTACAGTCTTGGTGAGATAAGCAAGTGGGGAACTATTCGTTAACGAAGCTTGTGCAGCTGCGACAGTCGATTTTACGATTTCACTTCCCCTCAGCGGAAAATTCCTCTCTACCAAGCCTCCTTCCCTTTCTTGTTTTTGTTGTTCTGTGGGGTAGGGGTTGGTTGTATTAGGTTTCCTATGCAACAACGAGTGGTGCTTCTTGGCACAAAGGGAGCAGTTCAATTTTGACCTACAATCGGAAACCCTGTGGGATTTGCCCAAGAGTTGAGACACAGGTTTTGCTTCTTAACATGCTCGAATCTCTTGGAAACATCCATTTTTTGAAACATTTGGCATTTATGTATTGTATGCTGGCCCTTACACAGTACACAAGAATTAAAAGAAGCATTTGAATTGGCAAACAAGTTTTTTGATTTACTAGTTTGGTAGGGCACATTTCTATTAGAGATATTTAAGGATGCATTCCTATTTAAATTTTCTAGAATTTGACTTCTCTTTTCCAAGAAATTTAAGAAGTCGTCAAATGAGGGAACTTCATTGGATGTCAAAGTCAGTTCAAATTGTTTAGCTGATTCGAGGTCCAGTTTCTGGAAGATAATGTTCATTAACAGAATGTCAGACAAATTATTTCTTTCGAATTCTAAGATCTTCAGAGCTCTTATGTTCTTGCGTAAACAATCAATGAGGTTTCTCACCTCCTTGGCTGATTCATGCATTATTTTGGGATAATTTAATATACCGCGAATGTGGGTATCAACTATAACTCTTTTGTTTTCATATCGATCTTCCAAAGCTTTAAGCAAAGATGAATATGTGTCATCAGACGTTTCGATTTGTCTGGCAACTCCCTTTAATGATGCACGCAAATAATACAATTTTTGGTTATCAGTTAATTGAGAGTTATACTCTATTAGGTTACGAAATTGAAGTTTAAAACTTCTCCATTCATCATATTCGCCGGAAAATTGAGGCAATGGGATCTCCGGCAACTTTACTGCAACTTTCAAATGTTTGTTAGCATCTAGTTTTGATTTTGATTCATCTAATTTCAAGGAATTTCTATCCATTTCTATTTTATCAATAAGGTATTTCAATCTTACCTCAATTTGTTCAAGTCTGCTGTCCAGTTCATCTAGGGACTCGTCGGTTTCGGTAAGGTCCACTTCTTGGGGAAGTCTGTAATACCGCGCGCGGAGTTGTTCAACACTATTTTGCACATCCTTCTTGGTGTCCAGCTTCACATTCAGTTCAATTAGACTGCCTGAATGTTCTTCAAAATCGGAAATAAATGTTTCTAGTTTAATCGTTTTGTTTCCTAAGGCATCCTTTTGCCTATTCAAACTAAAGACTTGGGTTTGAGCCATAACGAGGGCTGTTTCGAGAAGAATTCAATCCAAGAATTTTCAATCAAATTCAAATAATGTCCGTCAAATGAGCTCCGGCTCACTGGAACAAAAGATGAGGGGGCCAAATTGTCCGTTGGCTAAGTCCCACATACGTGATTGGGGACCTGGTCGCTGGAAAATTCCTTTGGATTTAAATAGTGGACTGTATGAGGTACTAGAGATAGCTACTAGGTATAACTAAAATTTATTTACAAATAAACTATTTACACGATTATTTGGATTGGGGCAATCCCCTTTTCCATACAAGAGGTTGGGAGCACAGTAGTGCGTCCGCTGATTTCGAATGCTATCTAGCGTCTGCCCAAGACGGGATATATTTTGGTGAAGCTATCGCCTCATTGGCGAGCTTGCAGCTCGACAATTCAACCATAGACACCAAGCTCCAACAACGACTACCGATTTCCCTGAAAGATAATCCACAATCTCGGTAGGCCACTATCCTTCCTCTGTCGAACTCGGATACTTGATCAAAAGATGATCGCTGTTTTTTTCGAGGCATAATTGATCGTTTTTTGAAAAAAACACAAGAAAAACACAGTTGCCGTACTTGAAATTGTCGAAATCTCCAAGCCTTAAATAGCGCTTTGAAGTGGCGCCACAGGCGCGCGTGATGTGCGTCTGCGCTGAAATTCGAATCATTTGCATATCTCACCTCCGCTAATGCATGTTGTAAATTTCATATTATTTGCATGATTCCTTCAGGGTGTTGCATTTACGGTGGCCAGCAGTATATTTAAAGATTTAAAAGACAAAAAAAAACCAAGCTTCCTTTTTTAAAATTTAATGAGGTTAACACGACTTGGGGGAATAAATTTAATTATAAACGCACATGTTTGAAAATATCTTCTTCAATAAATATCTTACTGATGCTTCAAATAAAAATAGTTAAAACAGATACAAGACTCAAATCACGTTCTTGTCACCTTTGAAAGCTTTCATTTATATTATGCATCCTTACTTGCTTGTTTTCATAAACACAAATTTACATATTAACGCAGTTATTGGCTATTTTACACAATTTTAGGTTTCTCATTCTAAAACTAATTGAATTAAATCAGTGTGTCTCTGTCTGGATTTTACAATCATTCCAGTGATCATGTAAAATTCTTTTGGCAATATTTATGATTTTAATTGGGTGTAAAAGTTATGTGCAGGATATTTTATATTAAACTAGCAGGCCAGCATGGATTTGCCCGCGCCAGTTCTTTTCGTATTCTTACTGATACTGAAAACATTATTAAAAAAAAGATACTGAAACATAAAGAAAAATCAATAATTTTAAGAATTAGTTCAAACTCCACCCGACATTACCCGGTTTGCAATTAAAAAGTGATTTATTTAAAGAAAATCACATTTAAGGTATCGAACTGATGTAAAATTTTCTATAGATTTCAAATCCGTTGAAATTTTCTCACTTTCTTTGGATAGAAAACCTCAAATAGTCCTTACCTGTGACAAAGTTAAAATCGTTAGCAAGAAAGTTATGCTAATCAACAAAGTAAATCAAAACACGCTGTCTTCAACTGAGTAGCTGTGACTTCAGCTCCGCGAGTGATGTCATAACTTGGCACAGTTCCAAAGGAAGAAAAACGCAAAATCATTTGCTTTCTTCATTCGAGGAGCTGACGTCAACTCCGCGAGTGAAGAAACGATAATTAGAAAAAAACTAATAAATTAGTTTTAAATGTTCTAAATTAAATTTTAAAATTCGAAAATTCGAAAGAATTCGAGTTTCGTTGGGCATTCAGTCAATTTTAGGAGTAGTATCGGTGTGCCAAATTTCATCACTGTAAGTGGTATAGATTGTCTGAAGACATCAGACTCTCTCTCTCTCTCTCTCTCTCTCTCTCTCTCTCTCACACACACACACACACACACACACACACACACACACACACACACACACACACACACACACACACACACACACACACACACACACACACACACACACACACACACACACACACACACACACACACAATAATAGTAGAGACTTGTATCATTTATTGTGTGTGTGCATGAAATCAATATTTTATAAATACAAATGCAGATAGGTATTTTAATTAACGCCGCACTGGATCAATACAACGGGCTATTACCGACGGTTCTAATAAACACGACCACTTCCGGTGTTTTCCTTACCTACTTCCAATTTTCCAGCCTCGATAAAAATCCAAATATTTCTACCACTAATTAACTTAGAGAAAAAATTATATATATTTTGAAAAGTCAAATAAATACTCTATCAAATAAAACCAAAAACTTTTATGGAAATTTTGATTAACAAATGATATTTTCAACGTGTTTGGATACCTGAATTGAGGAGCATGATTTAAGTGTGCATAAATTTTCACATATACATTTGAATTCGTTCCAATACTCTATTAAGACAGAAGAAATTAAAAAGTGTGCCCTTTACAAATACAGAACAATAGAGTGAAGGATTTCATTTTGCTGTTGAATATGTTTTTATCACAAACTAGCTTATATTGAATTGAAGGATATAAACATATAAATTAGTCGAAATAATCTAATTTAGAATATGACGTATCTCAAGATTTAAAAATATCAGGATGATAAATATGGTGTAAAAGTGGAAAATAATTACGTGTTACTGTAAGGTTTATTTAAATACGAAGCAAATAATCAAGGTGTCAAGTAAATATTTTTTGAAAAGAAACTTTTCCTACTGATAGGATTGTTTAAATTAGTACAAAAGAAGTTTGATATCGTTCTCTATTTTTTTGCTTTTCCAATTTGTTATATTACGTGCTTCATTAACAAGAATAAAAACACCTCAAAATTGGTAGACAGGATTTCAATTTCCGTTCAAGGATTGTTTTCGTTTCTCACGTGCATGAACGGAATAAAAATCTCCACGTGAATAATAATCTCTTGGGTCAAATTCAATCTTGTAATGAAGATTTTACATATATTTTAAATTATGAACAAAAAGGTTCCCTAAAAGCCGTATAAATGCGCATCACATTTATGCATAAATGTGTATCACATTTATGTATAAATGTGCATCACATTTATAATATGGTTTATGAAATGCTTTAATCCTATTTTTAGCTAATCAATTTTCTTTAAAGTTTAAAACTTTAAATTTTATTTTAATTATTATTATGAGTGTTTTATTTTGTCATACTACACACGAACTGTGTTCCGGCACCTTTTAATTGACGGATTTTCTAAGTTTTAAAAATAACTTTTGAAAATTTGATGTTTGGTCCACGTGGACTTGAATCACCCTTTTGAGCAAAGCAGGTCGGTGCGCTTGTCGTGATTGCATTGCTTGTCTTGAGGCGCTGCTCGGTTTGTGATTGGCCGTGTGGTTGCGGGGCTTACTACGGGTGACGATTGTTATACGTTGAAAATCTTTTTTTTTATTACTTTTAATGTAAAAGTGAGATTTGAAATAAAAAAAGAAATACCTTTTCTTCTCAATTACTGATCCTGCTAATAAAAAGGCCAAAATATTAACAGACACAACGAAAAAACACACAAAAACAATGACGCCTGTTGATATTTCTGAAACTGAACTTGAGAATAAAAGTTAAACTACAAATGACTGGCCAGACAGCTGGACTTATGATAAAAAACAGGATTTTGCTTAAAAAATTAATTGATCTGTGTATGCAAAATAAAACTTGTCTGTACACCTTGTGTAAAAGTTGGAACTCTTGGATTTTAAACAAAAATGGGAATGGAACTTTCCAAAGAATGGACCAACAGTGACATAACCTATTCTGACAAAGATAGGAAGCAACAGCTCACTTCGAGAAAAAGTTTTGATCACTGAGAACCTGCTGGACATACAGCATTATTAAAAATAGTTGCTAAAAGCGAAAAAAAAAATCATTGTCTCACAAAAAAATGACTACTGCAAAATTTTGAACGAATCCTACAAATGCATATCCACTCTCATGTAATACATCTCTACTGTTATAAAACTCTCGTACTCCACTTCCTTCCTTCTCTCGCCCTCCTCTTCCCTCTGCTCCTTCCTCCGCTTTGTCTCGCAATCCTCGGCCCACATTCGGGCGAACATGCTCACCTCACTGTCCTGCTCCTCCCAGTGGTACTTCTTCTCTTGCACCAGCTGTCGCCCCTCCTCGGCCGTCTCCTTCTCGATCTACCTGCTCATGAAAGAGTGAAGCTCGTAGAAGTTGCGTCTAAATTGTTACTCCATCTTTTCTTCTACTACCTTTTGCCTCTCTTCTGTCGGGAATTTTGTCCTTCTGTATTTCATCATGGTTAATACGGACCTGCGCTATATAAATTTATTCTATTTATGACGTCATTCATTTTCTGCCGAACTGTTGTAGCCAATGTATAAATATGTTTGACGTGTATGTACTGTATCTCCCAACAAACTTCGATTATGTAATAGTTATCGTTATGCTCTTCGTTGAACAATTGTGTTGTGCCGTCGTCGTGATCGGAATTATTATTTATTGGATTCCTGTCAGTCTGCAGAAATAAAGCTATTTACTTTTCTTAAGCTACTGTTGACTTCTTTCCACGGATACGATTGGTCGAAGTAAACTCGCACACATCTTCTTCCTTTCGCAACTTGAGCTCTTAGTACCTGTTCAGCATGCGCTCCGTTTTGGTATCTTCATCTTCCACCTTGTCCATGGCTTCATGAAGATGCATGCCTTCCTCGAACTTGTGCACCCTGCTAAGGAGACTCTTCTTGTCGCCCGAGCACTCCCACCTGTTGCGGAACAGACCCTTCTCGTGTCTCCTCGCGTAGGCCGTGATCTCCTGCATGGAGTCCTGTCGTATACAGTAATCTCGGATGGACTTGCACCTAATTGGTTTGACCTGGACTGGTTTGGGAACTCGCTCCCACGTCTGATTTTGATGTAGATTTACTAATTCCTCTTCCATTGCCTCTTTCCACATTCTTGCATGAGGTGACTCCAATGCTTCCTTCACAGTGATGGGATCTGGTATAGTTATATTGACAGGAGAGACATCATTTACAGCTTTATAAATCACTGGGTCTCCATAGTAGGTCTTCGGTTTTCTGATCCTCCTGCTTCTTCTGATTTCTTGCATATTATCACTCTCCGGTGCAGCTTCATTCTCTTCTTATCTACAGGATTCTGTCAGATTCTGCTCCTCACTGGAATTTTCACCCAACTTTTTGGCATGTGGTCTAGAGGAAGAAACTGGGCAGCTACGGGCAATATGGCCCCACTCCCCACATGAGAAACAACGAGTTTATCTATCCACTGCTGACCTGTTCTTAGATGTCCGTTTACGTACTTCAAATTCAGGTTTTCTCCTGGTCTGTTTTCAGGACCCTTTCTCCATGAAGTTCTGGTCTCAGGTCAGAGGAATATCTTGAAAGCTTCTTCTCTACGACAAGCAACGACTTCACTTTCCTTGAAGACAGGTGTCATACGACATCCGTCCTTTCCAAAATTCAGTACCAATCCCGAAGAACAGAACCCAATTTCCCAGTTTAACACCATACGAGAGAAACGATTTGGCCTTTTGAAAGACGCTTCCGTTCTCACATCTGCAAAATCGCTTAACGAAACTTTCCCCTAATGAGAAAACCAGATGTGTGAAGTTACCATGTCCGTTGGGGCCGACAGAATTGGAGTGGAATCGCACAGTGCTTGGCGTATAACGATATTCCACCCAACCATAGCACGAGCGCTGTCGCCAATCTTTTCGCTCCAAGCACTGCTTGGCGAGAGAAATGCTCAAGCGCGAAAACGAGAGTTTTCGATTCACCAGTCTTCCCTTCGTTCCGCCTGGAGTAGCCCAACAACTCAGGTATTTAAATGTTTTGAATTACACTCTCCCCTCCTTAAATTTTTGACAATTTCATATCTCTAGTGAGACTTGTCACCTCCCACGGAAGTAACGATTCTATTTTTGGACTATTTCTGTGGCTTGTTAAAAAGACTAGAGCATTATAAGTATCCATTCCAATTCCCGCTGGAACACCACCAGCCCTTGAATAACGTTGTACTGACAATTATCATTATTACCAGTATAACATATATATGTATTTACTCTCGAGTGAATAAACAGGGATTCATTTGTCACCAGAACTCTGTCTTTCTTACAATCACGGAAAACCAACGCACAATAAGCTCTAATCATTCTTCCTTAGTGAATATTTTTAAACTCCCACTATACGATCCTTAATCTGAAAATCTCCATTGTAACCATTGTTACAACAGGTTTTCTTCGTCCCTCTACAAGTTCAGGATAAGTCCTTCATACTCCCTGGGGCTTGCTAGCCCAAAACCACGCTCTGCCATAGTAATTATGACTGTAACAACTAGTTCAAGAACATTTTTCCAGTACTGCCGTTTATTATTTATCTGTTCTGCTAGTTGGCAGTCAATTGTTGAGCCACATTTTCTTGTAAGATATGTTACCGAAGCTGTTCTATGGTATACAGAGTTGTAATGACTTCGAACTAAATAGGTGTTGTGCCAATCACAAAATCCATCAGATGATAATGGTGTAGAAGAATTGGAAAAGAGTTTACACACGAAACAGTATACACGACCAGTTGTTGGCGAATATACTAACCATTCTCTGCAATATTTAAATAAAATGTCAGAAATATTGCATCGTCTGTCGGCTCACTCTAACTACAAAAGGTCAGCGCATGCTCGAGTGTAGGCACAGGGGAATCCCCGTGTTTATAGTAAAATAAATTATATACTTTACACGTTCCATTTCTATTATAAAATAATGAAATTATTTTTAAATTTACCAAAATTACCGGCATTTGCTGTCGAAATTTATCAGTAATTTCGGTAGTCATAATTACAGGTTATCGGTAATGCCAAACCTAGGCACAATAGCGCTTTGTTCTTTGTAAAGACACGCTAAAAAAATTGGGTGAAGAGTATGGGACGTTTTGGACGTGCGGCATTGGGTGGGGGGACAAATAGTGCTGCAGTATATTTAAATATATATGACAATTGCTCACTCGGACAATTTTTTTTTTTTTGGGGGGGGGACTAGAAAGTGGAGGTTCTAAGCTATAGCTTGTCTAGCTTATACATAAATCCTGCACTGATTGTAAATCTATGAAATCTTTTACAGAAAGGGAAATGTCCGCAGTCTGTAATTATTATTTCCAAAGTTAAAAAGTCTCTTTATCATACCAGCAAATATTGAAAAACACAAAAACAAGGGCAAAATACAAGTAAATAGCTCACATATGAAATGTAATTTTTCCACCTTTAATAAATTTAGAATTACATCCGCATGCACAGTACAATAAAATTATGCAAGCTTTTACTTCAATGGATTTGCTATATAGAAGAAGAAATGCGCAAATATTGAATACGCATTTGAGAGAAAACTCCTAGGATCACGTTACTACTGTTCCTGATCACGTGATCAAGGGGACATAAAAAGGTTGCCATAGCTCACAATACTTTTAAGCTATGGCTCTCCATGAATTTGATCCTGGTAGACATTTGAGGCCACCACAAAAATACGTGCACCAGCCCCCTTTTTACACGACGGTATTTGGTCGGATTCGATCTCGCGAACCTTCGGTGGCCCAAATGGGCTACCTTGACCCTCTGATGCTACGGTCAGAAAACTGTCAGTAGGAAGGTAGGTATTTTGATTAACGTCAAACTGGAGCGAAGCAACAGGCTATTGGTTCCGGTCCGGGATCAATCTCCAGGGGAAGGATTGATGACAACACGTTATTTTGAACTACGGTCAGAGGACGAAATAACACCCAACTGACACCTCACTTTCCGAACTTTCACACCACTCCAACGTGAGAATATATGAGGCCACAACATAATTAACGTGTATCAAGGCCCTTTGTACACGACAGTCTTTGTTTGGATTCGAATTCGTAACCCTCTGGATGCTTATCCATTTCTCTCATTGGGCAACCATGGCCCGTGTATTTTAAGGTAATGGTAATTTTAGTTAACGTCGTACTAGAGCAACACAACGGGCTGTATTTTAAGGATGTAACGAACGAATAAAAGATTAATTTTAAAGAATGACCTATGAATTTGATGTATTTTTAATTAACGTCGCACTGGAGCAACACAACAGACTAAAATAAACCTAGCATATACCAATGTTTTTCACCGGTATAGTGGTTAAGGTGTTAGCCTCTAGATCGGAAGGTTCCTGGTTCGAATCCGGGTCCGGGCATGGATGTTTGTAAGCGTATGGTGTAGAGGCGGCTGGTGCACCTTAAATCTGTCGTGGCCGAAAGTCCTCACGTTGGGTTGGCGTGGAAGTTTGGAGAGTGGGGTGCCAGCTCAGGTGTTGCTTCGTCATCTGACCGTGGTTCAAAATTACTAGGCGTTGTCCTCGGATCTTTCCCTTAAGGGATTGATCCCGGACCGTCGTCAATAGCCCGTTGTATTCCTCTAGTACGACGTTAACTAAAATTACCATTACCAATGTTTTTCCGTCTTTTTAAATTTTAAGATATGTGTGGCAACACAAAACCTTCATGAACTTTAGCATGGCTCTTTATTAATTTCTTTTATCTTTACTATTTATATGCATCCGCATCAATATACACAAGTATATGTAATTCTAAAGGTAAATAATTTCACCTTAATTTGAGAAAATTCAGAAATTATTCTAGCACTGTGTTCTTTTCTTGCAAAATCTTAATTTGCTGTATGCCGGCATTACTGGTATGTCTTAACACTTACTGCTGTTGAACCATCTAATCCCAAATTTTCTGTTTCGTAATTAAATCTTTTATCAACATTTCTTGTTTTATAATAATCTCTACAGTGTTTCGTTTGCAATTTGTGAATTTTTTTTTGCATGCTCAATTTTAATCTGTTATTGAATTTGTGAACTAGTCCGTACGAGTGTCATTTTGTACTTTGTTTTGTAATGAAAATATTTTTTTAGGAAAATGGGAATTTTTCTATACTGAGGTTGCATTTCCTGCATTTAAAAAAATTCTATGTTTATTTATATGCAACTGAATATCCTATTGGTTTATTTTGTTTCAAAATCCTTTGTGAATTTTAGTCTTATTTTTATTTGTTAAGGGAAAATTAACAAGTTTAGTACAATTTTTGTATGTTATCTAAGTTGTGGCTGAGTGATGTTTCTTGAATTCATTTTGTCATTTGGATGTTTTCAAATCTGAAAAGAATTTTAAATGTAGTCATAGACCTAATGTTCCAATTTCTTCTAAATTTATTTTTTACCCAAATGTGATGCTTGCTATGAAGTGAGTCATACAAATCAATCTAATGATTGGAACATATTCAGTCATCAGTATTGACAGCTGTTGCATCACTTGACATACTATAGTATTTGACACATTGTTTTCTAATTTTATGCTTGAACACAACAACAAAATTAGTATGTTTATCAAATGTTTTTGTTGAATAACTTAAATCCAATATATATAACCAAGAGGATTTAAAGTTTTGTAACCTCATTCATAAATTGCCTATTTTACCAACTTTAAGATGTTTAATTTAAACGCAAATTTATTGCATAGTCTTGGGTCCTTTAAAAACAGTTTTCAAATGAATGTTGTCTTTGCTAAAAAATATTCAGTTTTACTTAGCTCTGCTTTTGTAAATAATTGTTAAGATTGCTAAAAAAGCAATCAAGCATTTATTTTTAAAAGTTTAAGTAGTATTCATGTGTCAAAAGTCGTGTAGCAAGGAAACTAACCTATTTTAAATTCAACTTCAGATAATGATAAAATAGTAAAATGTGAACTTGTAGGTTCAAAGATCTAGCAAAATCTAGAACTACCTGATAAATTCAAAATTCCAATATTTAAATTCACCTTGTACATAAAGCACCATGTCTTAGATGACAAATTATATTTTTGAAACTAGATCATGCAAAAATATTTTTATGCAGGAAATACTTTTTATTCATTCTTTGATTAAGAATGGGAAGGATAAAGTCATCTGTTCCTCCCAAATAAGTATTGGAATGGCCTCTGACATTGAGCTCAATCTTTTTATTTGGCAGTGTTTCATGGGAAGAAAGAAAGCAAAGATTTCTTGAACAAATTATTTTTGCGGTTTGGAATTTGAATCCTGTTCTACAAAATGGTTTCAGCTCAACAGTGATTATCAGAGAAATGAGATTAATTATAAAAAATTGGACATTTAAGAAAATGTTAGGACGTTTTAGCCTTTAAACTGGAATTGTATCAGCTGGTCAGCTTAATCTAAGATTAATGTGATGTTACAGGGGTTGCAGATTATTCCTGGTGATACCAAAATGACTACCTATTGTGCATGAATTTGCTAAAGTTAATTGTTTTAAAAATATCTAGTTATAGTTGCAAACAAATTTTTTAAGTTTAGCTTACCAGCTAACACATTCTATCAATATGAATTGACCTTTTACAGGAGGCCTGATTTTTTCATTTTAGTTTTCTCAAGGCTCTTAAAAATCCTCAATATTTCTCGTCCTTAAAATTGTTTCAAGTCTTAATTTTTTACAATAATGCAACATCTATTTATTTCGCCTGCATTAAAAAAAAACAAAGGCCGATTTACATTCAAAATCGACTCGTCTAAAATCAATGGCATAATTGTAGTTCAGCTAAAAATTGATAGGTCCATGAAACCCTAACATGGCTCTCCTCCTGGGGTAATGTATTTCCATCTGTGAAAAGTCGTCTTGAAGAGGTCCTATTTTTCTTTTGCTTGAAGAGTAGAAGCCCATTGCCCTTCACTTGACTTTCCCCTTCTGTGTACTTAAATGTTTATGTATGTATTGTGGATTGCTTAGCTCTCCCTTATCCCAGAATCTCCTCCGTAAGGCGGACTATACAGCTGAAAGCCGCACAGGTGAAACAGTGTCCGCCTACAGCGTCCAATCCAATCCAATAAGGCTGTTGCTCAACTGTTTTATTTTAAACCCTGTTATGAACATGCTCTTATCGGCTATCGTTACTTCAATTGTGTAGGCCGCCTTGGTACTTAAGCAGTTAGCTCACTGGCCCTCAGTTCAATAGGTTTCTGATTCAAATTTAGGCATGGATATGCATAGTGGTTTTGAATCTATTTTAAGCCATACGTCGTCTAATTCCTCATGTTGCAAATAATGAGTGACAAACCATTAATCTTAGCCCCAATGTTTTCATTGCCATGGCTAGTATTTTTATATTCATCGGCATACTAAAGTTAAAGTAATAACTGAAAATTTAACGTTACATATGATGTCGGTAAAGAAACATTTTCTTTATTTACATTCATTAATTGTAGTTCTGTAGTTAATGCAAGTTTGCATAAATTTTATTTGGCCTATGCTATTCATGTCAGTTGTACAATAAACAATTGTTGAAATGTGTGTACACCTAATTCTGTTTTTACATGATAGATATGTTCCCGAAGATTATGGTTCCGGATCTAAAAAATCAGTTAAAATAATTTAAAAAAAACCATGGAAATATTCGTTTAAGCTTATTATTTTAGTTAAAGAAAATACACATGTAATAATATACAATGAAAATGTGTTAAAGTATAAATGGTATACCTGGAATATCTCTATCACTAGTAATGTTGTGGACATGGTCTTCCTTTTTAATGAATTTCTCTCTGTGATCTCTTGAACAAAATCAGCATGAGTCTCCTCAGATGCTGATATTTCGCCAGTTTTATGAACAAATTCAACTATTAATCGTTATGTTCTTGTTTTGCTTAGGCTGTTATGTAATACTTAGTAAGAGGCTGTCAACAACTTCAGTTCACGTTGAAACTTCCCAGTCCGTTCCACTATAGGGTCATGTTTGACAAAATGACTACCCAATTTTCTGGCCAGTTCCAGACCTTTTACTAACTCTGCATAGAACAGGATCATTTTTCATTACCACCACGTTCTGTGGGATTGGGATTCTCAAAGAGAACCTCTAATATTTCATCTTTGCTTTGGGGTTTGTCGACTAACAATTCATCAATATCTGCAAACGATAGATCATCGAAACCTTCTTCATGTGATATTGGGAAATTTGGTCGTATTAGGGACCAAGTTCAATAAAAGCCTTGATGATACATACATAGAGATACCTAGACATTCACATTAGTAAATGAGAGCACGTGTTTCAAAATGCACACACTAGCTATTGTGCAATCTATTCATGCATGTAATATAAAAATACTACTACTGTGACACAAATTTTTGAAAATTCTTACAAATTAACTTGGTCCACTTGTGTTTACTCAAAAAGACTCCATAAAAAGAGTGAAATATTTCTTTTAAATTTGTGTTAAATCAAATTCGTGTAAAAAAAAGTTCATTGTACATGATTACAAAACATGTTACTTTCTTTATCTGTAATACTATAAAAGGAAGTGTATGTCTGTCTGTTTGTTTCCTGCATGTTAAGTGCTGACGAATCTATGGAACTTACAGTAATGGGATTTGGCACACTGGTAGTCCGAATTTTTTGCAATTTTTGGGTTACTACGAATTTTAAAATTCAATCTAGAACATTTTAATTTCTGCGGAAAATTTCACATTAGAACGATTCCTAAAAATATAATTTTCTTTAAATAAAATTTTTAAATTGAATACCTTTTAAATTTTCCAAAAGATTGTAACGTCACGTCAAACTTCGCGTTCAAATATAATAACAAACAGATTACATTTCCTGCGATTTCAGTTAAATAAAGCAAGAAATAAACATTTTGGCTGATTGTGATTTTCTTTTAACAAAGAATTTCTAATTAAATATTTATATTTTCGCATGAGATTGTGAAGTTACCCTGAATTCCCATTTGGTTTGCTACTTAAACCAACACCATGGGCAAAGCCATGATGGCTATTATCCAATAGGCCACAAATTAATTCGTAGCAATCACCGAGGGTTAGCAATCAATGGTCTGGTCACACCTGACCCCACGAAAAGAACTGTCATGGGCAACGCCGTTAAATCTGTGTGTGAGCTTCAACTCTGAATATCCATACAGGTTCAATAGAATTAAGATTTTGCAAGTGTTGGTCTGTCTATTTAAACTTTCTTTTGTAATCAAGGTTTCTTTACTACAAAGGCCTAATGATATTAAAATACCCAGTGGCAGAAAGTTTTGTAGCTGTCTGCGACAAGTGTTTAAAATTTCATATTCTGTGCAAAATTTGTGTGTAATTTTTAGTGGACGAATCAGACATTAAACCAGAAATTTTCTGTCACTTATTTGAAGCATGATGTGTTCTCGTTTATGACTTTTGATATTACAAATCGTTTTATCAGCTCACTTCTTGTAGGATTTCTAAAGTGGGATGGATAAGAACCATACACATAGATAATAAAGCTGCTTTTAAAACCGTCGTGTACCTTTATAACCAGAAGTGGGCCTATTCAGTTGAATAAAAACCCTCTTATCATTAGTGCCCACTTCTTCATCTGTACCATCTCTCAATCTTAGCCTATGTTTCTCAACGACATGAATTACAGACCTCCATGTTTTGCATACAGCTTCAGAGACTGGCATTGATATAACAAATACAAGAAACTTATACAAATACAAATATTGACGACCAGCTACAGGCTCAAGCCCAACAAGGCTGGTCCTTTGTTTATGAATTCTCCAATTCCCACTGACTATCCAATTGTGTCTTAAATTCGTACACTCCCTTTGAATTAACTATATTTTCTGGCAACGCGTTCCAACTGTCTATTACCCTATTAAAGTAGTAGTTTTTCCTTAAATCCCGATTAAAATGTGTCTTATTCAATTTATACCCATGGCCATTTATATTGTTCTGTTATCCCTATTGAAATTTAAGCCCTCTGTGTCCCCTTGTTTTACAAACTTGAAAAGCTGAATCAAATCCCCCCTCCTTCTTCTTTCCAGTGTATACATGTTTAGCTTACTTAAACGTTCATTATAGTCGAAATTTGCTAGCCCCTTTATTATTTTTGTAGCTCTGTGCTGAACCCTTTCAATTGATTCTATGTCCTTTCTCATATATGGAGCCCAGAATTGTACAGCATATTCTAGATGTGGTCTTACTAAACCCTTATTTAATGGCAAGATTATATTCTTATCCCTTGAAGTTACAGTCTTTTTAATATACCCCAATAACCTATTAGCCTTTTTACCCGCAGCTGAACATTGGTGACCCATTTTAAAATCCCTGTGAATTATCACCCCAAGATCCTTGACTGTTTCTCCCTCCTTTACCTTTACTCCCTGCAGACAGTACTCGGCTCCACTGTTCCTGTAACCCATATGCAGAACTTGACATTTCCCTACATTAAATGACATACCCCATTTTACAGCCCTCAAAGGTAATGAGCTTGCTGACAGTGCTGCGAAAGCAGCCTCCGTTACACTGCAGCAGGCCGTTCCTTTTACTGACACCAAGATGTCCACAAAGGAAACTTTGAATTTGTTATGGCAAGAATGTTGGGATCTTCAAATCCACAATAAGCTCCATTCCATCAAACCATTTATTCATCCATGGCCATCAGCACCCATGCGAAGGAGTGACGTCAAATTGACTCGCCTTCGTATTGGACATACTCGTTTCACTCATCGTCATCTGTTTCTGGGAGAGAGCGTCCCAAATTGTAATTCGTGCTCCACCCCTTTTACTGTAGATCATATTTTAATTGTCTGTCCTGTTTTTAATTATCAACGTCTTAAATTTTTTAAAAGTACTTTTTTAAATCTGCGAGATTTGATTGGGGAAAATCCCCATTCAAACCTTTTTGCATTTTTACATTCAATTGGTTTTTTAAATCTCATATAGCGCTTTTATCCATCACAATACTTTTATAATCTATTATTTATATGCTATTTAAATGTTTTACTGTATTGTTCATCAGACTGCTTTAATAATTAAAAAAAAAAAAAACTATTTCAGATCATGATGTATTATTTTCCCTCACGAATACTTTTTATATTCATTTTATGACGAAATAAATCATGTATCATGTTGCGCAAGACATAAATCTACCTTTTATTAAATAATTTTATATTTACATTGATTTTATTTATTTTTATCTTGCGTTTGGCGCAGTTTGTCCGCTTTTGGACCTTGCGCCATAAAACCCCAAAATCCAATCCAATCCATTTTACAGCCCATTCGGATATCTTATCAAAATCTCCTTGTAAATTTTCTATCTGTAACTTGGTATCCACTGTCCCCCATATTTTTAAGTCATCTGCAAATATACTGATTCTATTCTTGATCCCCTGACCTATATCATCTGAAAATAGGTCAAACTTAAACTTAAGAAATGTAGGAAGTTTTCCCCTCAGTTCATGGAGTGTAATATTAAATAAGTGTTTCATATCTGGCGCATCACCCTCCGTAACAATTTTGTATATTCTATTACACATCCATTCACTGAAGATCTGATATTGAAACCAGTCTTTCTTAAGTTCACAGAAGGTTCAACAAAAGGAAACACATTTAAAATGTCATTGAAGCTCTCTTCAATGAGTCCCCTGTTCACTTCTGCTTCATGTATGCTAATATTGGTTTTTGGACAAACCAAAAAGTCATAGTTGAACAAAAACTGCTCTTGTCAATGAAAGAAAAATGTTGGTTTACCATCTGATTCAGTTGTACAGAAAGAAATACACTCTGAATTGTTCAATTAGATATTTCACATAGCTTGATAGGCATAAGAAATTACCTCTTAGCTCATCAACTTTACTAGCCTTGTGTTTTGATCTAAGACTCTTGAAGCTAATTGGTTTCTCAAGAAGGGTAACATCGCATGAAAAAAGTGTCTGAAAGTTGCGGACAATTTTTTAAATTCTTTTATTAGTGCAGACAAAAACTGTCCGCAAGCGGATTTCACTGTGTGCGACAATGTCGCTGTGTTTCTGCTACTGGGTTAAAACATATTTTTTATTACAGGGCTGTCACAGCCAACTAAAAGGCTACTTTTTGCTATTTTTCAACCTTGGCAACTGGATATACACAGTCCAGTCACATTAATGTGACCACCTGTCAAAAGCCAGAATAACCACCTTTGGCAGAGCGGACCACTGCGAGACGTGCAGGAACAGAGTCAATTAGGTTTCTGAAGGTGTTCACCCAGTGAATGCCAGGAAAACATTCCCCAAACCATAATGCTCCCTCCTCCTGCCTGGATCCTTCCGGCACTTGTTGCAGGGTGTTTGCTTTCAGACGTTTCACGCCGTATACGCCAACGTCCATCTGTCCGATGGAGCATAAAACGTGATTCATCGGAAAAAGCCACCTGTCGCCGCTCTGTGGACGTCCAGTTGCGGAACTGGCGTGCAAATTCCAGCCTTCGCCGCCGATGAATAGCAGTCAGCATAGGTGCATTAACCAGGCTTCTGCTGCGGAGGCCTATGCGCAGCAACGTTCGCTGAACCGTTGTTGAGGATACATTCTTGGTAGCCCCTTGGTTCATCTGGATGGTCAGTTGCTCAACAGTTGCACGTCTATTCGCCCGAACGCATCTCCGTAGCCTTCGTTCGCCTCTGTCATCCATAGCCCGTGGTGCACCACATGTGCCACGCCGCTGATTTTGGATAGTGCCATTTTGCCATGCATGGTATACTTTTACCACAGCACCACGCGAACAGTTCACAAAATTAGCCGTTTCCGAAATGCTTCCACCCTTGGCTCGAAAGCCAATAATCATGCCCTTTTGGACGTCGGATAAATCGCTACGCTTCTGCATTACGCCAACGATTGAAATGCTTTCCGATGCCCTAGGACATCCTTTATATACACTCCACTGCAATGTGCTGCCACCTACCTTTTGTGATTGGTTGTTTCACGTTGACTTCGAAAGTAGGTGGTGGTCACATTAATGTGACTGGACTCTGTATTTTGAAGCAAAATCGTCTCAAAAGCTCATGTTTTAAAAAATTTGGCAGCTCATCGAAAATTTTGGCAACTTTTTTGAAAATTCACAATAGGGCAAGGAAAGTTAAAGCAGTACACTTTTCACCAATAACCCCTGTTTCAGTCTTGAATTCATGTTCAGGCCTTTTGCTTCATTGGGAAAAAGTTTTTATGATTGATCAACTACTCCAATGCTATTGAAAACATTTGGTAATTGTTAACATTCTGATTGTTTCAATGAGTCATCCATGCAATAATTTATAGTATTTTTCTGTTAAAAGTATGAATTGTTGACTAAAATTAAAATGCCAAATGCTCTTACTATTACTTCTAAACATCATTTTTTGAAGACCTTGTACCGTTGTATGTTTTGTCTTGACAGTCTTATCAATTTTTGCTGTGTGACTTTCTTTAAGAAAGTCTGGCAATTAGAACATAATGGAGAACTCAATACTGTTTAATTGTGCAGATGAAATTTTGCTGTCTAACAAAAATGGTGAATAATTTCTAAGCTAGCAGTAGCTTTTTTTGAAGTAAGCATGGATATTCCTGAATCTTCATTTACTCTTTCTTCACTCTTCCACTAAGCAGAAATTATGTGAAGGGAATAAATCTTCTATAATTTCAAATTCGTAATATTTCTGCTTTTAAAACTTCCTTATCATCATGGTGTAATCACAAAGTGTTATATTTGAAGGAAAAACCTTCCCATTTTCAAGCATCTCTACAATTCTGTATTTCATTTGATTCTTTTAGGTATTCCACTTGTTCCTCTCTTAAATATGAAATAACAAAGCCAGTTTAACAGAAACAATTTTGAATTGTTGCTTGGCTAACAGCTCCATGCACTTTTTATGATTTTCAATGCCTTCCAATGAATTAATATAGCTATGAATCATGTGTTCATATTTTATTTGCAGATATTTGTTAAGCGGAGAACCTCCATTATGTCCTATTTGTCACCAAGTATTATCAGTGAGACAAATTGACAGAATGCTCAAATTTTAGCTATCATAGACTTATCTGATTTGGTGTTCAGCTTTTGAACTTAACAGACCTACCTGTTGATGGATCAGCGTCACAAAAACTTATTTTTATTCCTTTCTGTCATATTGGTTATAAAAATTATATATAGATTTTATTTACTGTGATTCCAGTTTAATTTCACAGTTCATTGCTGTATACGGGTCATTCTTGTGAAATAGGAAAAATTGGCTTCTTAAAATTTTTTCAATCAAAGATTTTTAAAACTTTCTTTTTTTGGCCTAGTAATTTTCTACCATGTTCATTAAGTAAATTAAAAATATCAGCAATCTAAATTATTAACATTTTGTTAAGGAAAAAAATATTTCAAAATATTGGAAGGCAGGACAATGATAAAAATGGAAAAAATATGTATAAATTTCTTGTTGAACATTTCCTATGACCATGTATTTTTAATTCAGCTGATTAAGTACATAAATAAAATTACTAAGAACATGACACTTCAGGAAATTATGGATTCCCAAATATTTAAGTATTGTAAGAAAGTAGGAACATTGTGGATAGCTATTACTGCAACTTTTATGCTTTTTTAACAGATTACTAGTTTTGCTGTGTGGTGTTAAATTACTGCAATCAATTCTCAGCTATTTTTGATCTGTAGTATTTCTTTTTGTATTTTTCCATTTGCATTGTATATTTTTTAAATTTTTCGTCCAGTTTCTTTATACGAATGTAGGTCTCTTCTCTATCTCTTCTAACTGTTTTCATTAACTTTTTTTCTTAACATTATCATCTCTTGTTGTGTCTGGGTTTGAAGAACCTGAAAGTTGAATTATCTATACCACTTTTCACTTGGTTTGGGTAGCCAATTCTATCGGATGACAATTTCTTGTTCAAGCGATAGAGTTTTGAATTTTCTTTCCTATTTTTATAATTCCCCTTTTTCTGCCTCGAACTCATTTTAGCTATATGCTTTACCACTCCTTTCTTGTTTTGGTTAACATATATTTCACATGCCTCTTCAATTTATCTTGTATCAAACGTTATGGAATTTTTTTAATATGCTCCTGATGACGTTTCTCAGCTAACCTTTTCTTTAACAACCTTTCCTCATATGTTTGTTTCTTTTTACCACTCATATCTGTCCATATATTGTTTACAACTTATAAAAAAGAGTATGTGATAAAGGATATTTAGTAATATATAGACATTTTTAGGTGCAATGACAAAAACATTATGTTTTAAATAAAAGAAACAAATAAGTTTCAAAATTTCAAGCCCATTATAAGGTATTTTACTATTAAAAAAATTACAATGGATAATAAATAATCAAAAGTTAATAGTTGAAAGTAAAGAATATATTTGTCTTCAGGTAATAATTTAAATATTTATAAAATACTGAACATAAACATCATTTTCCTGTCTTGACATCATTGACTTGGTATGTTAAAGGCAGGACAATGATGGCCAGGATAATAATGAAATAGGCTTGTTCAGGGCTTAATGGATGAACCTTTAAACATTTCAGTTTGAATTTCACACACATTTAAGAAATATCTTTTATACACTTGATAATAAAAAAAATTAAAAATTTACTACAAACATTTAATTTTTATCAAAGCCAGGAAAATGATCTTCAATATACATAAACCTTGAACTCTGAACTTGTATGTGCTGACCAAAAAAAAGTTGATAACTTTTCAAAATGGCAGTTATTTATTTAAATAACCTCAACCCCAGATTACTTGAAAAGTATTCTTCTAACTCAGTGCTGTCATCTATTAATTGCCCACATAATGATATCTGAGATGCCAGGAAAATGATGATATTACTTGGGACAATAGTTATTGAAGTTACTTTTGGAAATTTTTGCAATATTAATTCCGTTATTGTAACTAATAACCTTTCAAATGTATAAAGAAGCAGAATAAATTATTTTTACAAGAATATATAAATAAATATTAAAACCCTAATGAATGAAGAAATTGTAAAATTTCACTCAGGGACATGCCAGGACAATGATATTTGATATTTTAAAGTTTTAAAAATGTATAAAATAAAAAATATGTCATTAATTTTCTAACTCTGTAGATTATAAAAGTGATCCTAAACTATTCTTGAAAGTTGACAAAATCTTCAGAGTGATAGAATTCTATAAATTTTGAAGGGACATGAATTTTGCCTATTTTGCAAGAATGACCCATATTTCATATTTCATCTTAAAATTGTAGATTTTAAAATATGACATTGTTTGGAATAGTTTGGCCAGACCTGGCCTTTGCCATAAAAACCAACCAACATAATCATTCTTTGAATTTCTCACTCACTTTCCTTTTGGTTGAAACCTGCTCATTTCAAATTCTTCAATTTCATTTATATTAAAAAAAAAATCGTAGATTATGTAGTAGGAATTCTAAAGAGAGCCGCTATATCTGACTTATTTTTTAATCCACCATTCATGTCATTTAATATCTTTTATTTTTTGCTAGAATGTTAAATGGTTTTTTCATGCTTTTAGACATTATACGAGTACATTTTAAATTAAACCAGAATCTAAAAATGCTACAACTCATTATGAGCTAGTCCAAATGGCAGAGATGGTATTTGCATAATGAGTGTTTACCGTGACAAAAGAGCTCGTGCAGGGCCAACCTGCAAGTGCACTTTCAGCTGTCGGGTTCCATTCATTGCAGCCCGCAAAAGCGGAAAGATGAGTCATTTAGTCCTGCTGAAGAGGATATCTGATACAATTGAAAGGAATCTAGTGTAATCCTAATTTTTTTTCTTGTACGAATGAGTAACATTATTTGATTATACATTTTGACGAGATTAGAATTTAGTTTGTATTAGTAAATGATATTTTGCGAGTTCATCTTTATGAGATTTGACTATTTTTAAGAACTAGTGCTACGAAAGCTACTATTTCATAAATGCTTTGTAGCAGTCCTGCTAATATAAGCTCTGAGCCTGTAGCTTCCTGAAATTCAGATTCTTCCTGGATTCAATACATTTTTACATTCTCTACACAGGTACATGTTGTTGCTTTATAGTTTCTGATTAACATACACATACTTTAAGATTTTTTTTATTCCATAATTGTGTGGAGTATTTGTCATATCAAAGGAATTTCCAAGCTATCCTTAATTTTGAACACCTGTTTAGTTATTGACTTCTCATCATAGTTACATGCCAGTATTTTTAAACCAATATCAATAACTTGAAAATGGAGCAAAAATTAAGACAGTAGGTAAAATTACCATGTATTGGGTTAAGTTTAGTAGAGGAGGGGGTTTATATGAGTACCACAAGGGATGCCAGAGAACTAAACAGTGTAATGCTAATTAAAATTCATGCTTACGATCAATGCAAAAATTTGGTCATCTAGATTTTCAATTGTATGAAATGGTGCATTTCTCATGTGGTATATGTACTCTGGACTTGCATGCTATTTTCATTAGTTTCTAATTTTTATGTATTAAAATATTAATGGAAGAAGTATTTTGTAAATTTTTTTTCCAAGTAAAATAGTACTTTAGCTTTTATTATTTTCTTATGCATACTTAAATTAAAGTATTGCATTGAATTAATTTAGAATGACTGGTGACCGATCTCAGGCTGGTCCATCTGGTGCAACTGGCAGAAGTCGAACCTCAACGTCAGGTACTTCGTCTAATCCAGAACGAGAAAAGGAGTCATCCAAAGACGCAAAGCTTAATCCAAAAATGTCGAAAGCTCTTGGAACTAGTGCAAAACGGTTAGTAATATGTTTGCGTACTATGTTGTTTTTGATAATTCTATTTGAGAAAGGTTGAGTCTGATTAATCTAGAAAATATTTTCTTAAATTCCAGAATACAGAAAGAATTGGCTGAGATCACTCTCGATCCTCCTCCTAATTGCAGGTAAAATAACTTCATCAATTTTTATGTTATGGGTTTGTATTATATCTGACTCTGCAAACATAGGATGTAAAGCCTGACTTGTCATTGAATCATTAGATGAAGGTCATTGAATTAACATTTGAGTCATGTGGGTTTGGATGAGTCTTTGTTCAATTACAGGCAGGTTAAACAACATACTAGCATAAAGAGTTATAATATCTTTTCATTTAGTTAACTTGAAACTTATTTTAAAATATTTTCACAAGAATTTGATTATTTATATGCAGAAAAGCACAGTTCATTGATTGTCAAATTTATAAAATAGAAATAAAACACTGAAATTTATAAAACTGAAAATTGTTGATACTTTTGATACAATATTTAAACAAATTTTAATATTAACCTGTGTAGTTTATGTTATGTACCATATTTACAACTAGAGCCGGGCCCGGGCAGCATCGTGTCCAGCCCGGCGCTGTCCGTGACAGTTCTTTTCGTGGGGTCAAGTGTGACCACTGCTTGCTAACCCTCGCCAACGCCAGGTGATTGCTACGCACAGCAAAGGCAATGCAGTGATGTCCTCAGAGTGGCTAGTAATAAATAAATGCCAATAGATTAATTAAAAATATTTTAGATTAAAATTTAAATATCAGGCTAGACGCATTAAATTCACAAAAAATTGACACTGCATGTTGCCCCATTTCTTCCACCACGGCCCCTTCTGTGTTAGAAAGAATATTAATTTAAAGAATGAGGCCCGCCTACACCCAACATGACACTGGCATGTCGCCAGGAAATAAAAATGAATGAATCTGATTTCTAACAATCAGAAAGGTCAAATCTTCTGTGGCAGACATTGGCATCAGAATTGTCACAGTTCCAAAAAGGTCGAACATGTTGGTTCAAGTAAGAAAAAACGAATCAATTTTCATTTAAAATGTTCCACAGATTAAATTTAAAAATTTGGGCTGGACGCAAAGTTTAAAAAAAATTAGGACTACCTGTGCGCCAAATTTCGTTATCAAAAAGAAAAAAACAATAACTTTCGCCAACCTCTGGTGATTGCTACGCAATTCCAAATAGCTTGTTGTGCTTGTCCAGTGCGACGTTAAAGTCCAAAATCCGCAGTCCACTTCATCTCGGTCAATCAAGATTTCAGACTTTTCCTGTTTTCAGATTATTTGCATTTTTTGTCAAAAAAAAGCCTTAATCTAACCCCCTTGCTTGAATTTTGCATTTGTAATAGTAAAATAGCAGATATATAAATAGGAATAATTTTTATAAAAGAAAAAACCTTTTTAATACAATGTAACAAATTTTACTTGCAAATCTTCTCATTTTTCTGTGTGGTAATTACTCTGAACATGTCCGTTATTTTGCGTTGCTTCATCAACTATGTTCAGGTGTAATTTTTTGTTTAAAAATTGTCGGAAATATGTAAAAAAGTGAGAAAAACAAAAAAGACACCTGTTAGCAAAATGTCTGGATTTTGGACAATTCTGAATTTTTCGGACGTCTGGATTTGGGACTTTAAACTGTACCTACATACCAAAAACAATAATGAAGACGATTCCAAAGAATGAAAAAGTCATGATGTCACTGTCTAATGTGCACATATTTGTTTTTTTGCAAAAATAAAAGTTACAATTGAAAAATTATTTATTTAAAGAAAATCAAATGGTAAGGTATCGATCTGGTGTAAAATTTTCTGCAGATTTCAAATCCTTTGAAATTTTCAATCTATGGTTAACGATCCTGATTTTACAAATAAGAACAATGAGGTCAAATTTTTTTATTTGTATTGCTTCCCATTGCTCGGTTTCCCTTTGCTTTCGAATGGTTTGTGCGCAGGAACTGAATTTGTGATCTCACTACACTCTTAACAATCGCAAAGTCCAAATTCGTTTTGGATAAATATAAAAGTTACAATCGAAAAATTATTTGTTTAAAGAAAATCACATTTTTAGGTATCGTAAAATTTTCTGCAAAACGATTAAAAGTTTTCAAATCTGTTGAAATTTGTGCTCTATCTTTAACGATCCAGGAGATAAAAAAAAAGAACTCCAGTTAAATAAAACTGTTTATTTTTTTTTGTTTGTCCACTGAAATCGTTGCTCGAAAAATGAAAGGGAAAAAACATATTTAGAATCTGTGATCTCTTTATACTGTAGCCATTCCAAGGAAAACAATTATAATTAAATGCCAATAATTAAAAAAATGTTTTAGATTAAATTTTAAAATTCGGGCTGGACCCAAAATTCACAAAAAATGAGGACTACCTATGTGCCAAATTTCATTATTGTAAGTGCCATAGATTCGTCAGGACACTAAATACATACAGAGAAACGTTTCCTTTTATAATAGAGATTGACGGTACAGTGATGATGTCAACGCTCTTATTTATTTTCATAACTAATAGCTAACTGGTAAAAGATCGACAGGTCTGTCACTAACAAAACAGTCTCATCGAATAACATACTTTAAATGTCAAAACTGAGACTGATGTTAATGAAATCAACATAGAAAAGAATCCTATCCACCGCAAAATCATAGATGTAGTAAATGATTACAGGCTTTTGCGATTGCAACAACATAATGAGGATGAAAACCCAACCACAATGTAATTCAATGCAATACAGTCATACAATTTCAATGACCAGATGACCTTCTCTAATCTCAAACCCTATGACTACTGTCCATTGATGTAATAAAATGCAATTTTTTTGATCCCATGGATCATTTACATGCACACATTTTGTTCATTGCAAATCAAGAACACCTTTAATTTTACATTTCCTGCATTTGAGTAGTTTTCTATCCTATTCTGATGCATAATTTCAGTGCACATTACTAATTAACTTTTGAATTAGTTTTGACGCATTGATGTTTTGCTTAGCAAAATTACTTTTTTTCTATTAAAATGTTCCTAGCACCAAATCACCCAGTCAGCTATTGTATGTCATTACCATCACACAAAAGGCACTAATCTGCATTTTCGGTTATTTTCACATAACTGTATTTTGAAAATCACTAATGTTTTATACTCTGCCAAAGGCAGTAACTTTGATTGGTAGTGGAAATGCTGATCTTTTCAGAACATTCACCAAGGAAAAACACAAATGTCATAGATTCATTATTTTGCAAGTGTGAGCAGCATGTGACAGTGTCACAAATCAGCTACTTGTCAGTTGACAATTACCTCCAGTGGGGAAAGACGGTGGTAATCATGAAAAAACAATAACCTAAAAGCCATAACTCAATTTTTCCAGAAGTATCAAATCTTTGAACATGTATCTCTTGAAACACAGATTTTACATATTTGTGCCTTTGACCTGGTGGTAACAATATATTCCACTCTGTACCTTCCCGCTTCAAATTTTTCTGGTTCATTTTCCAGTTAATCGTTTTTTTTTTTTTTAAATCTAAATCTAAAGAAGGGGTTCACCATCAGATTAATTTTCAGATGATGGATCACATTTGCAATTTCTTCAGAATTTTTCTGTGAGTCATTGTTTTTATGTCTGATGGAATCAATAATAGGATGAATAATTTTACAAGCAGAAAAATAAATACATGCTTAAACATAAACATGTGAGTAAGATTGCACCATTTCCGCTTTTCAGAAGGATACCAATAATATTCCAATAAATGAATAAAGCACTATTGAATTAGCTATAGTTAGTGCTACTCGTAATTTTTTATTAAATGAAAGCTATTTAGACCAGGAGATCTACCTGGTGTATGTTTTAGGCAAATTTCTCCAAATTGAGCTGTACGAAAAATTTCTGCTATATACTCTAGCAGAATGACTAAAGATAGAAAGGAACTATCTAATATCTCAAATGTTCAAAGAAGATAGCCACAAAAATGCTGCAGGGTCTGAATGATAACAACAGATGTTTTAGTGTTAAGTTATAACAGTGACTTGGATATAAAGATATACATAACTTTTTAAACTAAGACAAATTCGACTAAATAATATTTATATGCAAGACAACCATTAGTTGTGTTTAAATATATATATTTTGGATTTTTGTTTCTGATTAGAATATACTACTGTGATCAAAAAGTACCCAGAATGCTGTCATAAAACAAAAGGTACAAATTTATTACATCTCCTTCAAAGTAATCTCTTCTAACTTCAAATCACTTCTGCCAACGTTTTTACAATCCTCAAAACTTGCCATCGTTTTTAATGTCGTTTTTGTGATACTCCTTCAGGGTTCGTATCAAATTTTCTTTTATTGCATCAATATAGTGAACATTTGAGTCATGTGGGTTTGGATGAGTCTTTGTTCAATTACAGGCAGGTTAAACAACATACTAGCATAAAGAGTTATAATATCTTTTCATTTAGTTAACTTGAAACTTATTTTAAAATATTTTCACAAGAATTTGATTATTTATATGCAGAAAAGCACAGTTCATTGATTGTCAAATTTATAAAATAGAAATAAAACACTGAAATTTATAAAACTGAAAATTGTTGATACTTTTGATACAATATTTAAACAAATTTTAATATTAACCTGTGTAGTTTATGTTATGTACCATATTTACAACTAGAGCCGGGCCCGGGCAGCATCGTGTCCAGCCCGGCGCTGTCCGTGACAGTTCTTTTCGTGGGGTCAAGTGTGACCACTGCTTGCTAACCCTCGCCAACGCAGACTCAAAATAGTGAGGTGTTTTACCTTAAGTTAGCAGACATTTGTCTTGTGTTTTTTAGTAGATGTGAAGCTGCATGAGAAAGATTACATCTGGGAAATGCATCGACAAAGGTTTCGTTAAAACAAAGTGCATACCTTAATCAATAAGTTAAAAACTTGAAAAATGCTGTACAAATAGAAAAGGTCCTGAAAAATTACAAAATATTAGCCCAAAAGTTACATTTACAGAGTTGGGAGATTGTAAATGGAATTTGTCTGTATATGCATTTTATGGGATCTTAATGACATTTCAACAAAATGCAGGCTCTTGGTAATAAATTGGAAGTGACCAGAGTTCAAGTTTTGTCAAAGTGCTTTAGTCGCATATTCACTCTCACAATGTACAAGGAGTCTATTCCTTTTCACAATTCAGTAAATTAGGTTGGGGTTTACATATCTTAGTTCATTCTCCTAAAATTTGATGCAAAATTGTTTGATAATTTAAAAAAATTTGATTTGAGATTCTTCTAAACTTTTTTTCAACAAAAAATGCTAAATAATTTAAAATATAATGAAAATGGATTACAAAGAGTACAAGTTTTTTCACCTGTCCAAAATAATCACCAAAAATATTAAGATTTTTTTTATATACAAAATGTAAAATTTACTTCTATCAAAACAGTTTGCAGTACTAATGGTAAACACTGCTAAGTTTAAATGACTATCTCATGTAATTTCCTCTTGAGCAGACTCTGTGCAATACTAATATTATCTGTTAGCTACCATTCAGTCTTACCCTTCTTCTTCGAATGGAAGCAGACCCCTCCATACATAGTTATTTAAAACCCACAGCGGATTAGCCAAAGCTAGGGAACGCCTCTAATGAGAAATATTAGAAATAGGCCCTTTGACGCGCCGTTCGAAAAGCCCTCGTCTACCCTGGGTGGGTGCAAAGAGGAGTAGACTTGGTCGACCATTCAGTCTTACCCTTAACATTAAACAAATGGCATGCCTGACGTGCTTAGCAATAGATCCCAAATATTTTGGGGAGCAAGATGTCTTAGGTTATATTTTGGAATATTTACGGCTGTATTCACAAGTCAGAGTTAACTCAAGGATCAACGATAATCCCTGAGTTATCGAAAAAACCGTATTCACAATGCCTGATCAGTGGTTTATAAACTGCTGTTTCGGTGTTACATTTTGATCCTCTGAAATCGGCAAGTTAACTCAGGAGTTAGATTTCATGCATGCGCAGTACTATCATTTTGCGAAGGACATGAGGAAACAAAATGGATGACACATTTCATTCTATGCTTTATTACGGTATTCTTGCGACGACTGGACTGGACCTATCATTACGGAGCACCTGCTACATAGCAGCTCATCTCCTTATAATATTGCTTAAATGGAAAATTTTAAATTGAAATTTTATTGAAATTCCAAAGAAAAATGAAAATAAAGGTAGCTGTGAAAACGTTTTGCGAAAAGATAGATGGTGGCATCTCCGTCCGCTAAGAGGGAAAGGTAGAATATGACCATGGGATATGCAAATTCGTCGTAGAATAAAAATTATTCTGTTGATTTATTACAAATGAAAGAAAATTGACAATGCAAGTTACTTTTCACACCACCACCAACACGCACCCACACTGACAAGTACAAAGTTAATCAGATTATATTCATCTGTCAAGACATTGTGTAAGTTCTTTCTTGCAAAATTTAGGTTTCCATAAAAATCCAATTTGAAATTAAATACCTTTTGCATTTATTTTCCCAAACACAAATTAAAATGCCATATGCATTCTATTTAATCACAATTTGGAATAAATTCTTCTGTGAAGTGCGTGCTTGATCAGTATGAATGCAGATTTGGGCGTCGTAACCAATATGAACAATATGTGATCGTGAGGAGACAGTAGTAGCCAATCACAGTGAGCGTCTCATTTTAATCCCTGGATTACTTAAGATGCTGTTTGAGAATACCCTTCTTGATAATCCTTGAGTTAACTCTTTCCCAAGGATCAACTGATCCTCGAGTTAACTCAATACTTGTAAATATGGCCGTTAGAGTGCCTTGCTGTGGCAATTTTTTGGACTGTAACTGTATTCAAACTGAACTTTCTGAACTATGTTTGGGTTTGCTACTTTGAGGGTTGACAATGACTGGTTTTTCTATTCAAATCATAATCTTAGGAAAATATCTCCTGGGAAATATTTTTAATTATCTGAACAGCACTTGATCTCACTCTGGCTCTTGCAATATCACATGAGATAAATATTGTCCCTTGAGGTAGGACTTATTGATCAGAGGTATTTGTAGATAAATGAGACTTATGTTATAGAAGTATGTAAAATTGTGGATTAATAATTTAATTTGTAATTTGCTCTTGTAAGCTATGAATTCTTTTATGACATTTAGTACTTACCTTTTAGTGCTGGCCCTAAAGGTGATAATTTATATGAGTGGGTGTCTACAATATTAGGGCCACCTGGCTCTGTTTATGAAGGGGGTGTATTCTTCCTGGATATACACTTTTCTCCAGAATATCCATTTAAACCACCAAAAGTAAGTCGCACTAAAATTTGTGAATATTTCATTTTCAAAAGCATCACTCTATTTGCTGTGTTTTGGTTTCTCTTGCTCATAATTTTTATGAATTTTGATGTTAATAATTATTCATAGCTTAGGTTTTTAAAATTAAGCTCTTAAGAAGTGCTCTTACTCTTCAAAATTGCTTGCTTTTTAAAAACCAATTCAGCATTGGCTCTCCTTTTTTTTATTCAACCTTTTTGTATTATAATATTCTTAACTTTGTCTTTTATTACTAGAATAATGTTGCACAATGTATAAAAAAATAAATAACTTCAATTTCTCTTGAAATGTAGTGTTAAAGCAAAATGTAGGCATATTCAGATTTTTCCAAATTATTATTTATTGAAGGTTACTTTTGACTAGAAATCAATGTGCTTATCAGGTGCTAGCTTTGGTACTCTTGTCTGCTTTTATTATAAATATGTATTGGATATTGGTTTTTGAAAAAGCTTCTTGATATCCATGTTTTGATAAACTTCTCATCTGGTCTCCCTCATTTACTTATGCTGCATTTTGATTTAAGGTAACTTTTCGCACAAGAATTTATCACTGCAATATTAACAGCCAAGGAGTAATATGTCTAGATATTCTAAAAGACAACTGGAGTCCTGCTTTAACTATTTCAAAAGTTCTACTCTCAATCTGTTCACTTCTTACCGATTGCAATCCAGGTGAGTTGTTTAATTTGTATGTTACATATTATATATTGTATTAACCCTTGGCAGGGACTGAAGTCATCCTATATGTCCTATATTTCCTATATATTTTTCCAAACCTTAAAAAACGTCCTATATTGGCCTATATTTCAGTAATTGCCCTTTATTTCTTCATAGATACAGTTATTTTCCCCCTCTGTATTTTATTTAAATTATTTTAATTATTGCCATACACACAAGCAAACTCCGATAACTTCTCTTGTTCAGATCGGAGGAAAGAAGGGATCTTCATTTCTCCCTTTCTTGTGCAGACTTTGCTATCGCGTCGCAGTAAAATTACATTGTGCGCTCAATCTAGGGTCCTTCATTGGAACTGTCTTAATCTTAATTTCTTTGTCAGAATAGCAACAGTACACTTGTAAGCATTGGTGGTGGGAACAATAACTTTTGAGAATCGCGTGCTGCTCGTTCTTGTGATTCATATTACTGAGTATGGAGCACCGTATCTAATTATATTTCGTTTTTGGAGTATTCCTATTGCAATTACTGCATTTTGTTAGTTGCTATAGATATAAAACAATATTTATAATTTTAAAACTTTTTAATTTGAAATAAAATCAAAATTTATATTTAAGTACTTGATTTAAACGTCCCTTTTCAATTCTGTGCAATGCTCATCTATTAAACTTGAAAGATAAAGCAAATATTTTCCCAAACATAGTTTTTCCTTGTGATTTTCAAGAAACCCTTTCTTGATATGAATGCTATGAACAGAAATTATGTAATAAATTTCTGTGAAAAGATACTGCAACAACTGCTTAGACTGCAATATAGAGAGATTTTAAGTAGTTAGAGAGAATATAATTTTACTTAGTTGAACACCTGTCTACTAGGAGAAGGTAAAGTACTTGTACTAGATAAAAAGTAAATTCAATATAATTGAGTTTGGATTCTGTATTCTATGTGTATTGCTATTAAGGACCAGGTATATGGCAAACATTAACAGTATGTAGATAATGTTGATCAAATTGTTACTGATCAACATACTAAGTAAGAATTATTCTGTTTTGAATGTTTATGAGATTGCAAGAGTGAATCTCCTTTAATATGGAATAGGGGTTGCAGTGTTTCAGTAGGTTTTACTACTTGTGCTAGCAACCTGTGAGTTAAAGTAGTGCAAGTTCAATTCCTCCCTGGGTGTATTTCTCATTAGGTATGTCCACACTTGTGTGCTTTTGCTTGCGCTAAGCGCATGCCTCGACGCAAGGGACGTATGCGTCAAGGCATGCCCGAGATGAGTCAGAAGTAGCAGTATTCCATAGCGCACAGCGTAGCGCAAGGAGTTCCAACAGCCTTCGATCTCTGTGCGCTTCAACTTTCAATTTGCAGTGTTTTGTTGAACCGAAGTTGTTGTGTTTGGGGTTTTTTAGGGTGTTATCATGAATAACGAACACTCTTGAATTTATAGAAGACTACTGGTGTCTTATGTGTGTTTGTGTAACATACACTGCAAATCTTATACGAAAAAAATTAAACACGTCATGATTAATAAATTAATAACATAATAAATTTTAAATCAAATTAAAAAATAATTAAAAACGTCATTTATTCAAAACTTGTAAAGAGCATTTAATATATTTCCCTAGGGAAATAACACAAGAACCTTTAACTTTATTATGATTGCACTTAAAATATTTCTGTTCACATTATTGTTTTTTGAAACACTACATGAGTTAATCTTTTTTTGATGTATTTTATTTTCATAAATAGACTTAAAGAAAGAATATCAAGAGTGAAAATATGACTATGTATATGGGCATTAATTAAACAGATTTAATGAAATGAACTAAAAACTGACAAATTAAGCTTTTTATTATATATACCAGTGTAATATTAACATAGTGTTTTATCCATTAAAGTTTTCTTAGCTATGGTGCAGGTTCTAAAGATGTATAAGGATGAATTTGAAGCAAATTTATTTTTAAGCTGGCAAGTAGAAAAATGATGAATGTACTTTGTTTAAACATTTATCCTTTAATTATTAATATAATTATTTGTAAACTAAAAGTCATCTAAGGTCTTAAGTATAGATTATATGAAATATTATTATTCATGTTTAACTTAAATATTTATAAGTGCTTACATATAACCAAATGCACAATTAGGTTTTATCTTCTGATTTCAGCAGTAAAATTTTGAAATCCCGCTAATCAGTAATGACGATTATTTACAACTGTTTTGTAACCACTTTATACATTGTGTTTTGAATTAATTTTTATTGATTCTAGAATACACATAAGGTCTAAAGAACCACATCTATTGGTCGCAAAAATAACAGGACAGATTCCAATTATTATTAAATTTTAATAATGATCAGTGGGTGGGAGAAAGGTTAACTCAAGTCTAACAGTAACAACAAGAATTTAATCAGCTAGCAAAGGAAGGCATATGTGTTTGGTGCATCCAAGGCGAGAGGCATTTGTATAATGACCCAAGATCGAATAAAACATCAGCACAAAACCACTCCTTCCTCCTTTTTTTTTAACAACTTATTTAGGGGGGAAATATTGTTCCGATTTTAAACAGATTCAGCTGTTATTCGCTGTGAGCAACAGGAAACATGTGCAAACGATTCCAGCGAAATAAATCAGAGAAAATATAATCATCGCGTTTGAACGTGTGCTCCAACGAATAATAATAAATTTTAACGTAAATTAATAAATGCTCATTACGCGTTTCGAAATATTCTTTCATCCAAATCGCTCGCCTTGATTTCATACATTTATTTACTTGACCAATCACTAATTATGCCGCACTGATTCCTCCTAACAGAATAGCATCATCTTCATCCATCTTGAAACTGAAGTGAGGCACGAGTGTGGACAGGTGAAGGGTATGCCTCTAAGTGCATGCAATGAGGCATGCATTGATGCATGTTGTATTGAAGGTTGCATTGAACGTTGAAAAGCAAGTTGAAAATGAAAGCGCACAAGTGTGGACATAACTATTTCTGTAAAGTTAAACTTTCCTTATGTGTAGTTCCGTTTACTTTCTGTTTGGTGCATCTTGGCCTAATATGTAACAATATAACCTAATATGTGGCTTGGCCACATAAGGCCTAGCCAACCTTATAATGAAATAAATGTTATTGCTAATGTGTTATTTGTTGTTTCAGCGGATCCACTAGTTGGAAGCATTGCTACCCAGTATTCACAGCACAGAGAAGAACATGATCGCATTGCCAGACTTTGGACAAAGCGATATGCCACATAAGTCAGATTTGTGAGCTTTTGAGTATAGGCTTTCTGCATACAAATAGAACATTTGATTCCATTGCAACTTGTGTGTTCAAGTGTTGGTCATGAGTGATTCTTGTTTTCTTTAGTAGGAGGGCTTTTCATTTTGTTTTCCTCCTACCCTTGCTTGTACATTTAGTAGAAAATTGTTCTGTGCCATGCTATATTGCTATTGTATTAGTACAAATTGAAGTATAATGATATCCAAGTGTTTTTACCTATACAATATACTACTCAGTGTATTTTAAAGCTTAAGTTGCTTTTTCTCTGGACTTAAATATGAAAGTGAGTTTGAACTTTAAATTTATTTTAGAAGCATGAGAGATTAAAGAAGCTCAGTGATAAAATATATGGACGTAATACTATCCCACCTTAAGCCAAAAGTTAAATTCATGATTTAACTATATTTAATGTTCTCTGGTCTTATTTTTCTTTTGTTGTATGTTTAAGTTATGTATTAAAATTGAAGGTATAATTGTACAATTTCAATGCATTTGTCTGAAATGAATGGATTTTCTTTTGCGCATTTGTGTGAGCCCTGCTGGCAAGGGTTTTTTAGAAACTGTCAGTATAACTATCTATGCATTTAAAATTTAACTCTTTTGTTGTATACTCGGCTGTTTTAGGGAGCGTTAAATATTTCTGCAATGACAAGATGTATTTTCATTTAAATTCTGAATTATCTGTGCTTTCAATTAGAACTGTACATTAGTCCTAATGGCAAAGTTGTTACTTCTAATGCAATTTAAACATTTATTCCTCTTTACATATAACAATGAGGGAGGCTTAGAAATGAACAAGATATTTTCCTATATCGTTTCTTGATAAGAAAATTTTTGTGATGCATCCAAGTACTATATTTTGTTTCGTCTGAAGCAAAACTGCAAAAATTTAAGAACATGCATTAACATATTTCTTTAAGTATTAGCCACATATCTGGTAACTACTGAATGTACATTGGTGTTTATGTTTATAGTCATTGTGAGTTGACTTTGAAACAATGGTCAGCATAGCTAAAACTACAGGAAAAGCAATTTTTTAACTTTTTATTCTAAAGAAAAAGATTTGGTGTAGATAAGCTATTCTTACATTGTTCCAATCTTCTATTTTTGTTTGACCTTTTATCTCTAATGTTATAAAAGGAAGTGTTTGTATGGGGCCGCAAAATCCTGACGATTCTATAGCACTTACAGCAAATTCAATATAGAAGATTTTTAATTGAATTGAATAGTTTTATTCTCTACCTGCTTCTTCGTCTGGACGAAAGAAGAATAACCCCAATCTTGACTTTTCTACCAACGTGACCTTGGAACCATGCCAAGTTTTTTTCATTGCTTAGAAGAACACTAAGATAATTATTTTTTACGGTTCCGCTTTCATTTTGCAGGCAGAGAAAATTATTATTCTTGTCTCTACTTTGATTTAACGCGGAGAAATATTTATCCAGCCAGACGATAAATCTTTTAACTATACTCGCACTTCTTTTTCTACCTCCTAGACCATTAAATATAGAGTAAATTTCAACGGATTTGAAATCTGCGAAAAATTTTACACCAGATTAATACCTTACATCACTGCTTTGCGGGCTAGCCACACAGTGGCTAGTCTATTCAATAATTACCAGAAATAGGAAGTCTGGCACCAGTGTTAGCGATTTTTGCCATTATGAATTATGTATAGCATGTTGAAGCTACAAAGAATTGTTGCTTGATTTAAACCTTTTGTTTATTTAATAAATTACCCTGATAAAACATCTGCTAATTTTTCTTGGATGTGCTATTTTAATGGTTTTTGCTTTCCTGTACTTGTGATTAATCTGCAACTCAGAAAGAGTTTTAATCATGCAGAATATTTTAACACATCTGTATATTTTCATTTTGTTTTTGCATCAATCTCTTAACATGTTTGCATAACTGTTCATTTGTTTTGAAGGCACATTTAAACCACTCAAATTTGTAGGAACTTGCTGTTTAATTAGTTTACCTGGATATACTGTTTTAAATTGTGGTAAATGATTGAGTATTATTTTGTGATTTGTGATAGGATTCTTTGTACATCCAAATGATTATGATGGTGTGTTTGTGTTTAAATATTTCAGTTTGTTTTAATACTTTAAATGGTGCATGATTTTGTTTCCCTAATTGGGAAAATTTATTATAACTAACTTAAGATATTAATTTTGAAAGTCAAAATACTTTTTTAGTCAGGGGTAGGGTTGGATTATATATGAACAGGAGTGAAGCAAAGTAATGATTGTAACATGACTACTAAAGATATGCCAAATATTGAGAGGCATGTGTAGACCTCTTAAATACCTTTTCAATAAAAATAAATTGAAAAACAAATTTTAATGATATTTTGGTCTGAATACATTTTCTGAAATTTGCCATCTGTATATATAAATGTAAATCTCATCTTTAATATCAGGTTTAAAAATACAAATCAATTTCCAAGCAATTATTATCTTGTGACTGGATGAGAAGCATTTTAGTGCATACTGACAAACCATGCTTAACAGAAGATACATTTTGTGCTAAGTTGAAGAAATAAGTGAATTCCTTTTAACTGGGTTGCCATTGGGGACTATAAAGCAACTTTTCCGGACTATTTTTAACCTTGGGCGACTATGGCGACTTTTTTCGTCAAAAACGGGCCCAAAAGTGATGACTTTTTAAAGTTTTAGATGACTATTAAAATTTTGTTTTGCATTAAATCCATTTTGAATAATTTGGTTACAAAAATGGCAACAGTGATTTTGAAGGTCACTGGTGGGAAATGCTTCCAATCCGATATAAAAAAAAGATTTCATCATATATTTCCCGACTAAATATTTATATAAGTTAACAGCATTACTGTTATCGACTGTTAATTTAAAAGGTAGGACAAACAACTTTAATTTTTTTATTATTAAAAGGTTATAACAGTTGATTTTTCTAAAGTTTAATGAACTAAAGAAATAAGTTCAATTTTATTGAAGGTAACAAAGGTTGGCTTAAGAGAAATCAAAGTTCTGTTTACTTATAAATTAGAAACTTGTACTTAGCATTGTTTAGCTATGTTTCAAAATTTTCTGTATGGCATATGTTTGTCCTATTCTTTTTATCTAAGTCAGCATATAAGGATAACGGAAAAGACTACTAAATTATCGCCAGGAGGAGACTATTTTGACTACTATTTTCAAGTTTTCAGGCTACTAAAGCAACTACTTGTATAGTTATGATGGCAACCCTGTTTTAAGTAAGGAAGCATAGAACTAGATGCAAAATTTTTTTAAGCTTTAGCTCTTATGTTGCTATAATAGTTGTATGGCCTAGGGAGCCAATTAAATTACTTAAAAGGATCCCTAAAATATTATCTTTTAGTTTCTTTGAGATGAGTGTTTTGTTCCTGAATTACTGGTCCATATTCTGGTCTGTGTGTGACACTTTGAATATTTTGGGAAAGATTAAGTTTGAAACTAACCAAATAACTTCTTTTTGTAAAATTGGGCTAATATAATTGAAGTATATAATGTGTTTAATTTAATTTGCAGTCGTAACTTTTATTTTGACAGTTTTTATAATTTGATTTTCTGTGCAAAAAAGGTCGCCAGTGGAATTTTTAGAATTAGTTCAGTGTGGTCATATTTGAGAACTACTACTCTTCATTAAATGTGATGGACAATTTATTTGATGATGTATATTTTTTTAGTTTTAATGCATTTATATTTATGTTCCCTGCAATTTATTTAATTTTTTAATTGCAGGAGCCCTGTTTTATATTATGTTAGCTTGCTTTAGACCTAAAGTGTTTTTTTATGGTGATATCTGACTGTTTTTAACTGACTTATAAGTTTTCTAAGAAATCAATACTGTCATTATGAATTTGTTTTTGTGTTTTATCCTATCATGTTGCATTTCCACGTTTATTTAAATTTGACTGTTGGAATTAAAATCATGCATGTCTTGTTATTTTTACCTTTTGCCATATAAAGATTGGATAAAGTTTCCAAGTTTCTCTGTCTTTTAAAATTAGTTACAGTAGTGGTTTCTTGCTCAGCATAAGAGTTAAAATATTAAGATAGATAATCCTAAATTTGGGATTTGGTTTGATGCTTGATAGTAGAACAAACCTTTTGTCAGTAAAAACAGTCAGTCTTCTTATATTTCACAGTGTTTTACATTGCTTACTTGACACATCTAATTTTACAACCTAGTCTTTTAGGTGTATCCAAACTGGTGATTTTTTGTGAAGATGCATGATAGGTTTTGTTTATCTCGTAAATATCTGTTGGTGATGAGTAAGTAGTAAATTATGATGCCCTTGTATTCCTTTTATTCTGTCTTAAAATGTATGCTTCTTTGATTTGCCTTGATATTACTGCATATTGTTTGGCTGTTAGTTTACAATAAATTAAATTTAACATTTTGAAATTCATTTCATGTTTATGGAATGATTACTTCTTAATTTATGCTAAGCTTACAGGACACAAATCATAATTTCTAATTGGAAACAGCCGCTGAATTGTTGGGATGTTTGAGTTATAAAATTTTCTGATTTCTAGATTTAGTTGCACATTTACATGCTATTTTTAATAATTGGACTTGTGTAAAAATTTAATGTCTTGCATTTTTGGAATGTTGTGTTCACACTCGTTGCATTATTAGTGAACATTTCCTTTCTATTATTATTCTTATTGGGTTCCAGGTGAAATCTTGTTTAATGCAAGCTTTTTATGGCAACCTTCGTGTGAAAAAATTAAAAGAATTTTGTGCTGGATCTACTTAAGTATTAATTCTTTCATAGCATGCTTTTGAATTCTACTGCTCATGCACGACGTTTTTTATTGATGTTTTTTTATATTTTATTTGCATTGCATGTATTCACTTGTAGAAGCTGTGCTATATTTTATTTTTTAATTGATAGCCAATTAATGTTAAAAGTTGTAATTTATGTTTTGTGAATGATATGTGGAATCCATTTAAGTTGTGTTAATTTGTTGAATTTTTAGTATGTTGTCACTTTTGATTAACAGTCCAATGAATTTACAGTTAAATTTACATTTACTGACATACTTATTGAATTTCACTTCTTAAGTAATGAATTGTTTTATATTTATTGATAAGTTTTTTTGTGTGTACTGGTACACTGAAGTAAAATCTGGCAGCTAAATAGATCCTAGGCAATAGTGATAACATGAATGAGGATACTTTGAAATGGAGTATTCATGAGAAGACAAACAGTAATCATTTGTTTAATGTTTTGTCTTTGGAATATGAACCCATTGTGAAACCCATGGGAATGAGTTATGTGGACACATTGTTCTTACTAGACCTTGTGCTTTTGAGAGCTTTGTATTAAATGGATAATTTTAAATAATTATGTGGGCTGATTGTTTATTCATTTGTTTTGATAAAGTAGTGTCAGTGTCCTATATAAATTTCAAAATATGTATGGATTTGTTTTACCCATTTTTATGTGTAGAAAACTTGTTTAATGTGAAATCGGTACAGTTTTGAAATTATTTTTTAGCGATTGTATTTCTTATATAATAAAGGTAACTAGATGATGTCTTTTCACAAGCTTTAGTTTGGTTGTAACCTTAAATTAGCTTAATTTAAACCCCTCTTTGTGATATAGAGTATTATTTGTTTTACTACAATGACACAAGTTGAAACGAGAGAATTGTGTAGAAGCACACTTTATAATTTGAAAGTATGTGAACAAACTTCAGTTTTTTGTGTGCCCTTATGTTTTATCATTTATTTATTATGAATCCATTTAGACATAAACCAGATGTTTCAATTTTACAATTTGTACATATTTATATTGCTGCATAGTTACATGCTTTGGCTAGAAATTGTTTTAAAATTGCAAAAAAATGTCCATATCCAGGCAGTGTAGGTGTGTGGTTTTTATTAATTTGGTGCTTGTTAAATTAACTGTATAATCAAGTTAGCTTTTCTTTAGACTGTGAATTAATATTTAAAATTCACATGTATCAACACATGAATTACATCCTTTAATGCTAAGCGTATTTGTTTTTAACCAAATATCTTCCATGCTTAGTTTTAAGTAACAAAGGATTATGTAGTTCCTTTTATAAAAAATGTAATGGTGTAATTTGTACTAAACATATCTCAGTTGTGACTATATCCAGAGACTTTTGTTTTTGGACAAAAAGCATAATAAAGTACATTTCTTTAAAAATTTGTTTTTTTCTTTCTTTTGAAACTCCATTAAAATCGCTTTAAAATGTCTAGAAGTCATGAAAAATTCAATAGAGAAATAAATATTGCTATTAGGTCATGCCATTAAAATTTAGATTAACATCTGGAAAATTCTTTCTACTCTAAATTAAATTTAATCCTAAGTCGATTTGCTTTTTATCCAAGGAAATTCGTCATAAAGTTCCTATGTGGAATTAAATGGGGTTAAAGGCTATTCCCATGGAATATTATAATTTTATCTGTACTTGTTTTATTTTATAGTTCAAAACTATCTTTAAGTATCGCGAAGGTAATAAACCTCAAATAGTCCTTGCCCATGATAAAGTTAAAATCACTAGCAAGAAAGTTAAGCTAATCAAAACGAGCTTTCAATTGAGAGGCTGTGGCGTCAGCTCCGAAAAAAGAATGAATTAATTAAAAAATGTTCTAGATTAAATTTTTAGAATTCGGGCTGGACATGCCCACATATGTGCACGTATACACAATAATGAAAATAATTTTTTATTAGCTGCCTCATTACAAGTCAATTGAGAGTATCGTGAGTCGCTCTCAGTCTAATGATGAGGAACAGGTCAGTGTACCTCTTACTTACAACTGCAATAAAAATATTAAAATGTATATTTTTTAACCACGAAACCAGCACTCAAATATTGTTAAATAACAGAACACCACAGAGTAAAAAAAATTCTCGCTTTACTATTTCTAAATTTTAGGTAGGGAGGGGGGGGGAGTGCCCATACACCCTGACAATAAGGGAAATTGGGTACCTGTGAATATACTTTTATAAAACTTTTTTACACTTTACCAAGTGATTAAACACTTAAACTAGAAGTTTTACAATCAGTTGGATAATATCTACAGAGCACTTTGATTTATTACAATAGCACAAAAGAGGAATACAATAGCTAGCAAAAATGTCCAAACTTAAATTAAATTTGTGATGTAAAATTGGACCATATGTCCGAAAATTTTGGAAACTGATTTTACTGCATAAATGGTCCAGGGTCTCAGTAAGTTAACACATGTGCAGAAATCACATTAGTCAGTAACTTCAGTTAGAAAATATTAGAACCATGAAAAATAATGTACTGGGTGTAGAAACCACGAGTCACTGAATTATGTGGTTTCAGCGTCCATTTTTCTAAAATTCGAAATGACTCGTGTTGCTCCAGTTTAACATCCCTTCCCTTAGGGGATTGATGCCGGACCGTAGTCAATAGCCCGTTGTGTTGCTATAGTACGAGGTTAATTAAAAATTGCAAAAAAAATCACCAGTTTGACGTCAGTTACCTACCTATTTACCTTAAATTAAAAAAATTGGATTCATGTGGTTTCTGCACTCACCGATTCAACTAGTTTGTTCTTCAATTTTACGACAAAATTATATAAATGTATTTTGGTCAACAAACCTGAGAGAGAGATCTGTGCGCCTATAGTATATGTGGCCTCAAAATGACTTGTTCTGTCACTGAATACACCAGTAAAAACCGGTGGTATTTACCTCCCCGCGATTGTCTTCAGAATTATTAAAGTTGTTACAGTGACGGAATTATCCTTACCCCATACCCCTAAATATTATCGCTCTGGAAAGATCTTTATTGTAATAAAACACATACTACTGTACCTTCTTGGATGCGCTATTAGTGGCTTTGTACTAAGTGTGGATGTCGATGTTTTCAAAACATTGATTTTTTAAATAAAAAACATCGAAATATTGGAGCCGATGTTTTTTTTAACATCGATGTTTATACTTGTCGATGTTTTTACGTTGTCGATGTTTTATTTTTAAATGAAAGTACCATTATTAAAATTAAAAAATAACCAAGTAGCATAAGTTTCATAATCATTAAACTGAACATACTTTTAGACCAAAGTGATCAAGGGTGAAGGGTCTGAAAAGTACGGATGCGACATCAATGTTTTATAAAAACATTATGGTATTTACCATCGATTTATTGGAGCCGATGTTTGTTTAACATAGATGTTTTTACATTGTCGATGTTTTTACGTTGTCGATGTTTTATTTTTGAATGAAAAAAGCACCATAATAAAAATTAAGAAAAATAACCGTGTTACTAAGAATTTATCAGTCATAGTTGGTTATTAAAATACCACAGAAAGAGTTTTTCCCCCGAACTGGTGAGATAGTTAGTGAAAAAAGAAGTCGGCTTAAGGTGGAGAAAGTTAGCAAACTTCTATTTTTTACAAACTGTAATTAACAAATATTGGGGCCTATAGTTATAGGCCCCAATATTTTCTATTTACAGTAAATAAAAAATAAGTTTGTAGTGTTTCTCTCCAAATAAATTGATAAATAATTAATAACAATTAGCAATATTTGTTTTTATGTATCTACCTAATTATACAAGGTGATTTTTTTTAAACGACACTATTCAGAGCCACCTGTAGCTCGTTCTAACAACCGAAATGGCACCAAACTCGGTATGGAGACTAATGATAACATGGGAAGTAAGATTCCGTAAAAATAAAAATTAGTTCCAAAAATCGCCGATAGTGGTATTTATGGCGCTGTTGTAGCTTATTAAACCGATAATTAGCATAAAACACGGGTTAAAAGCAAAATGCAAATTCATGCTTTCGTATGCGACAACAGCACCAGTAATTTGGGCTGAAACAACATGTAGACAGCTCAGCTGAAGTGAGCCAGCTCAAGTGAATATGCGACTCACATTACCAGAAAGCGCATAACTGGTGAAGCTGTATTATCTTAATCAGAGCAATGAATCCCCGCTCTTCGTGAGTTTAGAACACTAGTTTGTATGGCACCGTAAACACCCCTATCGCCCGATTTTTGGAACTAATTTCTTTTTCACGGAATCCTACTTCCCATGTCATCATTAGTCTCCATACCGAGTTCGGTGCCATTTCGGTCGTTAGATCGAGCTAGCGTATTTCCATTCTGCGGTACTTTTTTGGCGCGTGCGGGAATTTGGCGAAAAAATCAGCTAGCGTACAATGCCAACTTGTAACTTGACGTCATGCGAATGAATGTAATCAACCGTGACCACTGACCACAAGCGGATGGAGAGAGAACGATCAGCAATGTTAAAAACTTAGTAAATTCAGCAAAATAACATCTTTATTCACATGTAAACAATACAATAGCTTCATGATCGTACTGTCTTATTTTCCTTTCCATTTGGTAACAAGCATTGTATATTATCTCGGAACTTCTTAAACAGACCGATGTATTTGAAACACCAATTTGTTTTTACTGTGATGAATCTCGCATCTTTTAATATCTAAGCATATAGAAATACAGGGTTTTATATGTTTAAATTGAGAAAATTTTTCATTTTGCTTTACTTGTACCGATTGTTCTCAACTCTTTTCCCTGAACTCTTATTTGAAACAAAGTTTGAGTTATTTTTGTGTATTTTTTTTTTTAAATAAAATTTTTATCTGATTAATTTTAAATCTCGATGAATTGTGTTGTAATCAGATGAATGAATACCATGGAATTCAGGAACACATTATTTTGGTTGTATGAAAATGTCCTTTGCTTTTTGTACCCATGCAGATATCCAACACATTTTACATTTTAAAACGATTTAACTGTGCATTGCCATGGTTGATTTCTTTGGAATTCAATCAGGAAAAAAGAATCCTATCTGACTATGCTAAAGCACCTCTAGTAAATACAAGACATTTAAATTTATTTACAGTAAGTTATAATTACCATTTTTTTTAAACTTAGGGTTCAATAATATAATTATGCTTCTTAAAAGTATTGAATTTATTTGTAGATGCTTTTTTTCATCAAATCCTTGTCATGGGCACCCATACAGAGGCACTCAAGCCCCCTCCATGGCCATTAGTATTGCCAAATTTGATAAATTTAAAACAATAAAATGGCCAGAAACTTTTTTTAATATAAAATATTGACGATGTAATTGCCTTTATCAAATATCTTTCCACTTAAAAAATAAATTTTAAACAAATCAGAAAGCTTTAATTGTACAATTCCATTGTAACTTCTGCATTGAAAAAATTGCTAATATTTGTGTGGATTTAAAGATAGATTTGAGTTAAAATCTCTTTTGCCCGTAGCATAGGCCTTAGTGACAATGGTCCTATCAAATTATTTTAGAGAAAATTTTATATTAAACTTAAAATTTTCAATGAACTGAAAGTCATGAAAAACATGTTTTTTTTTTTGCCTACAAAATTGATTATAAACCAGTTTAATAACTTAGTTCAGTCCTATATTTGCTAGCATTTATCGTGAACATTAAGTACCTTCTGATTTATTTCTTCTTATTATAAGTTAGACTAGATGATTTCAGTTTGATTGGCTGTTAGTTGGAACACCAACATATGTATTATGAAGGAGGACAGCACAAATAATTAAAATATGAATTTATTAATTTTATTTTATTATGCAAATGTAACAATTTTTTATAAACAAAATTATTTCAGGCATGCTTTCAACAATTGAAGTTTTAGAAAAAGTCTAAATTATATGGCAAATCACAAAATTTCTTTATTATTTACATGAAATAAAACATCAAATCCATTATTTCAATGAATTTTGTTGGTAAAATTAGGAAAACCTAATTTTCTTTAATTTAACTTATTAAATAGCTATGCAAAATTTATTAGCCAATAATTCTGAAGTGCATTTAGTTATTTTTATAAAAATAAAAAATATATTCGTAGAAATAATCTTTATTAAGGCTGCACAGTACCCTAAAAATGATAAAAATATCGAAAAAATGTTTTTGCATTTTTTTGATGGCTTATACAGTTAGGAAGCTTGCCTCAAAATATATATTCTAGATATGATATCCAATTAGTTTTAAAGATATTTGAAGTTTACTGAGTGTTGTCAGTGTCAAAATTTGACAGCATAGAGGAGGGGGCGTGGTTAAATTGAAGAACTCATTTTTTGCCGAGGTGCTTTACAATTTTCTGTGTGTGGCTACAGTTTAGTCGTTCTCGCATTTCACGTGGAAACATTGGTTGCAAATTATTTCAAATTCTATATTGAATCGCTTGTATTCGCAAATTCTATATTGTTTTTGTGAGCAACAGCAGTACTGTGGCACTTATGGTTGCAATATTTAATGTACTGAAAAATACAACCATAGGCCCAGTGGCATAGGAAAGGTGTGTGGGCTGCCCAAAGTTACAAAAATTTGTAAAATTTAAAAATATATATATATATATATGAGTGTTTTACGACACTTAAAAAAATATATTATAATTAAAATAAGTTTAATAACTTCATCTGACAATTAACTTCAATAAGTCATGATGCGTATTAAAACTTATTAGTTCAGTCAACGAAATGCGATTGAATTCGACGAATCGTATGACTAAGGGAAGCCTCTTAAGTTTGTAGTAGAGGTGTCAACAATCAGAAAATAAGCAGTTATTGGTTAACCGTTTTTTATATCAAGTTACAACTAAGGTTGCTACAACATCTCTTTTAAAAGGAAAGTGTCCAGGCGAGGATTTTTTAACTTAATCCTAAAGCATTTGTTCCTTGTACAAATGACTCTTAATCTGTAGAGTGCATTCTTTTACTACTATACAACTTCAGAAAACAGACTGCCACAGTTAATACAAATCTTAGTCGTAAATTATGATAAACTTTCTAAAGATATCCTGAGAGAGCTTCCATGAGTAAGAAAACTTCTACAAGCTGCCAAAGTTTCAACAAAAAATTCTCTGGAATGGTCTTTAAGATTTTTGGAGTTTGTTTTTGAATATGAACTCTCTCTCTCTCTTTCAGATTCTGTACCAAATCTAACTCTAGCTACAATGAGTAAAGCTCGGCTCTGCATTACCTATTAACTATTTACTCTACAGAAGATTATATAGTTGTGGCATTCTGTTTATGCATTATGCTTGTCAGATAACCCTAACTAGCCATACAATTAAACCATTTTAACTGATTTATTTGCACATTGAATAATGCTGATACTTGGTATAAACATGACTGCATTTTAGTCAAATATATACAAGGAAAAAATTTAATGTTGCATTTAGTGACTAACAGCACATGCATCAATCCCAAGGGGGGACAATTTAAACATGCTGTTAAAAAGAAATACACGACTAATAAAATAAGGTAGTAATGCAAAAAATACTTTTTATTATCAAGTAATAAATTATCTCATTTCCAGTAGTCTAACACAGAGCATACATTTTATATTGAAGTGTTTTTCTTCCATAATAACATAGTTCAACATTTTCATAAAAACAGGCTTTAATAGCCTTGCAGCTATGCAACCATCTCCAATCTGTTTGTGCCACGTGGAAATGGCAGAGAAGTAGCACAGATGAGGGATAAATTTCTACTAAGGCTTTTATTCCTGTTTTTGAATCATCAGTCATAAAGAGATGGCGTCTGAAAATTAAAAGGAGACAGTTGATGAATTTCAATTTTACCAAATATAAATAATATCCAATTATCAGTGTAAAAATCAAACAATATATTTCCTGGTCAAACAATCTACATCTTTATCAGCAAGTTTTCTGATTTATGGAAAAATACTAAAATAATATACATATTTAGACATCCATTTCATATTAATACATTTATTCTATCCTAAGCTAAAATATGATTCATTTAATTGCACAATTGAAGGGGCAAGTGTATCACCTTTATCCACTTGCCCCTTCAATTAAGAATGTATAGTATTGAGTAAAAATAAATGGTTGAACACATACGCTGTAAAAATAAAATCTCCAAGACTATAAGTGTCCATTTTCTTAATAACAAGTGTTTTATTGTTTAAAGATACATTTCCAGTCATCCATTTGCCCTTCAGTAATTCAGATTTCCTGTTTCAGATTTGTACAAAATTTCAAACTGGGTTGAATCTTAGAAATCACTTGTTTAACTAATTCAAAATTTTTTAGTCGTGAAATATTTACATTTAATTTTTAATAAAAAGTTGTGTAAGTTCTTAACTGTACACTTAACTGATTTCATTCAAAATTTAGAATGTTTACATTTAGACGGTGAATTCTTAGTCCTCTGAAGTACTTTTTCAATATAATAAATGAAATTACGTTTAAAGTAATGTTATATCTTGATATCAAAACTACATTTAAATGTCCACACTAGAAAATGTTTCTAGTCTTTGTTTACATTTAGATTGAGGTATCTTTTCTAAACTTCAGATGGCTTCATTGATATTTATGATACAACAATGATCATTTCTTGAGAAAGCTGTACAAATGAATGTTAACAATTAGATTTGAGAATGTCTCCCTTTACAGGTTTTGTTTACATTTATAATAGTTTATACAAGTTCTTGTAATGTTAAATGATAGTGTAACTGCTAACCTGTGATAAATTATTTTACAAAGAAATTAAAAAAATGTCTATTACATAGATTACTTTAAATGATTTTGCCATGTTCACAAAAGATGCAGTTAATATTCTATAGTTAGCTTTGTGGCTATTCTCCATCTGGTGGGGACTCGAGTAATAACTTCTATGCTTGGGTAAGGTTATGTAAAATTGAAACATAAATAATTCCTTGCACTCCTAAGGGTTCGCAAACCACCCATTGGAAACTCACCATGCTATGGTAAGATTGTATGCAGTTCTTTATTTTGTTTTTATCAAAGCCTTTGCAGGCAGTCCAACATTGTGAAAAGGAGAATATTGAGGTTTTTTAAGACTATCATTAATCATTACCTTAATTAAATACTCCAAGTAATGTAATAAACATTTTCTTTAAATAGATATTCCCATTAATTCAATGCTGCTGGCCTTGAATATGTATCATCTTTGGGTGTTAAGCCTTAACCTATCTGCTTAAGTAATTTTTTACACAAGTTTCTAATTGAAAAAAAAAGAAAAGGAAATGTATCTTACCTCTCTATTTTCAAAGCACAAAGTAAATTATATTTTTAGTAGAGAAAATGCAGTAAAGTAACTTTGGTTGTTTGATTTTCATGGGTAACTACAGCAATTGGAACAGCTCCTACTTTTGTCGCTGTCAAAAGTATTGAGTGAGGAACCTGTACTTTCACAGCCGGCAGTAGAATCCACAAAAATGATTTCTGAGGAACACTGAAGCTTGCGTGCTCTTTTCATTACAGCCATAACTATAAGCACAGCACATGTCCCATCAAGAGTCCGAACCACAGTAGCCCTAGAATGTTTTCAGTGTATTAGTTCAAGTAAGCAATTTTAAAATGAATCCTAAATCATTTACTTTTGAATATTTTCTTAAAGTTAGTAAATACTTTTTTCTTCATACAGTTTTAATTTTTTCAAAAGAGTCTGTTGAAGGACCCAAATTGATTACTCGCCATGACTCATAAAAGTGTAAAATTTGCTGTCGAGTGGGATTTTTTGCTGAATTTGAAATCTTCCACAAAGTTGTCACTGGCTAAAAGTAAATCTACATGAAACCGCTTGCCTGCCATTGGAGTCAACCCATAATTAAAGTAGTCAAAAAACTGTAGTTTGATCTAAATATTAAAATAAACATTTAATATAGTTGCATTAATATACAAATATTTTTTTATCAAAATATACATTACTCGACATTTTTTAATAATAATCTGTCGTAAAAATTGAAGCATTTTCTTATAAAAATTTAATTTTAAGGTGAAAAACTGCATAATAAAAATAACATGCTTTAAATATAGTTCTATTTTTTATTGCATTTCTATCAGTGTATCTATCATTTATGTATGTTGATGAATAAATTCACCATATGCTAAAGTATTCAATAATTGAAGCATAAAACCAGTGCAGCATTTAGACAGGTGTTATGCAGAGTTGCAGAATCTTGTGAATATAGTTCAGGGAAAAATGGGAAGTCACTAAACTCTAGGTTCGGCAGTGTGTGGGAATCGACTCAACACCCACAAATCTTTCTTAATGGTTTTGAATGCTGAAATACTTTTTTAATTAATGTTATTTAAGTGAAGCGAATTAACAAAATGTTATCATTGTTTTTAAGTTTGATACAATAGTTTAAGGAACATAAATTTACCAGTCTTAATATAGAAATCATAGTCTTATTTCAACATTGCTACTTTCCGAAAACACGTGAATATTGTGTCCAAGTCTAATTAATAGAAGACCCAAGAGGTTCTACAAAGTCAAATGCACAAATTAACAAAATAGAAAAGGATGAGTTTTTGATATTTAAATTAAACAGGTATAGATTAAATTATTACACCAAAGCTGGCTAATCTTTGGAGTCAAAACCACAACCAGTGCCGTAAAGAATTTGGGGGTTAAGAATGAAAATTAAACACGTACAACATGCAAAGTGGTATTAAAACAAACTATCTAGAGGATTTCATGGCTTATAAAGAAATAGCATTAGGAACATCATGCACGAGTATAAAGTTCACAACATTACATAAATAAGTTCTTGTAAAAGCAATAAACGAAATGTTGCAAATGATTCAATAACACTATGAGGAGAGTTTTAAATTCGTCAACGAGCACTTCATTAAAACAATATCTACAAATTTATCACAATAAATTAAACTCTAATGTATACTCACCACGAATTTCCGGACCGAAGCACGACGTTCAGAACGACCTGCTGTACTTTTCTGATGGGTTACTGCAAACATTGCACTCATCTGGGTTGCAACATCTATCTCTTCAGTCAAAGTGTCGCCAAATTCCCGTACACGCCAAAAAAGTACCGCAGAATGGAATTACGCATCGAGCTAGAGTGCCTATATAATAAGAGTGGCGACAAGGGACCAAATTTGGCCCAATGCGCATGTGCGGCAGCCATTTTTCTACCAGAATCGTCTCAAAGAAGTTTGCTGGGCGAATTAATATATCATTTCTGGGAGAACAAAAAGCATATGATTGTTATAATATGGATACATTCGGTATAAATGAATTATATAAACGCTCAATTACATGCGTAATTGATGAGATGGATTGAACAACGAGCTAACTTAGATTGCGGGAAACACCATGTTGCTCAAAAAAAGCTATTTACTTAAAAAGTCTTCAAATTTATACTGACAAAACACTAAAATAATAATAAATAAACATTCTAGAACACGAAATGGAACATGAAAAAGCTATATTTTCTTCAAAATTTAATATACACACGTTTTTCTGGAACACACAAAAAGTCCCCATGTTAAGTCTACGGGAGCTAGGAAAAGACCGCCTATGGCGGTAGAAAAGGTCTCTAAGCCAATCAGAAAGTGTTTCCCGTATGTCGCCACTCTTATATAGGCACTCTAGATCGAGCTACAGGTGGCTCTGAATAGTGTCAGCTTAAAAAAAAAACACCTTGTACTTATAGTTAGTAGTACCTATGTCAAATTGTTGTAAATATTATTTTCGCTTATATTATTCAATTTGAAAATAAAAGGTTTGTTAATTGTTCTTCTTATTTTTTTTTACTTTGTTTTGACAGTTTAAAAAAGTTTAATAAACACGGCAAATGACAAATTAAATCCCCCCTACCCGGCGAACATTAATGTTTGAGGTTGCTAAACCAGTTTTAAAAAATAAGGTGAAAAAAGTTTGAATATACTGATGTTTAAAAATATCGATGATCTTTGGGCGATGTATTATCAACATCGATGTTTTAATTTTGAACATCGATGTTTTGTTGTCGATGTCGCAACCCTAATTAGTACTATCATTGTCTTTTCGATTTATTTTTATTTCCATGTCTTGTTAGCTATGTGGTGTCGTCCCAACGGTAGCATGAAAACAGTACGCATTGTACACAACGAGAAGACACCCAACAGCTAAGTTATCTTAGATTTTAAAATTGCAAAAACATTAAGAAAAATACACAGTATTTACATAATTACATTAACATCATTACTCCAATACATAAAAGTATGTACTATCACCGTCCAACCCAGTGACCAAGCCTCTTCCTGTGCTTATCACTCTCTAACGTCGTCTCAAATCGTCTCTCCCCCAGTCCAAAATAACCCAACGGTAAAAGTCAAAAACCAATCGGAGATAATCTGGACGAACAACACCTGCAGAGGACGTTCTATTTCATCTGTTCTTCTCAAGTCGCAAAGGGTGCGACGCAAGAACAAGCAGCTCTGGCACAGCAAAAATATAACCAATCAGAATATATTCGGCATTCCGAAATTCCAATGACACAATGGAGGAAGAGCCTACCCTGCAAGTTACCCTTCCTAAAGGTCAAGCACAATGTAGTTTCTCAAGATGTCACAGCTATTATTGATTAGGATTTGTAATCGGAAATTCATCTAGTATAGGGGTGATCAGCTACTTTGAAAATGAAGTTTTAAAATCTATCTTTAAAGATCTACAACTGAGAGAGGAACGGATTCTAAAGACATGTAGGAAAGTTTCGTTTCTCCTATTTTCCCAAGCAACCTACGAGTTGTAGGCGGTTCGTGTTCGATTCATGTCTGGTGCATTCCTCCCTGGGTGTATTTCTCTCTTATGCGAAAGTAAAACTTTCATTGTGTGTATGTCTACCTGATATTGTATGTCTTGTGTCTGGCGCAGGCATAGCCAAGTATGGCCCTCTCTTGCGCTATAAAACCCCATTAAACTAAACTACTATTTTCAATAACTACGTGCTGTGGATCTTCCTTATTTGCAATAAAATAGTTTTAATAGTTAATTGTTACGGCTGTAATGATATACGATTCAATGAACTGATCAACAGTATAGCCAAGTCTGGCGCAGCATAGCCAAGTATGGCCCTTGCGCCATAAAACCCCATTAAACTAAACTACTATTTTCAATAACTACGTGCTGTGGATCTTCCTTATTTGCAATAAAATAGTTTTAATAGTTAATTGTTACGGCTGTAATGATATACGATTCAATGAACTGATCAACAGTATAGCCAAGTCTGGCGCAGCATAGCCAAGTATGGCCCTTGCGCCATAAAACCCCATTAAACTAAACTACTATTTTCAATAACTACGTGCTGTGGATCTTCCTTATTTGCAATAAAATAGTTTTAATAGTTAATTGTTACGGCTGTAATGATATACGATTCAATGAACTGATCAACAGTATAGCCAAGTCTGGCGCAGCATAGCCAAGTATGGCCCTTGCGCCATAAAACCCCATTAAACTAAACTACTATTTTCAATAACTACGTGCTGTGGATCTTCCTTATTTGCAATAAAATAGTTTTAATAGTTAATTGTTACGGCTGTAATGATATACGATTCAATGAACTGATCAACAGTATAGCCAAGTCTGGCGCAGCATAGCCAAGTATGGCCCTTGCGCCATAAAACCCCATTAAACTAAACTACTATTTTCAATAACTACGTGCTGTGGATATCTTCCTTATTTGCAATAAAATAGTTTTAATAGTTAATTGTTACGGCTGTAATGATATACGATTCAATGAACTGATCAACAGTGACGATTCAATGAACTGATCAACAGTATACTGATAAAAAGGTATGGCGTGATTCCGTTACTCTGAGTATATACCCCAACGAGAATGGACAATGTTTTGGATATAGCTTATATTTTCCACTTAACTGCCAACCAACCAAATTACGAGAAGAGAAAGGTAAATATGCATACTTTATAACTATTCCTTGAGCTTTATGCAAAAAATACATGACTGGAGCTCCAGAATTAGATGAAAAAGACGAAATCATGATTTTGTCGCTTCAAAAAATTAGCGAAATTTATCTGTACTGGTTAACATAATGGAGTTAATATCTATTATTGTTGATTGGTTGATTGAATTTCACGGCGCAAGAGCTATATTGTACCAAACACAAGGCAAACAACGTCAAGTAATGAACAACACACATAATGAAAGTGGGCAAACCCACTGAGCCACGAAGGTGCTTAATATAGGAAAGGAAAACACCTGATGATTTTACCGTTCTCTATTTTTTTCTTCTGGATTTTCTTGAATTTTTAGAACACTGATACACGGGTATGCAAAAGTTAAGGAATAGTAAGGGTTTAGCTGCTACTTTGCAGTGAAGTGACCTGGATTAAAGTAAGTGTTCGAAGTTTCTTCCACGGGCTACAATGCACGCCTCATATCTCCGACGCATGGACATCCGAACATTCTGGAATACTCCAGGCATATCTCGAATTTCTCCGGCAGCTACTGCAATTCTTGCAACCATCTCCTCAACATTGTCAACAGGGGTGTCATAAACTAGCGATTTCAGATGACCCCAGAAATAAAAATCTAGACATGATAGGTCGGGTGACCGAGCAGGCCAACGCACGGGACCACCACGTCCGATCCACTGCTGACCAAATGTGACATCCAGGTAGTTACGAACATCTCCGCTATAATGGGCAGGGGCTCCATCGTGTTGGAACCACATTGTCTGTTGCGCCGATGCAGAAATCTGTTCATCTCTCAAAAGTTGTGGCAATACTTGCTGCAGAAAGAGCAAGTAGTTAGGTCCGGTTAGACGAGACGGTAACAGGTAAGGTCCGATGAGGTGATCTCCTATAATACCGGCCCATACATTGACCGAAAATCGAATCTGTGCTGCACGACGTCGTATTGCATGAGGGTTCTCGACCGCCCAGATATGGTCGTTATGCGTGTTGAAAATTCCTTCCCTTGTGAAGGATGCCTCATCGGAAAACAACACTTCAGCAGGAAAAAGGGTATTTGTAGCACATTTTCCAAGGTACCACTGTGCGAAAGCAATACGAGGTGCATAATCCTCCGGTTGCTGTGTCTGGACACGCTGCACGTGAAACGGATGCATGTCTTCTCGGAGAATCCTCCAGACGCTGCAATGGGAAACCCCGACTGCGTTTGCTACACTTCGTGTACTCGTTCTTGGATTCCCCTGTACATGCTGCAGCACATTCTGTTCGACGTCTGCAGTCCGTGCTGTTTTTACCCTGTCCCTGTCAGCTCTTTCTAATGAACCTGTCTCAGCTAACCTCTGGTGCAGTCTTGGAAAGAAATTATGACTGGGGATACGCCTCGTCGGATATCGTTCCGCGTACAAACGCTGTGCGGCCGGCCCACTACAATTTGCAGCCCCGTACGCCAAATGCATATCGGCTAACTCTGCGATCGTGTAATCATCCATCCTACTAATTTGGCGTTCTTGTGCGAAATGAAGATTCCCTACACGAAAGCTCGGGATTTTCGCACGACGCCCTCTACCGCGTCAGGAAAGCATTTCTGACTGCCCATTGGTATATGATTTTGGTTCGTCAGGATGTACCCTACCCCTCTTAGAAGTTCTGAAACGGTTCACTGAAACACCCTGTATATAATAATAATAAAAACGTGTTTTTTTTTTAAATGTAGGCAGCAATTACCACCTTGAACACGGATGCAGGCTTTGCATCGCGTTTTCATTTTGGTACGTAGGTAAGTAGTTGAATTTAAGTCGCATTCGATCAACTCAACGAGCTATTAGCAACGGTCCGGCATCCACCCCGAAGGCAAACATCAGAGGGCAATTTCTAATTTTGAATCACGTGTTTACGTATAGAGAAAGAGGTTCTGAATGAATTCCTTCGGTGGCAGAACCCATTTCCATGTTTGAGTCTGGCATAGCGATTCCAAAATTTGAATATGCTTCAGCCATCATTTGAATTTTTGTTGGCCATGAAATCGCTACATACTATTGCTTTTGCTTTTAATTTTGAGGTTGTAACCTTTAAAACGAATGTTTCTTATGATTTGATGACCTTGATGGACGAGATATCTCGTCATTAGTAGAAAACTGACCAGATCAAACATCAGCAATACTTTGATGATCAGATTCCCTGTCATCAGCAATATTGGTCAGAACTGGATGGACGAGATACCTCATGGAAAGGAAGGTTCAGTTCAGTTCATGAAGGGACATGTTCAGGTGGAACACTTCCCCTTCATTTCATGCTCCCTTTGGGACATGTTATACTTGAAAGGTTGAGGGGAAATGTTTAGGTAGATAGGTAAGTAGTTAAATTTATGTCGTACTGTCCTACTGGTGACGGTCCGGGATCAATCCCGATTGGAATGATCCGGGAACAACACCTCGTAATTTTGAACTATGATCAGATGATGAGATCAACACCTGAGCTGGTACCATGCTATCCAAACTTTCACGCCACCCCAATGTGTGGACATTGAACGCGGTTTGGTAAAAGCTCAAAATTGAATAAAAAGTACTCCAATCACACACTTAGTTGCTGTGTGCCCATTTTGAGCAGAATCCGAAGCCAACGGTTCGCAAACTTCATATTTACTAAGCTCTCTTCAAATCCATGAATATAAAAAGGAATTTAAGAATCAATGAACAAATCAGACGGTCTGCGAAGATTTTACATTTGCTGTCCAATTGCCATCGCATGATATATATCGGGCGTCACCTTAGAATGTAGTTTATCACCACTTCGACAACAAAGGCTTTTTATCTAATTGGTGTTGACCAATCAACTATCATACATCAATTCAGAATTAAGAGTCTGACATTTTTATTGACGAAGTGTTGAAAATCATATTAAAAAAAGGACGTCGCAATCAGAAAACCGTGTGCAGGAAACACGTAATGTTGAAGAAACATTACTGCCACCTATTTTTAGCTTGGTAGAAAATGCCTCTCACACACAAAATTTGACATTTTACAAAAAAGTGTAGTAAATAAATACAAAAACACACGGGAAATATTTGACTGTTATAATTTAACTCACACTTCGGAAACATAAAATGAGATGTAGAAACATTGTATCTTGTTACTTAGAACACGGTTTCTCAAATCTGGGGATGCTAAATCAGAAATAGCAGTTCTTTGTTTACGTTGAGTTGTGAGTGATGTTTTGTTTTTATATCATCTGAGCTGGAAATGGATTCCACACAGGAAGTCGAAAATGGAACTAGGCAACAAATGATCGATGAAGCAGCATTTTAATAATAGAGGAAATATTTGGTTTTCAGTCTCATGTAGGAGTAACTGATACCAAAGGAGACCATGCCAAAATTATTAGTTTCTAAACTATTCGCCCAACGATATAAATGTCAAAATGTATCATTTCTGAGATGAATAGTTGCATGGTTATCTTGTAGTGTGAAAAATTGAGGACATTAATTTATTCAAATGACGACTCAATTTCTTAACTGACAATTCTATAAATATGTTGTAGTTAATGGGCTTGCATCTTTTTTCAAATGTCGTTTTTTTACCTAAGACTATTTTTTTTTAAAGATTTTAATACTTAACCTTCCAAGTGCTTTCGGCAAGATATCTCGTTCATCAAGATCTGAAAAAAATTCCTAACGATGAGATAACTCTTCAAGATGTTACCGATTATTTTTTATGACGACGAGATCAATCTGGCCGGTTTTTATCAAATGATGAGATAATCTCGTTCATAAGGATTTAGTCATAAAACTGACTAATAAAACTGTTTTACTTATGACCAGAAAGGGTTAAAGCATTTATTGTCACGTCGTTGATATATGGATGCTACCACAGTTTGGAACTGCTGTTCTAAACCAGCCATAAATTAAAATGGATGTACAGCCTGCGTAAAGAAGAAAACGAACCAACCTTCTTCATTCCACCATCGTTCATGATAGAAATGCAAAGATAATACTTGAGAGGTAATAACATTTTCTATCAATTCAAATGCTTCAACTTTGCATAAAAGATTGCCTTCGCATCATCAAAGTGGGTATCAACTTTATGATTTCCAGCAGCAACACCAAGTCTGGTCACCGATTTGAAATTTTTATCAAAATTCATTTCAGGATATCAGTTTTGAAGTCATTTGATCAAACCACTTCTGGGTTATGAATATGGAAATACTGGAACACTAATGTAAATTAGTTTCCCAAACTTCTATATATTCATATTCATATCTTCCTGTTAAGCTGATTATTTTATTGTTACCAAACAAAATCTACGTGTGTATTTAAAAATAATTTTTGTTTGCAATATTATGAAATTAGTATTTAAGTGCATATATAAATAGCAACCTCGATTTATTTTTTAAGAAAATCTATTGATGCCTGCAAAATTTCGTCTTTCATCACGGTAATTTTTCGTTGTAATAAATTAAATAATTGCTGTTTTTTTTTACAAATAGAAGCTACTAACTTCTATTAAGAGGAAAGTAAAACATTTTGCATGTTCATATGAAATGTCTTGAACGGATATCCATCCAAGTATATCGCTATGCAGATTTTATACCGGATGATAAAATTTACCTAGATTATAGCACTAAAAGTGTTTCAGTCTTTTTACTGTGAAACGAGGAATAAGAGGAAAAATTGAAATGTTTTGATAAAATCGCTATGGTGGCAAAAGGTTCACCCCAGCGATGCAAAAACTAAAGGTAACAAAGGTAAGGAACATGCAAACATTTATACAAATAAATTTCCTTTTGCGATTCGATCCCTATTGTACACAAATTGAGTAGTGAAATGTGGTTAAAAATTGAACCATCAGTTAAAAAGAAGATACAGTATGTTTGTAAAGTGGATGGTGTAAAGTTTAGCATTTTAAATAAAGAGTTTTCGAAAGTCCGTTAACCTTAAACATAATTTGCTCATAAGTCTTAGTTGTGCAGGTTATGTGTTGTCTGCTCTCTGAATTGTCAGATAAACTGGTACACCAGTCCAATTAATACTTTGTAGGCCGCACATACTTGTGTGGCGGTGTATTGTTCTATTGAAAAATGCCAAGGCTATGAGAATGAACGCAGGACACGAGCGGGTGTAACTCGCCTGAAAGGTCACACTCAAGCTTTCACCCGTCACTGTCGTTAGTAGATGTACAACGGATCCCATTAAATACCAGCTAAATAACCACCCGAACCATTACAATCCCTTGTTGACACGTGGAATTTATGTCTGCGTGGGGTTTTCTCCATTCACTGATCTGCTTCCATCTGCTCGAAACAATTGGAAACGCGACTCGCTAGTCTAGGCTACTCGTTTTCAGTCATGTGTGCCCAGAGGTGGTGTTCCCGAGCCCAGGCGAGGCGTATAGCTGTGTGTCGTGTATTTATCAAAGGTACTCGTTTGGGCGTCGGCTTCTAAAGCCCATATCATTGAGGGAACGTTGCACAGTACTTACGCTGATGTTTGTTGAAATTTTAGCATTGATTACGATGTTATTTGAGGCAGTGTTGCACGTCTATCATGTAAAACTATTCTTACTATTCGACTCTGGTAAATTTCAACCAGTTTTTTTTACGGCCCCACTGCTATAAGTTACAAGTTTTACAAGAATTTTTATAGTCACGGTACACATTTGAAATGATAGCACGTGAAAATCCGAACTTTTCTACCCCCGAAATGTTATGACCCATCTCACGAGCTCTAACTCTTAAGCCGCTTTGAAAATAGCTTAAATCATGATAACTTTCCGTTCTCACGGCTAAACAGCTCTAGATACTACCACAGATGTCTATCGCTTTATACATGCATTGGCAGAAACAAGCAATGACATGTAAACGTGACGTTACTGTGTATTTTCCATACGCTCGTCTGTTCTAGTTTTTCTAGCACTTCAGTGTATTTAGAAAATTGAATATATGCTTCGTCATTTAGGATTAGCCTACCTTGATTTAGCCTACCTGTTTTTATATGATATACTTTTAACTTTTAATTCCTCTCTAAGAACGCTGTTATTGATCCAAGTGATAGTGTGAAAACTGTTAGTTAAATATTAAAAAATCCTATATCCCATTCTCGAGTTCCCTTCTAAACAAATTAGGTTTTAAAGGACTTTCTAACGTAACACAATAAATCCTTAAGATATGTTATAAAATGAAAAGAATATCAAATATAACCTCAGATGCTAATTTTTTTAATTTATACTGATCCTCGACTCTTGATAAAAGCATGGATTCGCAAACGTAGAAAAGTACTTAATGTCATGAAATTCAATGTCTCATATCTCGGATAATTTTTCTAGCAAAGGAGTCAAATTTGTTAAAACGTACATGAATGTATGGAAACGTGTCTGTAATTAAAATTACCGTATTTAGGGGACCATATAGAAAGTTAGATTTTGTTCTTTTCAGACAAATGCGGTTTACAGATTTAAAACTGTTATTGTTATAAGATCAATTGCAACCTTATTTAAAATATTTTTGTATTTGATATGCTTAAGCTTAGGAGTAAAAAATTCTCGGGGTTCCTACACACATAGACACAACTTCGTTAACCTAAGCATGTAATTTGTATACTTTTGGTTAGAAAACTGCTTAGTATTACAGACATAAAATCTGTAAATAAAGGATATTTTAGCGTAGGTTTAAGGCCCATAATGTGTGGAACGCATGATTTTATAAAGATTGTCAAAAGAAAGGAATGGCTTTTTGAATGAATGAAACTCCAAATCATGACAAAATTAATTAAGATCTTGTACGGATAGATAATATATCACTCATTAAAAACTTCCTTGTTATATCTGAAAATGTAAAAAAAGAGTCAGAATTGTCGATTTGAAAAAATGGAATCTAACGTGGATTTTTTCCATTCGGCAATCAGCAATTTTGGTATTTGACATCATGCGATTACTGTCTTCCAAATCTCTGAATATCGCCATTATATGATGATTTCTTGAACGCCATTGAAATGGATCGTATTTTGGGACCAATATCCTGTAAAGTCATACCAAAATTGATGTCCACTTAAGTATGACTCACGGACTGTTATTAAACACCGTAGAACTTCGATCGTTCTAGCTTCGATTAACCAACTGTTCGTGTTATCCGAGCCGAATTGGAAGCATAGTATTTTGAACTTTAAAATAAAGCTTCGAACACGAGTATTCATAGTGTCCAAGAAGGCGAGAAAATGTTGCAAAGCAGAAGACCGTTAGCCTTCGAAGTGGTATCTTGTCCATCAAGATCTGACCAATTTTACTGATGACGAGATACCTCGTCACCATAATATTGCCTAACTTTGATGACGAGGAGATAAAAATCGGGACAATTTTCTTCTTAGGATGAGATATCTCGTCCATCAGATCTGGTCAGTTTTGCTAATGACGAGGTACTTCGTTGAGATAACCACCAGGAGGGTTAAGGACTTTTCCAAGAAAGCTTAATAGGTTCGTAACTCAAGTCCAGATTTATTTAAAATGATCTCAATAAATACATGCTGTGACACAAATCCAAATGTAGATTTTTAATTCTAGCTTTATAAATCTTTCACTATCTGTAGTAGTTGTAACAAGTACATAAAATTTGTGTCTGTTTTATAGACTATTTTGAGTTGCCACGGCCATAATATCCAAGTTTCTGGTTATTCGAGGTGCAATAAATACATGCTGTGACACAAATCCAAATGTAGATTTTTAATTCTAGCTTTATAAATCTTTCACTAGCTGTAGTAGTTGTAACAAGTACATAAAATTTTTGTCTGTTTTATAGACTATTTTGAGTTGCCACGGCCATAATATCCAAGTTTCTGGTTATTCTAGGTGCAATAAATACATGCTGTGACACAAATCCAAATGTAGATTTTTAATTCTAGCTTTATAAATCTTTCACTAGCTGTAGTAGTAGTTACAAGTACAGAAAATGTTTGTCTGTTTTATAGGCTATTTTGAGTTGCCACGGCCATAATATCCAAGTTTCTGGTTATTCGAGGTGGCTTCGGTCTACATTTCCTCGGACAAAAGGTTCTACAGCATATTATATTGAAAATAAATTACTTATGTTCAGCATTTATTCCTAACTTAAAAGAAGTGAAGAGTGCATTTCTCTTGTAGTGATTTTCAATACAAAATTATTTGCTTCTATTGGAAGTTTTCATTTAACTTGCACTTGAATCATCAAGGGAGTTTTATCAACTTCAATAAGCTGCATCAATTTTAGCAAAATTCTTTTTAGTGCTCAAAAATCTCATTTAATTTAGACATAATTTTATTGTTGTTCTCCGAATCTATGAAGTCGGACTTCCCCCAAATACGACAATTTCATGAATTTCGTTCTATCACATACCCCCACTTCAATAAAATTTAAAATTTGAAGCTATTAGAAGGTATTACAAACACAATACTATTCTATGGTCATTAGCTTTCTTTACGCTCTTATATTCGACTAAATACTCCTCAACTACAACCTTTTTCATTGAACAACTTATTAAATACCGCTTTATTCTCCATTTCCCATATAGTTCAGTACATTTAATTGCATGTAGCCGGACGGTAGGTCTCTGTGGTTTCCTCATACTTTCTACTCTACTACAATTCAAACAATTTGTAACTTAAGAAAATAATCATTTCTGAGTATATTTATATATTGTTTCTGCTCTGTAGCTTTTTATTGAAATTGTCTTCCAAGATTGTTTTGTTGGTTGGTTTATAATTTATGGCGCAAGGACCAGGAACGGACAAGCTGAGCTAAATGCCAGAAAAAATAATAAAGTCAATGTATATACAAAAACATTGAAAGTGGGTGATGAGATTCAATCGCAGGAATTTTATTGTATAAAAAATATTGGGGAAATATTGGGACAACACGAAGTTGAACTATAAAGAAGTTAAAACATGCTGATCAACAGAAAATAAATTGGGATTAAAGCCTGATTTAACCTCTCAGACCTCGCTCACTAAAGTGCGTATTAAATTGATTAATATAATATATTAATGAAAGGTCCTTTAGATAATTATTATTTATACATTTTAAATTTAGATAATTCAATTCTTAACATGAAATATATCCTATATTACTATATAAGTTAAATAGATTCCACGTGTCTTGTGGCTCAGCTTTCGGACCTAATTTTGTAGGACGTTTCAACTCTGGAAACTGTAAAACTATGTTGTGTTTTGGTGTTCTAACGGCACGATTAGGTTCCCTCAGGCATCCCATTTGAAGTTATTTTTTCCGTAGAAATATTCTTGTGAAGACTCACTTGAAATGTTTTCATCTTCATCTGCATAAATTTCCGAATCCGTTTCGTGTTCGCCTTCAATAATATTATCCCAAATTTCACTGTCCCAGTACTCTATTTCCGACCAATTATCAACAATATCCTGAATTTCTTTTAGTGTAAGATACACAGGTCGTTTATTAGTAAAGTTTGTTGCCATTTTAGGCTCTCTGCCGAAATTTCCTATTCAAACTTTGACGATTTTATTCAACAAGAACGGGAACACAAATGCTGTGAAGGGGTCTAAGAGACCACGTGGTAAATGCAAATAGTGTGAAATACGAAGTAGTTGGGGCAGCCAAACCAGTCTTGGAATGTGGCTTCTGTTGGACGTAGTAGGAAGGTACTGAATAGGACAGAGACCAATATTCACTTTAAGGGGTGAAAACGACCTGTCAAAAATGACTCGGGGGTCTGTGAGACCCATGACAGCAGTTATAGGTTAAATAAATTTATTAATAAGGTTAAATGAAGTACTTTCGTAATCAAATGAATAGCTTGTTTCCCATTTTCTTTCAATTTTGCGATGCTATCCTTAAGGTCATTAACTTACAGATTGCTTCATTACTTATTGTTTTATCTCTATTTCTCTTTACGCCATCGTATTTCCATCTTCCCTGCTGGCAGCTCACAACGAAGCAGAAGATTTGAAAAGCTCGTACGGGCAAGTGTGTCCCTGTGGGAAAGCGTAAAATTCGCACCGAAAGCGTTCTTAGTTCGATCCTTGGAAGATATCCCCAGAGGCTTGGTGTACTTCCCGCTGAAATGCGTTACCGAGAAACCCATCTATTTTCATTCCAATCTATTTCAAGCTGCGAGAGATACATGACTCGTATTCGCCACGCTTGCAATTAGGTGGCCCACCTTTGTTCTTGGTGCTCCTAGACTGTGCAGTTATGTAGTACCATTGAAAATAGGTTGTTAGGTTGAAAAAGTCATGATAAATTTGAACAAATGATTTCGCGAGTATTTCTAGTTCAATAAAACCAGATGCGCTCATAAATTGTAATCCAGAATTTTGACTACCGCTGATATGGATCTGTAGGTAGGTAGTTCAATTAACGTCACACTGGATGAACATAGCGGGTTATTGGTGACGATCCTGGATCTATCTCGAAGGAAAAGATCCGAGGACAACCCCTTGTAATTTTGACCGCGGTCATATGATGAGGTAAACACCTGAGCTGGGACGTGCTAACGTTAGGACATTTGAGGTCACGATAGTTGTAAAGTGCAATAGATTTGATTGGATTGATTATTGAACTCGCAATCATCCGGTTGCAAATCCGCGGCTTTACCAATCGAGCTACTGCGACCCTAAATTAATTGAAGAGACTAAGTGGGTCCCTGGACGATCAATATTATTGTCAATGTGATTGTCAATGATGCTCATTGAAGCAACCAATTGATCGTGTAGGAAGCGATTGTCAGTCGATTGATGCACATTGATAGAAATTTTGATTGATGGACATTGACGGCGCCGAATGATCGTTTAAAACAAGCAACTGTCAATCATTCGGGCAGAAGTCCTTTTTTATTCTCTACTCCAAGTTTATTATCTTAGCGATCGTTAAAGATAGAGTAAAAATTTCAACGGATTCGAAATCTGCGGAAAATTTTACACATAGATACCTTAAATGTAAATTTCTGTTAATAAATAGGTTTTCAATTGAATCGTTTATATTTTCGCAATACGAATTAAAGTAATACGAATGTAAGTTTGGGTACACACACGACTTTATATATAAATATACTGCTGTTTGTAAAATATGCAACACCATGAAGGAGTCATCAGAATTAAATTACATTTAATACACAAACGACTTGTACTAGTATAAATAAATGAATAAATTTTCAAAGCAAAAAAACAATATTAAGTGTCCGAAATCAGTATTTGGGGTAGCCACCACGCGCTGCAATAAGTGCTGCTATACGACGTGGCATGGAGTGAAACAGATGTTGAATGTCTGCTTGTGGAAGAGAATTTCATATTGTTTGTATGCGCACTCAAAGTTCGTCTTTTGAAGCTGTAGGACGCGGATCACGAGCGAGACGCCGACCAACAAAATCTCACACTTGCTCAGTAGGCAGCATATCCGGCGAATAAGCAGGCCAAGGCAGAAGTTGCATGTGTTGGGCTGAAAAGAAGTCTCGAACATTTCTTGCAACATGTGGGCGTGCATTATACTGTTGAAAGTGTACCGTATCGACGAAAAAGTAAAACCACTTCCTGGTTAAAATACTTATATATTCAAAGTTAAAGTTTTTACAGAATATGTACAGCTACAGTTTTATAATTAAAGATGATATCCATCACCGATACAATACAGCCTCCGTAAGATTAAAGTTTCTCAAATCGTCTGCGGCTAGCAACAGCCTCTCTGCAAAAATTGTCTCTTCCCAGCCCGCCTCCTCCTGTCGTCACTTCCGCAGTCGGACCAGGGGGTAGACTTCGTGAACGATTCCCGTTGTGAGCTCCCACGATTCTCGATAATGATTCTGTATCTTCAAGACGTTACAAAAGATAGCTCCAGGGATGCCTTGAAGGTAGGGAACGACTTCGGGCTCTAGCACTTCACGAACGTACCTGTTGCTATTCAGATTACCCTTGATTCGTAGCAGCTGAGATCGTCCATGATACGAAATCGCACCACAGACCATAACTCCGGGTGTTCGGCCACTATGACGTTCGATAACGCACTCTGGAAGGCAGCGTTCACCGGCATAGCGTCTAACACGAATGCGGCCATCATGGTTCCACAAATTAAAGCGGGATTCGTCAGAAAAGACAACTTGTTGCCAATCAGCCCGCCAGCCTCTGTGCTCATGAGCCCATTGCAGACGCAGCCGTCGATGGTTTGGTTCATAACGCTTAAGTCAAATATGTATCCCACTTCGAAGTGTGGGAAAAGATGTGAATTGTAATCACAAACGGACTTCAATCGTGTAAAAAAGAAGCACTATCAGCACTTTTGAGGTCGGTTTCTCACCCATTTGGAACCACAAATTCATAAAATAGAATTAATTATTTATTTGGTGGGAACTAAATCATGACAGGATAAACTCCAATGAATCAAATGTATCAAAATAACTCAAGAATTTGCAACTTATCGCATCCCCGCAAGATAAGTGACGCAGTTCAAAAAATAAAAATATTGATGTTACGTCATTGAAAAATATGCATGAGGTGCCCCAGCGTGTTATATTTCTATTCCATAGAATATAATATAACTTACCTAAAATTTAAAAGAAGCTTATACCGTTTCAATATAAGTTTTATAACATCCTTTAAATTGATGTTTCTCAAATTCTGCAATTCTGAGTTGTGTCACTTTTCTTGCCGGGGTACGATATGTGTACCGTTACAGCCACGCCAAAGGCAGCAATCTGTATTTTGGCAATTTTCACCTTTTTGCATTTTTTGAGTTATCCTTTCATGTATAATTATACTATGGGACAAAGCCACGAATAATCTTTATTCTTAGAGGAAATGCCGATTTTCAAATTTTCATGAGAAAACAACCTTTGAATAATAACTCGATTTTTCCCTAAGCATCAAAACTTTGAAAGCGTTTTTTTTGTCCATTTTGCAGAAAACGTCCATTTTGCAGATTGGTGCACTTGGCTTGGTGGTTACGATATATATATATATATATATATATATATATATATATATATATATATATATATATATATATATATATATATATATATACGTACAGAGAGAGTTTATGTGAAAAATTTTATCGCAAATCATTCATTTAAGATATTTTAGAGCACTTATAACAGAAGGTACAAATATTTTAGCATTTTCAGACCTTGAATAAATCATTAATACCAAATATCAAGAATCTGCTGAAATATAGCGGGATTCGAGAAACACCTTTAACCATGGAGATATTGTATGCTTAATTGAATTTCTTTCATGATTATATAGATTCTAGTTATAAAAAATAACTTTGCGATTTCGGAATTTGAGGATAAACTTATGCATTGAACATTTTTCAATAATTATAGTTGTCTTGTAAAAACATTTAAGAATCTAATACTTTTCCATTTCAGGCAGAAAAATATAAATTATAATCTTTAATTTTAATGCAAAATTTGGAAGCAACTTAATAACTGTCCTAAAGTTTTAGTTTTAGCTCTACACTATCCCATGAAAAGGCTAAGAACTTCAGAATTTTCTAAGGAGAACGAATAAGCTATCACAGTGAACACACCGTGAGAGATGAATGAAAATTTGAATTATACTCCCTTCCCAGATTGAACCAGAAATTCCACTCACCTAATGACACGAAACTTCGCTGACTTTGATATGAAATTTGCTGACAGCTCGATTAGTCTTAAATGGGATATCGAGCGTTGGGAGGCACCATTTGCTGATGCTGAATCCATATCATTTACATGCCATATTAATTATACCTCACTGGGAGACAGCTCAAAAGATTTAATGCGATAGATAGGAAAACACGATCTGAATTTATGTTCCTGAATTTAAAAAGCAACGGTCAATTATATAATGTGAAAAGCGTATGTAAGGGGTGTTATCGTCCAGTTAGTAACGTGCCTTGTAAATATTTAAAAAAAAGCAACAGTCATAATTTAGTTGCATGTTTGTGGCAACACGAGAGTAGAATGTGAGTATGTAAACAAAAAAGAAGCGTTGTTCCATGTAATTTCGAACGTAGTTATGATGATACGAATAATGTAGTTACGAATAACCAATGTGCATGTACTTCTAATGTTATTATTAATTATTAAATATCCTATACTTTCAACTGAGTAATTTGATTGCATCATTCAAAATAAGTAGTTCCGGCGAGAAAGATATTCCTAGGTTGTCACATACGAAAACGATACGACTTAGGTCTATACTTTACAGGGGATAGTTTAACTTTTTTGAAGACCTATTTTTTAAGTACGAATTTAAAGTATTCATCGATGTGTAATTCAAAAAACTCTCTCTATTTCCATTTCTCTCTCTACTAACGAACCATTATAAAACTATAGCATTACAAATTTTCATTACGTTTACCATCAATGAAAAATTAAAATGTACTCTTGATAAACTTAATTTTAACTTAAAATAAATAAAATGAAAGCACTACTGTAAGAAATAAATATGCCTCGTACTTATTAACATTTTGTTTCACTGAAAAGACGATAAAAATGTTTTATCATATAATAATCACGGTATGCAACAATTCACTCTATATATTGTATCTAATATGTGATAATTCCAAAGTTAATTGAAACATTTATTAAATTTTGAAACAAATAATGCATCGAACATAGAAAAATAGGATGAAAAACATATGAGGTTACATGAATATGTAGTATATAATTTGGAGGATCCTATTTTAAAATTGCCAAAAGCGAAAGAAGTAGTCATTTTTCAATGAAATACCGTTAAATCATGACAAAAATAAAGTGAATATGTACAATAGATTGTGCGATATAATAGAGCAATTGATCACAATTTAAAAATTATTTAAGTTTTACGAAAAGGTCTTAAAAAATAGTAAAAATGGAAATCGTCGTTTTGAAGAACATGAAATATATGAGACATCTAATATATGAATTTTCCAAAACCACCAAACAGCTTCACAGTTTCTATTAAAAATTTATAGTTACTCCTTAAAGTACAAATAAAGAAATTCCTTTCAAGTTTTCACATTTATTTTCAGTTGCATTTATCATTTACGCGTATTGGATTCGGAATATTTCTTGATACGGCCATTCTCAATAAATCCTTCCTCAATTCCTCCCTGGGTGGGTTTCTTCTATCTGTGTCAATAAACTTTCCCTTGTGTGGATCTGTTCATTTACTTGGCGTTGTTTGGTGTAGCTTGGCCAAATATGGCTTTTGCGATATAAAACCCAAAACCAACCTTCCTCCCGAAACGAAAAAAGTATTTATCCATGTTAGTTTTTTATTGAACAAGCCTCACTTTTAAAATCTCAGGTTATGTAAGCTTCCTACCTAATGGTGTATTAACCAATGTCAATTGTCCAATTCCTCCATTAAACATGTCCGAACAGTCAGTACCTCACAATCCTACTTTGCCCCATGTTTTTCTTTCTACAGTTGCTCCTTGAACTTTATGCGTAAACAATAAAAATGGCAATAACGCTGAGCTACATAATATAACAATGTGATACGTACAATTTTTATTATTACGACGATGTGAATTGGTGTGCCTATAGAATTTATAGGAAAAACATTGGATAGTCGAAATCTTCCATTCTTTCAGCCAAACGGTATCTTTTCGAGAGGTTCGCGCAAAATACTCATTAATCAATCTTCAATTGGTTAAAAATCTCATCTTTCATATCGAATATATCGTATAATATCAAAAGTCTTCTGAAATTCTATAATATTCTATAATCGAAAAATGTTTATAGTAACTCAGTAATTCTTTTTAATATTTTGTATTAATATGTATAAAAAAACTGCAATTTTATTAAATATATTTCTTTTAAACAATAGTTTTTGTTAGTCCTTGGTCCCAATTAAATAATACACTGCTGTTTGTAAAAAATGCAACACCATGAAGGAATCATCCGAATGAAATGAAATTTGCAGCAAATGTCAATTATAGGATGTTATGCAAAGTAGTAAAGTTTCAGAGCCACCACGCATGCGTGGTGTGAGCAGCATATAAACTGATGCTAAAAGCGTATAAATAGAGGGCTGTAAAGGGACGTTGAAAATAGTGCATGGTTATTTTTTAGTGGCGAACGTTTAGTGAGACCTAAGTATGCCTCCACGACGAAATAGGGTAAATTTCAGCAACTTACGGAGTTTGAACGGGGAAAATGTTTTCATCGGCCTTCGTGAAGTAGGATTTTCCTATCGCGCAATAGCAGCTCGTGTGTAGCGGAACAGTTCCACAGTGATGCGAGTTTGGAAGCAGTGGACCGATGAACACCGGGCAACTCGAAAAACTGAAAGTGGACGACGGAAGGTGATGTCAGCGCGCGATGATAGACACCTCGTCCACATGGCGGTGAATGACCGAACAACTTCCTCCAGGCAGTTGACAGCACTTTGGTCTACTGTTACAGGTGTACTAATGTCGGCTTCGTCAATTCGCCGACGTCTGCTGCACCGTGGATTGCGTGCAAGGATTCCTTTTTACAGGATCCCCTCACGCCAAACCATCGACGACTGCGTCTGCAATGGGCTCATGAGCACAGAACCTGGAGGCATGATTGGCAACAAGTTGTCTCTTCTGACGAATCCCACTTTAATTTGTGGAACCATGATGGCCGCATTCGTGTTAGACGATATGCCGGTAAACGCTGCCTTCCAGAGTGCGTTATCGAACGTCATAGTGGCCGAACACCCAGAGTTATGGTCTGGGGTGCGATTTCGTATCATGGGCGATCTCAGCTGCTTCGAATTGAGGGTAATCTGAATAGCAACAGGTACGTCCGTGAAGTGCTACAGCCCGAAGTCGTTCCCTTCCTTCCAGGCATCCCTGGAGCTATCTTTCAACAGGATAATGCACGCCCACATGTTTCAAGGAATGTTCGAGACATCTTTTCAGCCCAACACATGCAACTTCTTCCTTGGCCTGCTTATTTGCTGGATATGTCGCCTATTGAGCAAGTGTGGGATTTGGTTGGTCGGCGTCTCGCAAGTGATCCGCGTCCTACCGTCCTAAAAACCATCTCAAATCTGAAAAACAATATGCACCGAATAACCGTAAGAATGTTTTAAAGTAATTAATACAGTCGCTTATAGAATAAAAACAATTCAAATTTTTGGACAGCATTTGATACCGATTCTATTTAAGATATTATATTTTGAGATCGTATTACTTTTCTACATCTGTTTTCTTAAATGGGTAATATTGCAAATAAAATTAATTCATGAAAATGATGTACTGACGCAATAAATAAATATTAGACTCCCCCCTCCACACATTGTTGACCTAATAAATCTATTTCTCTTTTAGAATTTAGTTCTCATTATGAATGTTATAATTTTTAGCTACACTAATTAGATCGGAACCTTGTCCAAATATAATACAAAATCTTAAGACTTTTTTTCCAAAACAACGAAAGTCGATAAATGGTAACTGTTACATGTATTGTAGCTTCGAAAACAGTACGTTTGCCAGAGGGCTGCTGAAAGTGTAGTGAAAAATTTGAAAATATCAGATTTTCTGCACACACACTATATTTTCGATACTTCTATTTTCGTCAAAAATCTTTTATTATTCCGTAAATGTAACAGTAAAGCGAATGAACAGTTAAAAGGAAACATTTTGTAGCGATTGTAGATCTATCCTCATTTTAAGCCAGTGTTTATCAAACTATGACCCTCATATCCCGAGGGGGTCTTCGAAACTTCTCAAAATCTGGATGCTGGAAATAAAATCCAAGACTGAAATAAGCCTTATCGAAGAAAATTTTGAAAATGGTATCCTGTTCGTTTTCCGGTACAAGCTAAAACGACATCCGAATTTCGAATAAAAAATGCACCAAAAATATATATCTCACTCCGATTTTATTGCCATTTTTATAACACTAATTTAACTTTTACAGCTTACAAGTTGTGACGAATGATGGCGTGATGTCTTGTATATAGTTGAATTTTCCAAGGTTAATCAGTATTGAATATACATGTATCGATGTGTCAATCAGTCAATCCTTTTCCATAAGAAATGACACTAATTAGGTCAAGACATAACATTATAACGATTTACATTTTTGTTTTTTAGAATAGGTAGGTAGGTATTTTATTTAACTTCGCACTGGAGCTAACACAAGGGGTTAGTGGCGACGGTCCGGAATCAAAACACACTGGGAAAGATCCGATTTCTACGAATAAAGAAATAAACATCAAAAACTCCTTAGTTTTACTTTCTAAATACGACAAAGATGGATAATGTAACCTTCAAAATCTCACTTAAGCAAAAAAATGGATTTTGGAGTCCTAAGGCTAGGGAGGTATTCTGAGAAAGCTTGCCTTAAGGGGGTCCGGGACACTTTGAAATTTTCTTTTATTAATTAATTTAGAATTTTGAATTTTTTTGTACTAATTACCCATTTAACTAATAAGCGAAATCACAACACAAAATTTTTCCAAAAGGTTTTTAAAAATTTTAAATTAAAATTGTTTGAAAAAAAAGAGGGGTCATTTTAAATTGCTAAAACTCAAAATATTCTTGATAAATTTTCAAAATTCTTGCAGTAAATTATTCACAAATTTATAAACTTTTATTTCGATTCAGCAATTAAAAAAATATTGATTTAATAAAACATAAAAAATATTTGAATGAAAATTTGTGAAAATTTTAAGGTACTTTTTTTAAAAAAAGTCATATTTTTAAAAGTAAATATTTGTTTTAAGTTTGCTGAATCAAAATTAATGTATAATGTTTGAAAAAGATATATTCCAAATTTAAACCCTTAAACTTTATCGGTTTTCGACTTTTAGCAATTCGAATACGTGAAATCTTGAAAAAAAGTATCATGGAGAAAAATGCATTTAAAGTTTTAAAGACAGATGTTGTTGCCATGACAACAACTGTCAAGAGTGTTAGATTTTCAAAACAACGCACCACAAAAATTATTATATCTCTAGTTCTAATTAAGATAGAAACATGATTTAGACGTCATTAAGCAGAAAAACACAGAGAATTTCTTAAAATAATAAAAAATATTTCGAAAATTTGACGATTTTTGTGTCTCGGACCCTCTTAAGCATTCATTCTGTGTTTTAAAATGATATGAACTAGAACTTTATAAATACGAATCCCTTAGTTTTGTAAAAACGGTGCTTATAATGAAGTGATCCAGGAATATTCGATAAGAACATCTCATGGGCGAGACTTGTGAGTCACGTACACATCCCACGGATTAATTATTCACAGGAATTATGTATTTTTAATTGTTTCCAGCGTCTATACTTGCGAGTAGCGTATTTTTATCTCTTCGTAGACTTCCATTAACAGACTATCTCTCTGAGCGACTGCTATTTCAGTTAACGAAAGGTGGTCCCTTTAGAGGGGTTTTAATCTAATGATTTCGACCGTGTCCTTTTCTTGACAATATATAGATATCCATAACTTTTCATCTAGGAATTTCGTTACAATTACTAGAATTCTTCATGAATTCGTAAATGCACTACACTACAATGATGGACCAGACAACAGCGGATTTGTATAAAATCCGACTATTTGTATGAGAGTGTTTTTCGTGGTATGGCCTGGAACCTTTGCATGTTGTTCCTGGTAAATTGAACGCAGACGCCTACATGAACATTTTGGACAATCAGGTTCTTCCTACGCTCAGGCTATTTTATGGAATGGACGAATGTTACTTCCAGGACGACAAGGCTAAATATCATGTTGTATCCTATGTCAAGCAGTGGTATCAAGATATGGATGTAAAAAGTCTTCCCTGATCTGCTCAAAGTTCCGACCTAAACCCCATATAACATTTGTGGGACGAGTTAGAGCGACGCTTACGGACCAGGGAACCACGTCCGAAATCAACAGCTGAGCTGTCGATATTCTTGCAGCAGGAATGGACACAAATACTCATAGCTGTGTATCAAAACCTTGTTGAAAGTATGCCCATAAGCGTTGCTAGTGTGATTGTAGCACGTGGGGGACCATCCCCCTATTAAAGCATGTATTCTTTCCCTTATACCATCACATCTTGCTTTCCGGTCCATTATTGTAGGGTAGTTTATTTCGCCTAACATCTTCAAGTGGCTCTATTACCAGCGCTGAACCTATTGGAGGTCAGGTAGTTGAATTAACGTCGCACAAATGCAACACAACGGGCTATTGGCGACGGTCCGGGATACCCTAAGGGAAAGGGTCTGGTGGTTAAAGTGTTAGCCTCTAGATCGGAAGGTTCTTAGTTCGAATCAGGGTCAGTGCACGGATGTTTGTAAGCGTATTGTGTAGAGGCGGCTGGTGCACCTTATATCTGTTGTTTCGTCCTCACGTTGGGTTGGTGTGGAGAGTGGGGTGCCAGCTCAGGTGTTGCCTCGTCATCTCACCGTGGTTCAAATTACCTGGTGTTGTCCTCGAATCTTTCCCTTAGGGGATTGATCCCAGACCGTCGTCAATAGCCCGCTGTTTTGCTCTATTACGACGTTAATTAAAAATTACTTTAAGTGAAGATAGTAATTTTGAACTACGGTCATAAAATGAGGTCAACACTTGAGCTGGCATCCCTTTCTACAAACTTCCCTCAACGTGTGGACATTTGTAGCCTCGACAGATTTAACGTGTACCAGCTCCGCGTACGCGACGATCTTCGGTCGGACCAATGAAAAGGGTAGAGAACGATTATAACTTTGTTGAAAATTAGCTGCTGAGATGATTACAAAGCTAAGATTTATTGAGTAATATTATCGACCTATGATAATGCTATAACTAGGTCAAGGAAAGAGAGATAATATCTTTTAAGGATAATTAGAACTATAGTATTTATATTTATGATCCAGGACTTCGCCTTTTCTATAGCATGCAAAAACTGTGCGCTTTTACACCGAAGAGACACTTTTACCTTTAGATTACACTTTTACTAACCGAAATATAATATCCCTCTGAGGAAAATCACGCACTATTCCGACATACAACCTATAATTTCACCTGTATAACTTCTGGTCAGGTTTAGACGACTTGATTAATACAATCCTTCGTAGAGGAAGGATTCTGCCAACCAATAAATTTGAATATTGAGCCATGGAGGACATACTTCTAAGAAGTGTGTTGGAAGGTAAAACAGCACTACTTAGAAGTCTTGTGTTTTTCTCAGAGTAAGAAAAGCGGTCCTCAAACCTTTAAATTCAAAATTACAAGGTGTTGTTATCGGATCTTTCCCTTGGGATTGATTTCGTACCGTTACAAATAGCCCGTTGTGTTGCTCCAGTGCGATGTTAATACAAATACTTACCGCAAACCTTTAAAAAATTTGCAAGGAAGGGGATGGTACATTTTAAATGTGTAAGAAAACCATAAATATTGACATCTAAATTCTACCGTGGAGCATAAAAATAAAGTGGGCAAAACTACTGAAAATATAAAACTGACTTCAATGCTTCAGAAACAGATATACACAAAACGAAATGTAAAACGAATTATAAAAATTCAATTTCTGAATAAAATTGATCTGATTAAAGTTTTTATTTACGTATATTTATTTTTAGAGAATGGTCTTGTTTCTCAGATCATTTCGTCATATCTAAATGTTAAATCGGAAAGTGTCTCGCGGTGATTTGATTACATTCAGTCTTGATCGATTGTTTGGTTTGGAAACCTCAGAGCTGAAAATAGTTTCGCAAAAAATACGTTGTCCTGGATGGAGTTAGAGTCCTAACTGCCGTAACGAAGGCATCAAGTTAGAGCCGCATTGAACTTCTGCTATACTCTTATCCAAAGAATTGCTTGGATGTTGTGTGAATTTAATTTTTAAGGAATAATCAACGTCCTGGTCCATCGAATTTTCCTTAGCACCAACATTCAAAGAGCTAGGATAATTAAAAAAGATTCATAATCCCAAGCCAATTCCTTAAAATCGTCGCAATAGTATATATGAAATGAGCACTTATCGTAGATAAATAGATCACCGAAGGAGCTTTTTAATAGTCGATGAAGCGTTTTGTTTTCAGTCTCATGGAGGATACAAACTAAAAATCATCAAAATAAATAGTTTTAAAGCCTTCTATTGAATTTGACAAGATATCTCGTAAGTTTAAGTTCTGACCAATTTTGCTAATCAAAAACAAATTGGCAGTATCGTGACATACATTACATCAAAATATACTCTATAACAAAAAAATCGACGCACCAAGAAGTTGTGCCGGGCTCGATCAACTTGATACCGCGCTACTATTTACAGATATAACTAGTTAAGATGATGATTGACGAAAAGCAAAATATATGAGAAATAAGTAAAATAAATCAATTTGTTTACCGACGAAGTGGGAATTTCTCATATCGTAAAACACAAAGGATTGCTTTTTACAACTTTAAAATATTTTTAAAGCGTGTGGAAGAAAAGCCTGTATTTCATGGCGAAAGAAATGAATTGGACACGCTATCTATTCAAATCAGCCCCCGCAATCACCAAACGAATAAAATTGAGTCCTATCAATACTGGCACTACTATTTACTGCACTAACTAGTTAAGATGATGATTGACGAAAGTCAAGATACATGAGAAATAAGTAAAATAAATCAATTTGTTTACCGACGAAGGGGGGATTTCTCATATCGTAAGAGACAAAGGATTGCTTTTTACAACTATAAAATATTTTTAAGCGTGTGTAAGAAAAGCCGAGATTTCATGGCGAAAGAAATGAATTGGACACGCTATCTATTCAAATCAGCCCCCGCAATCACCAAACGAATAAAATTGAGTCCTATTAATATTGGCACTACTATTTACTGCACTAACTAGTTAAGATGATGATTGACGAAAGTCAAGATACATGAGAAATAAGTAAAATAAATCAATTTCTTTACCGACGAAGGGGGAATTTCTCATATCGTAAGAGACAAAGGATTGCTTTTTACAACTATAAAATATTTTTAAGCGTGTGTAAGAAAAGCCGGGATTTCATGGCGAAAGAAATGAATTGGACACGCTATCTATTCAAATCAGCCCCCGCAATCACCAAACGAATAAAATTGAGTCCTATCAATATTGGCACTACTATTTACTGCACTAACTAGTTAAGATGATGATTGACGAAAGTCAAGATATATGAGAAATAAGTAAAATAAATCAATTTGTTTACCGACGAAGGGGGAATTTCTCATATCGTAAGAGACAAAGGATTGCTTTTTACAACTTAAAAATATTTTTAAAGCGTGTGTATAAAGAAAAGAAAAGCCGGAATCTCAGGACGAAGGAAATGAATCCGACACGCTCTCTATTCAAATCAGCCCCCGCAATCACCGAATGAATAAAATTTTGAGTCCTATTAATATTGGCACCCGTTCTCTGGCAACGGCGGGCTGAGCCAATCGGATGGTCTAGGGGCATCAGGCGGAGGGGCGCATGCTCGTGTACCCTTTACGGGGCGCCAGAGACCGCTCTCTCCCAGGGTTCGGCGCGGCCATCGTTACGCACCCTTCGGCTCTTGCTCTGATCGATGCCTCTGTGAAGGCATGAACGATTGCGTCCAAGAATCCTGAGTCGCGGAGAGATGCAGCTCGGCCGCTTTTTGCCTTCCACCGACTCACCTGTGTCCGGAGGAGTCTCGATTTCAGGTACTTTCTCTCCATCTATCAATGACGGGATTCCCGTCCTGTCGGCGGTGTTGTCACGGCCACCGGAAGGATTCTCGGATTCGGCTTTTCAGGAATTCGCCGAACCGACTGTTGTATCGGATGGCTTCGATTGGATTCGCGATCAGGTCGGAATTCGGAGTCGCTTTTTGAAACCGATTTCCGTGTTCGCGACGTGTAGGAGTAAACATTCCTCTTCACTTCGAAATAGGTGCCGCCCCCTGGGTATCGGTTACACGTCCCCTAGACTGTGAATGGGGTGTATTTTGTTTTGGCTGGGATGGTTTCGAGGAGACGGGGTTTTCCTTCGAATGCTTCTCCGTGAATTCACTGCTAGTGGTCCCGAAGAGTACGTTTGGTGATATTCGCTGAGAATTTTATAGGTAATTTGGAGATTAGAAACAATCATTGGAGAATCGATGAATGGAATATTTGTTTATTTCTTTCGCGATGAAATTAAATTACGGGTTTGGTAGAGAAGAGCTCGTGATTTAGAAACGTGATCGCGATCAACCTGTTGATATTGATGGGAGACATAGGTTTTCAATGAAATAAGATGGCGATATAGACTGTTTTCAACGTATAATGATAAACTAACATAAATATTTCGACGGGAAAATTTATAACAAATATATTAACTTTAAGGGAAATCAATTTATTCAACAAAAAGATAAACTATGAGACAGGTTATGTATTTTAAATAGTGTCGGAGATTATTCAATAATGCTATATGGTGATATCTAGTTTTGATTTGTATGAAATAGTTTTTTAAAAGAAAAGAACAATTAAAAAAACAAGATAATTCATATTTTTAAATTTATTTTCTGTAGGTTTGAACTATTTAAATGTAAGTGACGACAGAAAGAAAACAAATTCAAAGGACATTATGTCTTTGAGTTCAGATTAGTTTCAAATGTTTGAAAGACAGTTTTTAAAATTTTAAAACTAGTAAAAGTTCTTAAAGTAAAGTTGTTTATAAATTTAGTTATACATCGAAATTTTTTTGTTTAGTATATAGATTATTATGTTTATACTTCTTGCCCCCATGAGTTTTGTATAATCATTCACAAATTATTGACAATTTTACTGATGAAAATGGCTGTGAAATGTTTTACACTAAAATGACAGTTTTTATATTTTAATATTAGTATTTAATTGAAAGATTCTTTAGTTAAATCAAATTTGACGTTTACAAGCATCAATATCAAAACTTTAAAACTTTCTCCACTAAGACTAACAAAATCCTATACCTATACTGTCAGATATCAGTTTTATATACTAATTCATATTTTGTAAACACAGAACTTTTTTACATAAAGTCCAATAATTGAATAACATCAATATTTTACATGTAAGAAGGGTAAATAAATGCTTATGTATATAGTGTTTTATTAGAACTATTCGTGAACTACAAGACAAATTTGAGCAAATAGATTTTTCATAATATTATCATGTAAAGCTGAAAGTTATTTTAGCAATAAAAATAATAATATAATCTATAAGAGCGCATTTTTTAAGAAATTTAGCTTATCCAACTGTATGCTTTGATATTTTACTCTCGAGATTAGAATAACCACATTGTTCACTTGAAAAGGAAAACCTATCAAAAGTTGAAATTGTTTTGTAAACTAAATTAGTACAGATGAATATTTATTTAAAAGGGAGGAAAATGTATAAACATTTAGACATATCCGTTATGTTTTCAATCCAATCTATTTTCAATATCTTGAATTTAAGTTCCTTTTTTATATCATAATACTTTACCTTATCATTAACGTTTCTAGTAACTTTTAATTTTTGATGTTGTTGATGTTAGTAAATACATAGAAACATAAATATAAAGAAATAGACGAAAATGACGATATACAAATTTTTTCTTTGCTTTAACATCTTGCATGTTTTACTTTCAAACACTCGAAGAGAAGTTAAGTTTTTTGAACACCTAAGATTAGAATTAAGATGTAACCTCCCGTTACATTTCATTTTGTATAGCTCTAGGACGTAGTCGTATTTCGTAGTTTTATGCAAAATATCTATCAGAATCAGTTTTATGACAGATAATTATCGAATCAGTTAATAGTTACAAAAAGCTAAATAACACCTATGTTATGTACCTGTTCAAAGACAATTTGAGCTTTAATGTAACGCCTCATATTTATTAATAATGTTAAATCAATGAGCATATTAATCAAAGAGTAACAAAGTTTGAAATTTATGAAATATGAACTTAAAAACTTCATTTAAGAATTCTTACATTCAAATAAAACAATTTCCTTAATTTAATTTATGATGAAGATTACTGGAGGTGATATAGTTTATACACTTTTAAATTAGGCAGTTAATATAATAAATAATTTTTTTTGTGTGTGAAGTACTAAGACAATTACTAAATAATTATATGAAGAATATACTCTTAACTATTATGGATTCTTAACACAATCGAAAAATTAATGCAGAGACCTGTAAAAATTTTTATATGTCCTATGTACATATTACATTTGATAATTTATTATACCATTGCAAAAGTGTTAGTGTTTATAAGTAATGTAATATATATTCATCTCTTGTTTCAAACAAATAATGTAGATTCGTATGCTTATTTTATAAAATTTTAGTACCGAATATATCTATTTTACATAAGCTTTCTTTTTCAACTTATAATTAGCACTTTTTAAAAATCAACTGAATGAGTACGAAGAAAAATGTCATTTTTTTCTTTTAATGTATGTTGTGACATTCTTTTTCTACTTCATTGAGATGGTTTGTTAAATTCCAGGAAAGGGGAAAGTTTATAAATTGCATGCCCATCCAGCTAAATAGCCAATTACTTAACACGTTGGCTTTCTTCGCAATTTTTAATGGGCGATAGGTGATTTGTTTCGCTCTAGAGCCCTGTCCTCATTTAAGTTATTATCTATATTCAACAAAATTTATTTTCCTCATTCAACCATTACAGAGGACAGCATGGTCAGTCATAAGAGTTATCACAGCATATCGAAACAAATTTTAAATATAGCTGAATCAGTATTAAACAAAACAGGTGGATGCGAATAAAGTTTACAGGTATTTCGTTTAGAGAAATAGAAAAAAAAACCGTAAAAGACTTCGGAATATAAGCATCTAATACCATCACATACCTCTATATTAGTGAGATAAGGCCATTACAAGGATAGTTACTACCACTAGTGTGGCCACGAAAAGTTGTTTAGCTAATGGACATTTAGGATTCATGGGAGGAAAAGTTATTTCCTGAAATATCATTAGTCATGGAATGATAACAGAATATAGGGTTTATTTGATTTTTTAAAACTTTCAAATAATGATGCTATAAAAAATGGTATAAGCTACGCGTAATGACTTTTTATGCGAATTAAATGATGATTATTTAGGAGGAAACAAATTTTTTTAATAAGTATAAACAGAAAGTTATAAAAGAATTAAACACAGATTTCTGGTTCGTGAGCGTTAGTAACTATTCAAGGGGAACTGTAGTGATTTCAAAACCTTATCAGTTTTAGTTTTTTATGCGTTAAATTCCGAATGATGCTAGTAATTTAGAAAGTAGAAAATACCTAAAAGGCAACATTCATATAGAAAAGCTTTGTGGAATGGCTTTTTTTGTGAATTAAATAGCGATTATTTTGGACGAAGTATTTTGTATTGAAATAAGCATAAACAGAAAGTTATATAAAATAAGCAAACCTAGATTTGTGTGGTTAGCGTGTTTGTAACTAATCCAGGGTAACAGTAGTGATTTGAAACCCTATCAGTTTTTGTTATTTAAATTACATATGATGCTAGTAATTTAGTAAGTAGAAAAGACTTAAAATGCAACATTGATATCAAAGCATTCAAGTTTGTTATCTGATACTCTCAGTGGCCGAATTTCATTGGAGTCGATTGAGTATTCTATTCGTCCTAATGAACATTCAACTGTTGATTCTGTCGATAAAACAGATCAATTTTAAATTGGAAGTACATACTACTCGATATGAATAACCATTTAAAGCAGGTAAACTTTGAATTAAATGAAATAACCATGAATAAAAAAAATCCAAATTTCACGCGTCTTTCTTATAATGTATGTACAATGTATTACTTGCAAACACTTGCGAATTGAAAATGTAAAACTGTTCAGTTAGTTTTTATTTTGTGCTTCTCAATTAACTTAAAAAATCAAGAAGAAAGAACTTGGAAGCATTTGCAATATTTTTTATTCATTGTTAGTTTGTTTATATAGTGTTGTTTTCAAATAGTCTAAAAGTTGCTTTAATCAAAAATAGTTAACTCCAAATCTTAAATAGATATGGGTTTTAAACTACTAGGATGTATAAACACCATCTGAAGTTATTAACTACTAGGAGTTATAAATACAATCTGGAGTTATAAACACTATATGGAGTTATCAACTATTAGGAGTTATAAACACTATCTGGAGTTATCAACTATTAGGAGTTATAAACACTATCTGGAGTTATCAACTATTAGGAGTTATAAACACTATCTGGAGTTATCAACTATTAGGCGTTATAAACACTATCTGGAGTTATACACTATTTTTTAATATCAGCTCGTATATATTTTTATTGAGTGAATTAATTATTTGGTTCAAATTCACAACTTTACTTAATGATTACATTACATTATTACAATGAGAATGTAATAGCAGTTCGTGAATAACTTTCTTAACTTAATTAAAGACGTTAAAGTTACTTTAATTAAAGATATTAAAATAATATTGGCAACTTATTTGAAATGTATTCAGTAAGTATTATTAAATTGATCAAGTTCATGGTCTTTTGTGTGATTGCCTATTTGTGCGATAATGATATAACATATCTAGCAAAGAATATATTAGATTTTGAACATATCTAGCATATTTAATATATCTAATATAGAAATTAAATTGATTTGGAACAAATTCAAATTGTTTTGATTACACAGTCTTTAAATTTAAAACTAATAGTACTTCTTAGAGAGCCTTGAAGTTATCAGTTATTTAGAGAGAGAGAGAGAGAGAGAGAGAGAGAGATTTTACTTTTAATTTTTTGATAAGACTTCTTTCAATTGATATCTTACTTATATTATACTTGTATCTTAAAAGTATTTTATTGTTAGTTGTAAGTTTCTATTAGATTTTTTTCAACTACAGAATTATAAATATAGGTGAAATAATTACTGACCCTATTCTAATTCCCTATCACATCATCCTGTTTTCACCAGAGGACGGTAAAAAACCGTACGATAGTTGTTTGAGCATTAGTATTAAGCATTATTATCGGAAACATGTACGTTAGTCACTATTATAAGCATTGTTATAACAACTGTAATAGTTATTACAAAAAAATGTGGATGACTTAACACCCCACTTCAACTCAAATTAGGATAATATTCTAAAATGGAACTTATAATTTAAAATAACATCTTACAGTTTTCCGTTAGCTCACTGAAGTAGCAGAAGACGAAACAATCATCTTTCGATTCGTGTACAACTGTGTGCACAGTTGTACGTCAAATATACAGCTATAGTTTAATTTGCCATTTTATAAATCTATGAAGGTTTTGGTGACAAAAATATATTTCGGTTAATGCTTTAATATTTACTCATGCAGAAATCTATATCCAATGAATTTTCAGTTCGTTCCATTAACATCCGAGTTATGACTTCTGAACAAGACATCCCCTTCATAATCTATCATAAGAAGAAAATAGTTTAAACGATTTCATATTTTTATGTGTGGAAATTTCAATTTTATATGGAATTAAGTATGTAAGTGATAATATAGAATTGTGTGAAAATATTGAACGTCTGCCGAAAGAACTTATCCGAATAATTTTTCATTTTTTTGTAGCGTACAATTGAAATATAAAGTTACTCTACTTAGTATTTTTTGACGCATAATCTCTTTTGATTTCATAATGTATGTATGTCATAATTCATTTAACTACATTTCACCCTAGAACATTACAATGTACTCTGGTGTTCAAAATTTAAGTGCATGATAAATATACTTGTGTGTATTTCATGAACCGATTGTCGGAATGGTATGTCCAATAGCATTACAAGTACAACAGAAGAAAAATAAAGTAGTGACATTTTATTGCATTAATAACGAAGATAAAATAAATTAAAAAACGGCCGACGGTATAAAATTCGTCTTCCTTGTTCATTTCAAATATGAGCCATCTGATTCACTAGTGATCTGATTGGCTACTTCGCGAAGAATATTTTCAATTCGATGAAAGCCATCCACCAATAAGGCACTGTGTGGACGCCTAGCATCTTCTATAAATATAAGCTCTGGGTACACGACTACTCAGTAAAGTTTGACATTACGGCCTGAATTTGTTTTTATTGCTGAACATAAAGAGAGCAAATCACTCTCTGTGTATTCATTCAACACGTCTGCTCTTATTTTAGCACCACCACTAACAAATTAGTTAATACGCGATGTTATTTGGGATTGTAATGTTTTCTGCGTTCTTCCCGGGAAGTGGTTCTCCTAGTCTGTTATCTGAATTCAGTCTCGTAAGGAAGAATACATATCTCTACTGAATCAAAAGCCTGTATTGATGTTACTGACTCAATTGAAACGGGCCTATCTGAGTTAAGCGAAGTATCCTCTTCGTCGCCCAAAGTCTCGTCAAAAGTTCTACGAGATATCCCGTCCATCCAGATCCAACCAATTTTGTTCTAATGAAGAGATATATAACCATCAAGATTTTACCAATTTTTGATTATGACACGATCAAGATCTGGTCCGTTTTTTTCTAATGACAAGGTACGAGATCTTGATGGATGATACATCTCGTTCATCAAGATCTGATTCATTTTACTAATGACGAGGAATATCGATCAAGATATTGCCGATTTTTGATTAGGACGAGATCAAGATCTGGTCAGTTTTCTTCCAATGACAAGGGACGACAAGATCTTGATGGATGATATATCTCGTCCATCAAGATCTGATCAGTTTCGCTAATGACGAGCTACCTCGTCGAGACAACAATCGGGAAAGTAAACAGAGGAAATTGAGGCACTAACTACTAAAATTATGACATCGAACTATTGTTCTGAACCTTTCGATAGGCAGTTTACTCTTACTTTTGTAGCTATTGTATGTTTTATACCTGGTTGCATTGTCTTATAACGTCCGGTGGCCAATGCAAGATATTGGTCCTGTCGAAGAACTTAGTACCTTTTGGGAACCTTTTACAAAGTATGTGTGTGGTGCCCTGTTTTTCTTTCGTATCTTTGCACCAAAGTCTGAAGATGATACTTTCGGGTGTTGTGTGCTTATTTAGTCCTATAGACCTTCTAGTGGCTGTCTCGATGAGGTACCTCGTTATTAGCAAAGCTGGTCATATCTTGATGAAAAAGATATGTCGTCATTAGAAGAAAATTGACAATCTTCAACAAAAAAAATCGTCAATATCTTGATGACGAGATATTTTGTCAAGTATAAGCAAACACCATCAGATATTGATGGACGAGATATCTCGTCGAAACCACTTGGATGGCTAGTAAACTGCGCTTTCTCTCACTCGATGTTGATTCTTTTATCCGGAAAAAAGTAACTATTCTTTGGAGAAATGCCAGAAAGGGAATAAGACACATAGTAGGGTAATCTATACTGTGGTATGATGTATTTGCACATTTGATATTATC